>LPNX010348769.1:356637-672253 GCA_001517045.1 Pseudotsuga menziesii
AATCCTAGTTCCTAGATCATGTGCAAGAATTAATAGAGATCAACATTTGTTTCGATAAGTGATTTCACCCTGATATCAGTTAATTTCCTTGATGGAAGGTATGGCACATTAGTTGTGTATCTTGAATATTTAATGTAAGGAATTGATTATTCCAAGAAGGTAATTCACAATTTTGGTGCATGTGTGCACTAAAGGAATGCAACATTCAGTATTCTCTACATGAAAGTAGTTTTGAATTGTTATTAATGTTTTGAGAATATGACAATCTCATCACACTTGATGCAGTTTTTCTCTATTCTCAATTTCTCTGTGTTCTCTCTTATCAAGAAATCTACTATTGTGTAAAAGTCATTCTCTACAAATCTATCTAATATACTCAAAAGAATTGTTGGGTTTTTTATCCGTGATGGTTTTCCCAGGGTATATATTGTGTTGTGCATGAATGATATTATTTGATTGAATGTTTCAGTGATTCATATGTTCAGTACTTCATTGATAAAAGAATTTAAAGTTCAAATCTCTTAATAATTGCTAAAAAAAATCAACATGGTATCAAAGATCAGGGAGTAAAGGAGTTGAGCTTGTTTGAGCAACTAGAATCCTATGTGATCATAAGGATTTGAGAAAAGTTTGAGATCCATGATATTGATCTCCATCAAACTAAAAAACCATATTGAGGGTACTTCCATTTTCAATATATTGAAGGAAAGGGTGTTAAACATTCTTGAGGAGCATGACCTAGATTCCTAAGTGACCTTAGTGATTGAGAAGCCTTAAACTAATGCATGGCGAGTCAATTTCAAGAAGAATCAAGCAAAGACCAAACAGATCATATATGATTCAGTAAAGGATAATCTCATGCCCGTGATCACATCGTTGAAGACCGCTAAGGAGTGTTTTGATACACCCATGAATCTATATAAGAAGAGGGCCTTAAGCCAAAACAAGGATTTGAAGAATAATATCCAGAACCTAAATATTGAGAATGAATCAGTAGCATAATTATTCACTAATGTATCTCAGTCAAGAGACCAACTTGTCAGCATTAGAGTTGCGGTAGATGAAGATGAAATTCTTCAAACTGCCATTGATGGTATCCCATCCACATGGGAGAAATTCTTACTTATGGTAAACGACCTAAAATATCAACCTAACTTCAATAGGTTGTGGCATGAATGTCTCCAAGAGGAGGGGAGAATCCAGAGCAAGTTAGAGTGCGCCAAGGAATCCATTCGCTTCAAATAATTCTTTTCATTCAAAGAATAAGGGGTTTAAGAAAGACTTCGATAAATCAAAGGCTTTATGTTTCTATTGTCATAAAAAGGGACATTATGCAAGGGAGTTCCATGAAAAGAAAAATAATCAAGTAAAGTTTCATGCATCTATGACGGTAGAAGAAGATGAACCTTCTCAGAAGAAATCATTCAAGGAAAAGGATGATGACCATCGGAAGAATTATTTCCTTTAGTGTAAGAAAGCATTCTCTCTAGATCCTTATTCCCCATGCAGAGATTCACTACTTGTTGCATAAAATTAAATTTGCAGAGTTAAATTTGAAGTGAATAAAGATGATTGAAATATAAGGACTCCGATAATCTCCGTAAGGATGCAGAGATCAAGAGGGAGCCCACACAAAACAATAAAATATATATATTTTATATAGTTTGATCATCATATGCTTTTATAAATCAGATTTAAATGGTTTTGAATGTGCTTTATTACACTTATTTATAAATATGTATTCATGGAATTAGGAATGATGTTATGGTATAACATGATTAAAGCATATATCTTTCTTTTATTGGCATATAGTAAATCTCATGAAAGTACATGTTATTATTAATTAAAGAAGAAGATAGGGATGCATACCATTACATGCGATACGAATGATGGTTATATTATGTACATAACCATGTGAAACCATTGAAATTACATTAAAGTATTCATGTGATTAAATTTCATGACATATGGTTATACTGAAACATTGGTCAAAATGTTTGCATGTCCGTGTAAGATATTTGTCATTGTATTGAAATGACTGGATTATGCAAGGTTGTTAATAACTTGATTAAATTTGGCTTGTAGGGAAATACGATATGCTATGTCGTACAAACAAAGAATGAAATGCATTAAATAAGAAAATTCATTTGAATAGAATATACTGAAATAAATCAGGATGTTGTGAAGCAAAAACCTTATAGGAGCATATCGGGAGGTTCCAATGTTTTAAGGAAGAAACCTCCAACAATATTTATCCAAAAATAGAATCCATAATATGGATGAGAATAATCCTAAAGGTATTTTATTGCATTCATGTATGTTTCAAACATAGAGGAGCATGAGTTTTGATAACAGAGGACCCAAATTATGATTCTCACATTCTAAATGGTTAGAGGGAGAAGCTAGATTAGTTAGCTCCTAAAGAACTAGTAAAATTGGTTGATGAATCTCCTGTTAAAAAATATATATGCTTGGTGTTCATATTAGGAAGGGATCAGAATATGGTATTCAAGAATATTGACATAATTCTTGTGATTAGAAGTGTGGCAGAAAAAAATAAGGTTTTCCTCGGTTAAGGAAAATACATAATAGAGTTCCAAAAGAGATTCAGGATGATGGACTATAATCCATGACCACACATATAAAGATGAATCTGATTCTTATTCATATTTATAGGATCTCAAAATAGTAAATATGTACCTGGTTAGAATTAGGTTGGATACATGCTTTGTAGTTAGTACATAGCCATTTCCAACAAAGCATGTATTGTGGTACATACTTGGTACAACTGAATGTCGACTCAGATATGTCTCAGACACTGAAATACAGTATCAAGGATATATGAATTATGACTAGTGTATTGATCGAGAAATATCACATCATAGATGTTGCTCCTAGTAAAGCATATTGTAAATAAATAAAGCTTCAAGAGGTTCCTAGTCATTTATATCCTAGACAAGGTACAGAAAGGAGCAGTACAACTCCACTACATATCCATGGATGAGAAGAATTTCCAACATTCTTACTAATACTCTATCGAAAGAAAACCTGAGTACTTTAGGGATAGGCTTGGTGTAATATAGGAAGACTCCTCTATTTAAATAGGGGGCATTAATGTGTCTCCATGGGAAACAACAAATAAATTCCCCACTCGTTAGTCATATAGGATATTACTCGAAATTCTCCCCACTTGTAAGTCATGAAGTGATACATGAATCAAACATCGGTGATCCATACAGGTGTATATGGCTTAGTCTAGATATGTAGTGGTACATGGCTCTGTTAAATTCATGCAATAGATAAAGCACTAATTTACAAATAACTATGATAAGTCATGGTATATGAATCAGACAACCAAGAGTTGTAGAATCTCTTCTAGATTGAGTCCATATGGGAAGATACACAGTCAAGGTATCAGGCAATTTTAGATACTTGAGAAGAGTTATAGTATGGATTGTCGGGGAACAATCAAACTTCTTGAAGAGGTCATATAGCCACAAGTTGGTTAGCAGGTTACTATGGTATAAAGAAAAGAATTTGAAATTGTTGTGAAAGTGGTCAGGCCTTGGAGAACACCACAGAGAATGGAAAGATCACAAGTAAATTCTCCAGATAGTAGAAAATTGTAATAAGTTAATATTGAAGATTGACATAGGTAATATTTTCTTTTTGTAAGAAAATTAGTCAATTTGAGGTGTTGTAAAAGTTTGACATGATGGATTGTAAATCCAAAGTTTCTATTTTATGGAATCTAGATGTCAGAATAGGTTTCTTATGATATATAAGTAGACCTATTATATATCTTTGGATTAGCTATGTATATTGTGGTTAGTACTATAGAAGCAAAGTGTATTGCGACTAGTACTAAAGAAACAAAGTGTATTTTAGATAGTTCTACAAAATCAAATTGTATTTCATATAGTATTGCCTATCGAGGAGTAGTGTAGCTTGGGAAGCTACCTACTGGGTTAAAATATTTATTTTATAGCTTTTTGAGACTCCTATGTGTTATGATAAAACACATTGAGCTGAAGTTTCACTTCTTTGAAGTCATGGTCTAGTAAGGTAATATTTTAGTTCATTGAATCTGAAGAGAATATTGCAAGAATGAAGATGTGATAACAAATCCTCTGTTTGTAACGAAGTATGGATACTTCCAAGACAAACTTGTTATGGAAAAGACTTCCTTCCTCGCTGAGAGGGAGTGTTAAATGTACAACATAAGGAGTCATTCTCCAAGTCAATACTTGTGCAACCAATATTGGGCCTCATGTGATGAGGTAGAGAGACTGATCGGTAACTTAGAGTACATCCATTAGGGTGAACCTAAGGATGAACAAGGACTTGTGAGAAATATCAAGTCCTATATCATCATATGATTGAGGTGGTTATTTTGTGAAGCCTTGTGAGTAATATCAAGACTATAGACTTGTGGGTAATATCAAGTTAATGATTCTAATAGAAGGTACCCTATGAGGTGGACCTCCAGTTATAGAGGTGGAATTGTGAGTAATATCAAGTTATGATTCTCATGCAGTCAGTTAAGTAAAAAAGAGCTCAATGTTCATCAATAAACATGATTAAGTTAAATAATAGTTAACTAAGTGTTAATAAATATGGACTAGTTAACTAAAGTGTTTACAATTTAGTTAAACTAAAATACGACACATAAGTTAATTAAAAGATGACACTTCAATTATAAAGTGTTTTGCATGACGACACTTGAGTTGAAACACTATGACACTTATGTTAACATGTTAACTAAGTGATCGACATTTAGTTAGATAAATTAGTTCACTCTAATGTGAGTTAACTATCAGTTGATGTCCTTGATAGAAGGTATGGCACATTAGTTGTGCATATTGAAGATTTAATGTAAGGAATTGATTATTCCAAGAAGGCAATTCACAATTTTGGTGCATGTGTGCACTAAAGGCATGCAACATTCACTATTCTCTGCATGATAGTAATTTTGACTTGTTATTAATGTGTCAGGTACATGGAAAGTTCATCACACTTGATAAACTTGTCATATATTCTTAATTGCTTTGTGTTGTCTCTTATCGAGCAATTTGCTATTGCGTAAAATCCATTCTATGCAAATCTATCTAATATACTCAAAAGAATTGTTGGGTTTTTTATCCTCATTTTTGTGAGGGTTTTCCCAAGGTATATATTATGTTGTGGATAAACGATATTATGTGATTGAATGTTTTAGTGGTTTGTATGTTCAACACTTCTTTGATAAAAAGTTTTAAAGTTCAAAGCTCTTAATAATTGCTAAAAAATCAACACTTTTCTAAAAACATACCTTAAATCCTGATTAAGAGAGAGATAATCATAATGGTCCAATAATTAGGGGAGTTATTTTTGTCATCACTTTTAAATATAGGAATAATGAGACTCTAAGTCCAAGTATTAGAGAAACATTGCTTGACTGCTAGATTGAAGAGTTTATGGATGCAGGGAATGAGGATCGACCCACCAATTTTTAAGATTTCTACTAGGTATCCTTCAATGTACTAATTAAGTTTTCCACTTGCAAGGCACTTAACCCCAAAATCAATGTCTTCTAAAGAGAAAAAATATTCCATTGTAAGAACAGGTTTGACTGTTATCAATGGCATTCGAGGAATCATAAAGATTTTTAAGATAAGCATCACTATCTTCCAAATAAATACTAATATTATCTTTAGTTTTACTAGTTAGAGTCTACCTCCAAAAAAATTTAGGAGCTACCTTAGAGTGGTGTAAAAAAATTTCATGTTTTTTATTTATATAGTGTGTTTTTTTATTTTAATTCCAACTTTGTATCTATTTATTTTGTCACTTTTTAGATACTATTCAATAGCTTATTTGATGACTCTTTTTGCATTTTTACATTCTTTATCATATAAGGGGTTGGTTCTTTGATTCTTATTTTTACTTGAAACTTCGATGGAGAACTTGTTAAGGAAAGTTGAGAGGACCATAGTAAAATTATACTAGAGGCATCCTATATTGTCCATACTTGGAAGAGGAAACGCGCCATTTTTTAACTCGTTTATGAAAATCTCATCCTTATTTCTATCAAAGATCAAGTGTTTTTTACTCTAAGAATTTTCTTTTGCAGGGTATTTATGCATGGTAAAATTGAGGGTGACGATGCCAAAAGCAAGGCGAAGGTTCTCTACTCCAAGAACTTGTTGTGCTCAGTTCGTTCGTGCAACAAGACAGCGTTCCTGTCAATCCTGTTTGTGTCACCCACAATCACTTCGCTCGGTTAAGCATCTCGGCTGAAGAATTCAGAATGGCATAGGGTGGAGAATTGGCAGGAATAATGGATATAAAAAAGAATCTGCGCAGACTATACGAGCTGCTAGCAATCAATGTCGTGGACACTAAAGAAATGGCCTTGGAGGTGAAGAAAATGGCAGACACCGTAAGTTACACTTCTTTGCAGGTAAGTAATAATGATGCTCGCATAGATGACAACGAGAGCAATCTCCGGGAACTTATGGGGAAAGTGGATAGGATCCAGGAGGATCTTCAACGATTCATTGCAATGAACCAGACCAGCAGAGTCAATGGTGAAGTCGCAAAAGCCATGACTCCTATGGAGGAGGAATATGTCGTTCAACCTAGAAACAACAGAGGCAATCCGTAATATGCCCCCCCTTTTGTTATGTCTGCATGTTTTTTTGTCTATTTTTATGTCAACAGTTTGTAAGGGTATACCCCTCCTGCAGTTTCAGATGCTTTGAGCAAATTTTATGTAAGGCTTTTTGGACAGCCCCATGGTTAGACCTTCTGTGCAGCTTTTTTGTTGTACATAAACACTCGATATTATCTTTTTTGTAATGAATGGCTGTGCACAGCCTCTTTTATACAAACCCCCTTTTTAGTTTCTGTTAAAAAAAAAATTGAGGGTGACGATTAGAGGTCTATGATCTGAGTCAGGCTCGCAATCTTTTTGAATTTTCAGATTTATCATTATGTTTATACCATGGAGATATATCTTCATTTCATTGTCTAGGCATCTTCCCTAAGGGTACAGATAACGTTTACTCCATAGGCCTAACCTGACCAACTGATCCATGACTACCTAACCCTACAAATGCCTTATACCATGCAAAAAACATGTAGAAGGCCAATCTCATAAAATGGGTCACTTCCAAGGTGGCCTTCAACTATAGCACACTTCAATGAGGGTCATAAACTTTAGCACACTTAAATTCATAATCATATTAGATTACCTCCCAATTACTCTTAAATGTTCTCCTAAAATTACTAACCATATACTTTTTCCCACGTGTTCTCCTGAAATTACTAACCATATACTTTTTCCCACATATTTCCCTGAAATTACTAGCCATATACTTTTTCTTGCGTGTTCTCCTGAAATTACTACCGATATACTTTTTCCCACATGTAAAAATAGCAAAGAATTAGCCTATTAACCCTCCACCAAGTTCACTTTCAAGTTTATTCACAAAGCAAGTAGAATAAGTGTGATATGCATGCCTTTCTACCAAAGCCATAATAATAATTATTGAAGCAAGCTAGAAAGAAAGAGATAGGCATTTTCCCAGATCCTTAAGTAAGGAAGAAGGTTGTCTTTACGCACCAAACATCCAATTTAGGATAATTGCCAAATACCTTGCTTTGCCAACATTTTCCATCAATATTAATAACACACGTTAATTTGATATCTTATGTTAATTCATTCGACCTCATCCAAGTCCACCAATAAATGTTATATTATCATGTGGTGATATGGAAGGAAGGAAATATTTTAACGTCCGCAAGGCTAAGAATATCCAATGGGACCAACCAACTCGCACGATGTTTTCTGCAATTCAATCCTTTGTCTGTTCAACTTGATGATGAGCGCACCCAATTTTTCCACAGTCCCCTCGTTAAATAACTCATCCCAAGATTCATCCGCCAAGACATTTACGTACCTGTCCCTGTTGTCCTTAAAGGCTTCACACTCTAAAATAAAGTGTTTTTCTATCTCCACCTTACCAGCGGTGCAAAAAATACACACTCTTTCTGCCCAAGCTTCTTTTGTCCTTTTCCAGCACTTGGTCTCACAAAGGAGTTGATGGGAATTAGGTCTTAATTGAGCAATGAGAATTTTGGATTTCCAAGGTATGTTGGCCCCTATGTACGCCTTTTGATGATGATTGTAGGTAGGGTTAAACTCTTCAATATAATACTTTCTCTTTCTCCCTATCTCTTTATCCCAAGTTCGCTTGTGGAACTTATTGATAACAAAAGATTTTATTTATTTACTATTCGTAGGACACGTGCTCAAGCACATATCCCACTTGCTAAGCCATTTAATATTTTGCTGCATCCAAGTCTTCTTTCTTTTGCACAATATGTCATTGAAGACAACCTTAGGCCATCTACCTTCTTCCATTTTCTCAACTCTTTTTAGATATCTTATTAGTCTCACCATAGCGATTACTTCAATAGAGGCCACCCCCATTTCACTTAGCATGCAATATTACATCAGACCAATGGCTTGAGCATGCAAGGCAACTCTATGAGCGGAATCCTAAGGTTGAACCCCCTCCCCCTTTAGTCAACACCGCCACCATTACTAAGCTTTTCACTATGCAAGAGATTGAGGTGGGTATTAAGAAGTTGGGCATTGGAAAAGCCAAATATTTAGTAGAAATTCAAGTTGAATATCTAAAGTGGGGTTCAAAAAATCTTGCACCTCACATTACAGGAATCTTCAAAAACATCATTCAGCAGGCATTCCTGACAGAATGGACAACTAGCCTCACAATTCCTCTTTTTAAGAGCGGGGATGTCAACAATCCGTCCAATTATAGGACCATAATGATAAACCCCTTGTTTGCAAAGCTATTTGGAAGCATGCTAGAAAATAGAATTAGCAAGTGGGTGGAAGAAAGGGACAAGCGTGCTAAAGGACAACCAGGTTTTAGACCTAAACATTCCATGGTGGACCACGGTATTACTTTAAGGCACATCATTGAAAAAGTGTGGGAGAAAAAAGGGGAATCCTTTTGTTGCTTTGTCGAATTCAAAAAAGCTTTTGACACAATTCCCAGGGATAAACTATGGCATAGACTGGAGGAACTTGGGGTTCCTATACATCTTAGAGTAGTTGTTCACAGGCTATATGAGGAGGTCAAATTCAAAATCAGAACATCGGATGGTATCTCCAAAAGTTTCAGAAGCGATATTGGGGTCAAGCAAGGGTGCCTATTATCCCCTACCATTTTTGGATTATATATTGACAAACTTGAAGAGTAGTTAAACCTAGAGGGCGGGGATGGCGTCCTCATGGGAAAGTATGTGATAAGGCTTCTTTTGTATGAATATGGCCTTATTTTGATTGCTAAGTCTTCTCTTGGCTTGAAAGAGCACTTGATCTCCCTTGAGCACTTTTGTAGAACAGTTGGGATGCAAGTAAATACTATCAATACGAAAGTGGTAGTTTTCTCTAGCAAAAGAAAACATAAACAACATAAGTTCTACTTTGAATACAATACCCTTGAACTAGTGGAAGATTACAAGTACCTCGGAATCAACTTCAACAAAAGTTTGAGTTAGGAAGGTTGTAGGAAAAAAATAAATCTAGGAGGTTGGAAAGCATTTTATTCTTTCCAAAATAGGTGCAGAGAGGCAGAGTTATGGGACTGGAAAACTATGCAAATCCTTTTGGGGCTCTTAGTGATCTTGGTTGTTCTATGTGGTTGTGAAGTTTGGTCCATCAATACCTCTAGCTTACAGTGGAAGAAAATAGAAAAGATTCAAAAACACATGATCACAAGCAAGTTCAAAATTAAGAGTTAAGTGCCATACGAAATCATATATAGGCCATGTGAACAAATTGCATAATCCACCACACTTGCTCCATTGTAGGTATTACAAGTGAAATTACCAGAGTTTGACCATCTAGGAAAACCATTGCAGATTACTAAATTGAAAGTTCCACATAAGGTAAGCAACTGTTCTCCAAAGAAATTTCAGTTTTTGTTGTCTTTTGAAATTCCTGTCCATTGATGATTTCTTTCTTCTGTAAGCCAAATAGGATTGCCATATTCCCTTTGACAAAAAATGCTAGATTGTTCACTTGTGGTCCTGGCGTCGAAGTCTCCTACTATAAGGATTTCACCTACTTGAGAATACTTTGCAATATCATTTTTTAATGCTGCAAAAGGGTCTTTATGGTCAAGCCCCCTCCTTTTGTAAATTTTTGAAACTTGTGGGGTGAAGTAGCATGCTGCAATTCTGATGACCTTTCCATTTTCTGATATTTTAAACCATATAAATTGTTTATTTGAGTCTTATTTTTCTATTTGAATGCAACGATCTACCTTTTTCTTCACTAAGACCATGATACCACCGTGACCTTTTCCATTCTCTGCTGCCTTGTTCCATACTACTAGCTTCATATATTTTTCAAAAAGGGGTGTCTTGCACCCTTCATGTTCATGTGTTTCCACGAGACATATTGTGTCCCTATCTTCTGCAATAGGTCCTAGTCCAGGTCCATACCTCCACGGGTATCCTCTGTAGTTCCAACATACTAAGCTTAAGGGAACCTGGGTAGACCTTGATTGCTATTTTCTTTGGCATACAAGACTTAAAGTTGAGTCTACACCCCTACTTGCCCATCCTGAACTTCCTGCGATATTTTCTACTAAATGTGAATGGTAATTGCATCTTGTCAGCGTGACCTCCGGGAATCACCGAATCTATAACAAGAATTCATGTTCACAAGTTGTTCAGCCTCACGTTGAACCCCTATTGGATGTTCCTCGTCAAAACCTTTGTGTAAAAGGGTCATCTGAGGTGTGCCTCGAGTAATATGGACTGCACTCATGCTTGCACTTTGCTATAATTCTTAGCGCACTTACCACTCTATCCAATGGAAGAAAATATAGCGTGCATTATATATATGTGTGTGTGTGGTTGTAATTATATTAGTTGATAGCCTACATTAAAAAGATGATTATTAGTAAATTTACAAATTAAAATATTAAGATTAATAATGTTAAAACTTTCATGATTAAAGTAAAATATATAACTCCCTAAACTAGTATAATAGTGTATGGCATTTGGAAGGTCATGAAGATAGAGGAGTGTTAGGAGATATTGTTCTTTAATATACATGAGGGTTTTCAAGAATAATATTTGGTGGGATATTTCATTGCGCCAAGGAGGATACACCATACCGTTAATCATTCCTCGGTATATGATAATGAACTTTTTGAGTGTTGTTTTTGGTGTACTATAGTAACAATATAGTCGAGAGGTTTATGTAAGGGTAGTTTCAAGTGCACCTAAAGGAATTCTGATAAACTCGAAGGTATGTGGAAGATCAAAGCTATGGGAGTAATATATTGATGCAATAGTACTAGAAAGGGTTCCAATAGAGGTTACAAGGGTCTTTGGCTAGGTGTCTCCACTTGTATTCATGGAATGTATTCTCCCCTAAAAGTAGGTTTGCTTATTAAATGAAAAATATGTGCATTAGAGGAAATTTCAACTCAAAATGGGCCTTTTAAATTTGATTCAAATTCCATGTCATCATGTGTTAGCCAATGAAATTGCTTTAAATTTAAAATACCGTATAGGTATTAAAAACCTTTTTAATATAAATTTGGGGATAGGTATCATAAAAAAAACTACTTTTTTTATTTGTATTTTCGACATATCTCCCCATGTTTTTATTCAAATTTCGATCGGGAGAGCTCACTGGATGCAGATTTTAATTCTGCATCCAACGAGCTCTCCCAATCGAAATTTGAGTAAAAAAACGGGGATATATGTCAAAAATACAAACAAAAAAGTAGTTTTTTCTTTTATTCCTCCAAAATTAATAAATATTATTTTATTATTTTAACTATTGTTTTATTAATTCTTTTTAGGAGGCTCATTTTGAGTTGAAATTCCCTCTAATGGTTTAAATATACTGTAACTACCCACTAACTATATAAGGTGTCGTATTCAAAGAAGATGGCCTCATACATTAATAGAATAACTCCTGAGCATCCTAAAATAGGGAGGTTAACTAGCACCCTAACACGATGAAAGTGCAGTACCAACCATCTCTTTGTGATAAATATTCCACAATGTTATAAAAACGTAACATAACATAAGGAAAATAATATGTAGTCAATATCCAAAGTTTTAATTCTCTTAGGTAATGAATATGCCATGACATCAGCTTCTATTTGCATCACATATAGAAATTCTACCATTAAATTGAATACCATTAGACATTTATTTTTAGTAGTGTTAGAGTGAAATTGCCGTGTTGACTCCCACTATGTTACACGTTACTATTATGGCTAGTAGTTGAGACTCCTTCCATCCAAATATTCTGAAGAAGAGAGGATATAGCACTTCTCAGTGCATTAATGTTAATTTAATTATGTATTAAAATGTAATACTAAATTATGATATGGGTGTGATTTTGATCAAATGTTAATTTGAATGTGTGTTAATGTAATATTGATTTATGATATAGTTTAGTAGGTTTGTTTAAACAATGAAATATTTCAAGGAAGATTTCATTGTGAGGTCATAATTGGTTTTAGTCCAACCAAGGTTCAAGTCCTAATGAGTCATATTAAGTTATAGGTTGATATTATGGCCAGTAGGTGTCTCCTTCTATCAAAATATTTTGGGAAATAGAGGAAATCTTGCTAGGTTTTCAATGAAAAAAATATAAATTTATAATGAATTCTTGTATGAGTAAATATTTTTATTTAATCCAACTTTTCATTTATATTTATTTTTCTCGTTATTTTTATATATATTTATATATCATAGTAATATTACATTTAAGGCAATATAAATCTTATTAACACGTAAGAAAATGTTGCCTTAAGAAGCTAGATCCACTAGTGAGGAATGAGGAGTTTTTCATAAGAAAAAAAAGTTTGATCTACGTGAGGGAACTTAGCTCACGAGGTTTTCATGAGGGCACTCAGACTTAGTAGTTAGACATTTAAGTCTTGCATATCACTCTTTGTGCACACATAAGGATCTAAACACACCTTCTTGCCATCCTTAATACCACACTAACTTATTTATGGCCATAATTTCAAGTGATGGAAAGTGCAAGGGGTCATTTTAGATCCCAAAAGACATCAAGGATTGAATTTCCTTCAATGAGAATGGGAAATGCAAAAAATTATGAGGCAAAGACCCTCACTTCATTCTAATGGGTTTCTCTCTCAAAACGAAAGATGATGAAATATTGTCATCATCAACAACATATATAGCCATTTAGGATCTCATCTAGGTAAACTCTCTCCCTCCTAAGGTCATGATTTCACCATTAAGTGTAATTCCTCTCTCCTTGAGGACTTCAGTGATATCTCAATATTACAGGTCATCTACCCTTGAATTATATGGTTGATGACAAGGAAAATAAGGGAATTGAAGAGCTAGATATCTCAAAATTTGGGAAGGAAATGTGTATTAGAGAACTCACAACCCTAACTTAGTTGGCATCCATGAGGTAGGTGATAAAGTTAATAAGTCATGGGACTTGTTCTTCCCAGTATTGGTGTTTCATATCAAGCACTCAATGACCAACTTATGTGATATGACCTCCCTCTTTGTTCAAGTATCCATACTTGAATTATGGCTAATTGAGTCCCTTCCAATCATTAATATTGCAAATGATTTGAAAAAATACTTGCCCAATTTTGTTATCCAATTGATTTTCATGTTTACTTTGTGGATTCTATTGGGAAATGCATGAAAAGTCTACCACATGTCTTGAATTAGAAGCTCACCATCTCACATCAGTTTATGAGGTACTAGTTTTAAAAGCTTTGTTTAAAGTGATCTTTTGTGAATATTATTAGCATTAAACTCCAATTTAAAATATTACTAATGATTGAGTTCATAAATATTTATAATATTTGAAGGGTCTACATTTTCACATGTCCTTTGTGGGTCCTTTGTGCTTGTGATTGTTGTCTCTGTTATGCATCGTCGAATGCAAGTTCATTAAACACAATGGCATAGCTGCCTATTGGGGATTTTGTTCCAAGTTAATATAATTATTTTTGCTAAGTTAATATAGTTTTTGTTAGATGCATATGGATTTTCCCCTCTTAAGCAAGTGAAATTAATAAAATTGGAATAATAAAATTCAAAATTCTTATCACTGTTGACCATTAGCACTTGGAAACTATTAGTCTATATTCTCCATTAAGGTCATTGCAAGTTTACCAGGAAGTTCTTATTAAATTAGAGGCAATTCTTGTGCAATTATGCCATAGGGTCTCACTCACAAATGTCAAGAGAAATAGGTACCAAGTCATCTACTATTGAGTAAAACATTGCTTAATCAATTTAGAATAAACTACAATATATTAAACTATGTATAAGTGTATATGCAATAAATATGGACACTATCAAGTGTATATGAAACAAGTAAATAATTTATAAGTAGCAACAATCAACATCATAGGATCATTCAACAAAAATTTACGATAAGCAATGGACAAGAGAAACAAGTATGTAGGGTAATGCCATTTTCTATGCTTTTATTTGTGAGATAAAAAAGGTCGTTTCTTACCCATCAATAGTTCCATAATCATTAGCATATTCAAAATATTCATTCCTATAATCATGAATTAGATCTTCTACCTATTTCTTAAGGTATCGACTCCCTCTACCTAACTTTTTTTTCACACGGAAAATACAACTTTATTTTAAGGAATGTTGTGTCATACATACTCAATTTTGGTCAATTCTTTAAGTTCAGATCTCCACCCTA
This sequence comes from Pseudotsuga menziesii, assembly GCA_001517045.1. NCBI lineage: Eukaryota > Viridiplantae > Streptophyta > Pinopsida > Pinales > Pinaceae > Pseudotsuga > Pseudotsuga menziesii. The sequence continues at coordinate 371,408 of LPNX010348769.1, forward strand.
TAACATAATTTCAGATCTACCTTCGCTTATTTGTATGATATGATGATCACAACCATAAATAATGATTAGGGTGTGCAAGTATCTTATTTATGTGCATCGGTAAAAACTTTGGTTCGAGGTAAAAAGAAGATGGTTAAAAAACTCGGCATTTTTAGCCTTACAATATTTTCAGCCTTAATCATTTTTGTAATGATATAAGTCTCTGAATGAACATTGATAGATCAAGTAAGTGTATCCTTTCCTTTGAGTTCATGGCATTTGAATGGGACTCTGATTAAGATCTTGTTGGAATTTATTCTAAGGAATGTTGTGTCATACATAACGAATTTTAGTCGATTCTTTAAGTTCAGATATCCACCCTGTAACATAATTTCAGATCTACCTTGGCTTATTGGTATGATATGATGATCACAACCATATATAATGATTAGGGTGTGCAAGTATCTTATTTATGTGCATCGGTAAAAACTTTGGTTCAAGGTAAAAAGTAGATGGTTAAAAAACTCGGCAATTTTAGCCTTACAATATTTTCAGCCTTAATCATTTTTGTAATGATATAAGTCTCTGAATGAACATTGATAGATCAAGTAAGTGTATCCTTTCCTTTGAGTTCATGGAGTTTGAATGGGACTCTGATTATGATCTTGTTGGAATGATGGCTCTCTTTGTTGATGGGATTGCTGCTTTGTTCATTATGTTATAGTGAAATCAATTATTTAGGGTTGAGGATTAGGTTAGTTGAGAGCATGAAATTATTTAAAATGGATTTGAACATCAATGGAATTAGTGGATTCGAATCCGAATTTAATCACCTATTACATACAGTTGCAAATAAATTATGGAAGGTACTACGACGCCAGATATTACGAATATAATACCTTCATTGGTAAAATCTCACTCTATTATCCATTTACATGTTATATTCCTCTTTAAACATTGTAGTATGCAATATTCCCTTGCTTCAAATTTATATTGTCATGGGTCTTGGAAGGAATTGGCCTTGGAATTGTAGTCGAAACCTACTCTATTCTAAGGAGTTACAAAACTAGGTGTTTCATCTGTATATCTATCCTGCAAATAAGATCAATGGAGAGTGAAACAGTCTACGAAGCACGGGTTCAAGCCTCGCAACCGACCCATTATTATCTCCAAAAAAAAGGCCTTATTTCTTTGCTGCATAATTATGTAATTAAGAAAAAAAATTAGTGCCAGTAAGAACCAACCTGGGAGTGTTGGAGACATTTACCACCTTACACACTCATTTTTGTCAATTTGGCCTAGTTAAACCGCTATCCTAAGTATTATTAACTTAATTGACATCAGAGGAGCACTAGATGACATCAGCTAAATAACACCCACACCTACCTTCAGTCAAGGAGGCTAACTTAGCCTTCTCCTACATTCGGGGAGGCTAACTGGAGCACTCCGAGGGTGATCTGAGTGTCATTAATTCCCCATATTGCTAACCGATGGTTAAAATCAGTTAAACAGAGTAGTGAAGGTGCCTTCCTTCATTAAATTGATTATTTATTGATTATTTAATGAAATGGAGTCAACAGGGGCGCCTCCAACCACTTCTGATGTTCAGTTACACTTCAGTTAACCTCATCGGGGTTCATTGGAGTCATTGATGTGCTACCACTTGTTGGTTGGTTTGTTGTGACATATTTCTGACCTACTTTCAGTTAGACTCAGTCATTTATTGCACTTCAACTTCAATTAGGGCTCAGTTGAGTCAATTAGGGTTTTGATCAGTGGTTAACTTGAGTGTTGACTGGGGCTTACATTTAGTTAAGCTAGAATCACTCATTCAATTCAAATGACCCCCTTGGGAATTCGAATTGCTTTGTCATTCATGCTTGTAGCATGATATTGTATTGTATTACTCATTCTTTGTGTGAATATACAGAGCGGCTACTCATTTTGTAGCACAATTACACCATTTTCATGACTTATTGTTATTAATATTTGATGAGACTTGTATTTAGTCCCTAGATTACTGTGACAGATTAATATGGTATCAGATCTCATGGCGGGACGAAGCTCAGATCTCTCAAAAACAAGGTTTTTGACAGATCTTGCATGAAAATTGAGTAATAGCTCAAAAATCCAGCACTGCACCAGAAGCCAAGGCTTACCACTTAATACCCCAAGTAAAGAACTTGTTGATCAAGCTTGCTTGATTGACTATGCTGGGTGTGATGAAAGCCTAAAATGTGCAGGTTTTCCGACCTGACATTGCCCTTTTTTTGTGATTTTCAGGTTTCTACAGGTGAAGCATTCGCTCCAGCAGATTCAGATGGCCTCTTCAGTAGATATTTTGACTCCGTTCAATTTACACTCATGGAAAGGAGACATGGAGATCTATCTATGCTCCAGAGGACTCTATAGAGTCACCATGGACATTGAAGATGAGCCTAGTACTGCTATAGACAAATCAATATTCTTGAACAAGAAGGATGAAGCATTCGGATTCTTGTGCCTCTCTATTTCCCAGGATCTTCTTTTCCATCTTTCAGGATTGAAGACTCCAAAGGAAATTTGGGACAAATTGGAAACCCTATATGGAAAGTAGGATGATTTGAGAGTTTACTAGAAAATGAACTGATGTCTCTCCAGCCTTCCAATTCCGAGACCTTGAATGATTTTTTCACAAAGTTTAAGCACATTGTCTTACTCTTGAAGCAATGCAAATTGGAGAAGGCGGATGATCAGCCCATCCTCGCCATACTCTCCAAACTTGGAGCCAACTATTCAGTTTTTGTCTCTACATTCCGTGGGGGGAAGCTCACAACCCTTGGATGGAATATGCCTACACTCAATGCCTTCATTGAGTCCCTAACAAGTGAACATGATAAGCTTGTCCAGATGGAGATCATCAGATCCTCCCGTGATCAAGCCCTCCGTGTCTCAGGGCCCAAATATCTGAAGGGTAAAGGAAAGCAGCAGAAGAACCCAAAAACTAAATTCAAAACTCCTAAGCCTAAAGTTGAAAACTAGCAGCATGATGAGTCTTCCGGCTCAAGGTAGAACAAAGGAAAAGGGCACCATGGAAAGGAAAAAGTCAAGTGTTCATATTGCGGGAAGGGCTTCCACCCTGAACATGCCTGCATGAAGAAGAAACTTGATGAAGCTACCTCTCTTCTTGAGATAAACCACGTCAATCTTCCGGAAAGCTTTTGGAGGAGAGATCAGCAAGATCGGGAACCACAGCATGAAAAAGGTCATGCCCTCATGGCAAGCACTTCGAAGTCCAAAGCACTCTTGATTGATTTTGGAGCTTGGAACCACATGATGGATAAAAGAGACTCCTTTTCATCCTTGGATATCGGCAAATCCATCCCCATCCACATGGGAGATGACTCCACCATCATTTCAGAAGGACAAGGTACGGTTGATATTGAGAATGGATATTTTTCAAATGTTTTGTATGTACCGTCTCTGGCATCAAATCTCCTTAGTGTCTATCAGATGACACATACAGGAGTGCCTAAGAGAGTTTCTTTCAACCCAAATTATGTTGAGATAATGGATCGTGCATCCAGGAAACTCATTGCTAAAGGCCTTGCAAACCATCATGCAAAAGCCTATGAGTTCTCTCACTTTGTTGCGGACGCAAAGCCCAATGATCTGCTAACTCATGGAAATGAAGTTAGAAGGATGTGGCATTAAAGGTTTGGCCATCTAAATTTCAAATATTTGTAACAATTACAGAAAAAATCCATGGTTGAAGGCCTCCCGATCATCAAGGAAACCATTGGAAATTGCAAGGGCTGTGTGATCGGAAAACACCCTGAGCACAAGTTCGATCGAGGGAAGGCAAACTGAGCTACATGCATATTGGGGATGATACATTCTGATATCAATGGTACGATGCATGTCACATCCATGAATGGATCAAGGCATATTCTGACTTTTATTGATGATTTTTCAAGGTACACATGGGTCTTCTTTCCCAAAAAGAAGTCTGAAGTATGTGAAAAATTTTCTGAACTGAAGGCCTTGATCGAGAATGCCTCTGGGATTAAGATCAAGATCTTGAGATCTGATAATGGTGGGGAGTATGTCAGTAATGAGTTGCTGCACATATGCTCCCAAAGTGGTGTTCAGGTCCAACATTCAATTCCTACACTCCCCAGCAGAACAGAGTAGCAAAAATGAAGAATCGGTCTCTTAAGGAGATGACCACCTGTATGTTGGAATCAAATAAGTTGGCTGCAAATTTGTGGGCTGAATCCATGCATGCTGCAGCATACATTCAGAACAGGGTGCCACACTCATCTGTGAAAGGGAAGGCCCCTTTCAAAGCATACTTCAGACACAAGCCCGATGTGTCGAACCTGCGGGTGTTTGGGTTCACTACATGGGCCCGGATTCCACTTGATAAAAGAAGGGATTTGTAACCGCAAAGCATAGAATGTCTGTTTATTGGGTATCCTGATGAATCAAAAATTTTCAAGCTACTGGATATCAAAACAAAACATATCATCATCGAGAGAAGTGTCAAGTTCGATGAGCCTCTTTAGGAGGTGGAACTAGTGAAGGAGAAAACTGCTGATTTTCCTTCCTATTCTACTAAATATTTGGATGATGAAATTGGGGGTGATGACCCTGATTTGGATCCTATAATTTCTGATATCAGTGTGTAGCAAACATCAGATGCTGAATCAAAATCTGAAGTACAAAATCATCTTCCCACATGGGCCCGACAGACACTCTCCTCCGCAGGAGATAACATTGGAAATCTGGATGATCCAAGGAGAACCCGGTCTGATTTCCAAAGAGCAGGTATTGTGCTCTCTTGTCTTGATAATTTGTTGTCTAAAACTTGCTATTTGATGATTATTTCAGACCCAAAATCCTACTACCATGCTCAGAAGGATCCGAGATGGCAAGTTGCGATGGATGAAGAGATGAATTCTCTTTAGAAAAACACTACTTGGGAGCTAGTTTCTCTTCCTCTGGGAAGGAAATTGGTTCAATGCAAGTGGGTGTTTTGGACCAAGGTTTCTTCTGATGGAAGCACCTGCAAACATAAGGCAAGGCTGGTGGCAAAAGTTTGCTCTCAGGTCCAAGGTGTGGACTACCATGAGACCTTTGCACCGATTGCAAAAATGTACTCCATCCGCCTAGTTTTGGTAATTTCGGCATCTAAGCACTGGGAAGTGCATCATATGGATGTTAAGTCAGCCTTTCTACATGGATATATTCATGAGGAGATATACATGAAACAACCTGAGGGCTACATCACTGATCCATCTTTGGTTTGCAAGCTAAAGAAGTCACTATACGGGTTAAAACAGTCTCCAAGAGAGTGGTATTCCAAGATGGATGCCTTCCTTCTCTCGCAAAAATTCCAAAGGTGTAGATCAGATACAAATGTGTATATACAATAGTTTGATGGTAATTTAATAATTATTGTTTTATATGTTGATGACTTACTGATCACAGGTAGCACAGTTGCTTCCATTTTAGCCATCAAAACTGCTCTCCACAATGCCTTTGAAATGAGTGATTTGGGGCTCCTAAAACAATTTTTGGGGCTCGAAATTGAGAAAAATTCTGATGGGATAATGGTCACTCAGTCCAAATACATAGCAGACCTGTTATTCAAGTTTAACATGGCTAAATGTAGGCCTACACCATTCCCTTTCCTTTCAGGGATCGGCCTTGTAGAAGGAAAAAGCACACCTCCCATGGACTACACTATCTATCGACAGCTGATTGGTAGCTTGTTGTACTTGACACATTCTCAGCCTGATATCTGTTATGCCGTGAATGTTGTATCAAGATACATGCAACAGCCTCATGATCTTCATTGGAAGGCAGCCATTAGGATCCTCCAGTATATTCAGGGAACCAGGACCTACGGCATTCACAATGCTGTAGACTCCGAGCTAGAGCTAGTTGGATACACAGATTTCGATTGGGTTGGTGATTCTATTGATCAGAATTCTACTTATGGATATGTATTCATGTTTGGTGGTGGCGCCATTTGCTGGTCTAGCAAAAAGCAGGCTTCCATAGCACTATCTTCAGGAGAGGTCGAGTATCGAGGAGTGGTGAATGCTTGCATCCAAGCAGTTTGGTTGCAAGGCATTCTTTCAGAGTTTGATCTTGGTAGTACTTTGTCCATTGTCGTCTTTTGTGACAATCAAAGTGCTATTAAGATATCCACAGATCCAGTTACTAGGCAGAGGACCAAGCATGTAGAAATCCACATGCATTATATCAAGGAGCTAGTGCATGACAGGACCATCATTCTGCAATACTACCCGACTGATGAGCAAATTGCAGACATCTTCATTGAAGAGATTTTCAGAAAATAAGTTCACTTGCCTCCGTTCAGTGTTGGGGGTGATTTCATCAAGGTGATTCAAACTACTTTCAGTGTTCATCTTGAGGGGGGGGTTTTCCCACTCGGTTTTCCCTCTTTTCCTCACTTAGTTTGTTTTTTAGCATTGTTTCAGTTTCATCATTGTATAGGGTGACATATGGCCTTAGTTGTCGGGGCCCTAGCATTTTTATGCACTTATGTTTTCTAAGTCCTCCTAAGTATAGCTTAAGGGGGGTGTTGGAGACATTTACCACCTTACACACTCATTTTGTTCAATTTGTCCTAGTTAAACAACTATCCTAAGTATTATTGACTTTATTGACATCAGAGGAGCACTATATGACATCAGCTAGATCACACCCACGCCTACCTTCAGTCAAAGAGGCTAACTTATCCTTCTCCTACATTCGGGGAGGCTAACTGGAGCACTCCGAGGGTGATCTGAGTGTCATTAATGCCCCATATTGCTAACTGATGGTTACAATCAGTTAAATAGAGCAGTGAAGGTGCATTCCTTCATTAAATTGATTATTTATTGATTATATAATGAACTAGATTCAACAGGGGCGTCTCCAACCACTTCTGATGTTCAGTTACACTTCAGTTAACCTCATCGGGGTTCATTGGAGTCATTGATGCGCTAAGACTTGTTGGTTGGTTTGCTGTGACATATGTCTGACCTACTTTCAGTTAGACTCAGTCATTTATTGCACTCTGACTTCAGTTAGGGTTCAGTTGAGTCAATTAGGGTTTTGATTAGTGTTTAACTTGAGTGTTGACTAGGGCTTAGATTTAGTTAAGCTAGACTCACTCATTCAATTCGAATGATCTCCTTGGGAATTCGAATTGCTTTGTCATTCATGCTTGCAGCATGATCTTGTATTGTATTACTCATTCTTTGTGTGAATATACAGAGTGGGTACTCATTTTGGAGCACAATTACACCATTTTCATGACTTATTGTTATTAATCTTTGATGAGACTTGTGTTTAGTCCCTATATTACTGTGACAGATTAATAGGGAGAAAAGGCTTGGTCATGTTCATTTATTCATTTGGATTTGTATGATTTCAACAAGTATTTTTTTCAACAAACAAATTATTATTGCAGTTCAAATAATAATGTAATTTGATCTTGTTCGTATTAAGACTATGAGTCCAACAAGTGGGATAATGGAAGTATATTGGATGATATTAATGAGTAATAGGTTAGGATATACTTACAAGATGAAGAAGAGAATGAGATGGTTAGGGAATCAAGATATTGTTTAAGCAATAGTAGAGAATTGAAATACTATATGCAGTCATATTTTACAAGTTAGTGTAGTCAGCCAGCCTAGACTTTCAATCCATGTTTCTTCACCGTTTCTAGTAACTCGCATCTTTTTGAAATTATATTAAGATTCTGGTCATATCCTTCCATTTTATCGTTGAATCATTATTTATATTTCAATGTTCATTTTTATGTTTCAAAATCTAAAAATATGAACTTTGAAAATAAAGTATATTTGTCATGCTTTCTTTCTTTTATCTTTATTTTTAATTCTAATATGCGTTATTTTACTATGTTGGATAAGTTAATAGCCCTATCTTTCTTCCATTTGCGGCCAAAATATATGAACCTGAAAGATACAAAGGTATTAAGGCAAAGTTTGAAGTAGTAGGGATGGAACGTGTTAAGATTGAATACCTTTTGATTATATATATATATATATATATATATATGAAATGTAACTTTTTTTGGAACAATAATGAGTAAATGTTTATATTAAAAACAAGAGCCACGATGTGGCAATGTCCGCGATAATAACTATTGTATTTGGAGGGGAGCAAATTTGAAGTTCCATAAGATATTATGAGTCTGTGTTGTTAAATTCATAATTGCTATCATGACATGTTCTTCTATGCATGTTTTATAAATCCATAATTCTTTTGTTTAAACATAGTTCAACTTAATATGTATTATCATTAACTATCTTAAAAAACAAATAATATCTTATAAATAGTTTAAAAAAATCATATAAGATATAAATTGTCATGTAATGTACTTGTTTGAACCAAATGCATACTTGGTGTTAATCAATTAAAGCAATTTATTATTATTCATATTCAAGATAATATTATAAAAAAGGGTGTCTACATGATTCCGTGTGAATGTGGGAAGGCCTACATCGGTGAAACAAGGAGATCCATTAGAACCAGGGTTAGATAGAACACAGAAAACTGCTTTGGCCCAACATTCCCATGGCACAAAACACCCTATTAAGATTGAAGACATGAAAGTCCTTTCTCAAGTTGATAATTGGTTCTTAAGAAGGATCATGGAGGTGATTGAAATAGTAAAACACCCCAATTTTTTAAATAGGGAAACACCCCAATTTTTTAAATAGGGATGATGGCTGACCATCAGTAGGTCGTGGCTCCCTAACCTGACTAAAGTAATCTAGGTAATGCCAAATTAATTAACAATAATTTAATAAAAACATAAAAAAATTAAAAACTTAAAAATTAAGAATTAATTAACATTTATCAAATTTACTTATAAAAACTCCTTAAACAAAACCTAGATTTTAGTAAAATCTTAACCTTCTATAACTTTAATATTATTAGGTTTATAATAATTAAACATAATAAACTTAGACCTTAGTGCTCTAAATTCTAATTTATTTAAAAACATTAATATAGTATAACATAAAATTGAAATGTTATTAATAACATTAATTAAAAAATACTAATATAGTATAACTTTAATTGAAAAGTTGCTAATAACATTAATTAAAATATTTAATATAACAACTTTAAAATAAAATTCAATAAATTTTAAAAATTTTAAAACTAAAATAACTTTATAATAACTTTCTAGAAAAAAAATTTAAAAACTTTTAAATTAAACCTTTCATTTCTATATTATATAAACCCTTAAAAATGAAAAGCAATATTACAATACAATAACATTAAAAAAAATTAAACTTAAAATTTTGATTAAACTTTTTTAATTAAAAGATATATTAATTTATAGACTTTTATAAAACCTTTAGAAAATGAAACCCTAAATGTGGGCTAACTATAACCGTTCTATATTTATATGGAGTGGAGATTCTAAGATCACTTAAGGCATCGATTATGTCCTGAAAATGAGCCAAGAATGGTTTGAAACCTCGAGAATGAATCACTACCTACCGCGGACTCTCCACAAGATGCTATTAACAGCGGATTCCCAGCCAAAACAATTATTTACTATTCATACTATTCATATTCAAGATAATATTATAAATCTTTGGATTTAAAAATAATATTATAATAATATATTTATATTAAATATAAATTATCAACTATTTACCACTAAATTGATGAGGATTTCTCCTTCAATTCTTATTGAATTTAGGACTCAACTATCGACAAATCATTACATCTAATATAAGTAGAAGGAAATGGATCATTGTTTGGGTTATCCAATTATATTAAATTGCATAACAAGTTGGAGGCAGCTATGAAGTCTCTCAATCTTAATGGAAACTATGTCGGCATTATGTAACTAAGAAAATAGCATTGCCATGTGCAGAGCCAACTATACAGGCTCCGATGTACTGGAAAACTACATGTCATCTAGTTGTGTTCTATTTATATTTAAATAGACCAAAACTAGATATTCAAGTTTTATGGGTTCTAGGATTATTGGACTATATTTTCGAGCATCTTCATGCTGAATACATAGAGTTAAATAGTTATGGACATGAATGTATTCTGTTAATATGAAGTAGCAGGTAGTATTTGAATGGAATTTGAATATAGAGAATTTGTTTTCTGTTTCTTAATAAAAATTACACATTCATATTCAAAATGCTGCAACTTACAAAGCTTACATCCTCTTCCCCAATTTATTTTTCTCCATTGCTTTCAAATAAACTTTAAAATATCGGTGTGGACTTGCGTGTCGAGAAGCCATTGACCTCGATGGAAAATTTAGTATAAAAGTTGCTTGAATATATGTAAATATTGTGTCCATTAAGCTCTTCTCAGATTTCGGAATGGTACATAAACAAATCATTATCCCTGAATTCATTCATAAAGTTGGTTTTTTTGTTTCGTTCACTAATCTATTGTTTCAAAATCAGTTTTGATATTTAAAGATATGATGGTGGGGATTTGTGAAATTTTCATGGATTTATACTCATATAAATTCAAATATTTAGTCTTAATTACTTTTATAGCCTGCGTCCTATAAATTAGATAGCAGGTTTCTTTTTTCTTACATTGTTGCCAAGATTCTTAAGTCACTTGGACTTTAATTCGATTCGAACAACTGAGTAGTCAATTATGTCATGAACAAAACGGTGCACCATAAACCAAACGGTTCCCCGTGAAGCCACGAATTGAACCCTATTATGTTGTGTCAAAAGTAGCCGAGCCGCACAGTCCATCGTTGGGGGATGGGTAAAAGCAACTGCAATGGTTCTAAGGAAGCAACAACTTCAGTGGTGCGGTGGGTGGACATGAGAGAAGCAAAATAATTTATTGGGAGTGAGTTGTTACCTTTTTAAATATTAGAATAGGATAATCTTTCCTTGAGTGAAGGGGATGGATTTTTGTTGATGGTTGATCTTTAGTGCCTTTAAATAAAATTGTTGGGTCTAGGAATTGATGGGAGTAGTCTTATAACTGCTCTCTAATTTGTTGAATGGCTAGATGAGGATAAGGGTGTACTTAGCCACTTCGGGTACTTACTACTGATGCCCATTTTTTGAGCCTAACAAATTTTTTTGGGCCCTTGAAACTACCCGGCTAAGGTGTCAGAGGCTAGAGTGGCTACCCCTCTCTCACTCAAGAGCCGTACGCTTTGGCGTTGATTTCTTCCGAGTTGATACCAAGGCCGGGACTCGAGATCCGGTGGAATGTTGTTTAGCTCCGGATGCGAACTGAAAGGCCTATGTGGGTGCCTACGATAAAGACACTTGACCTACTCGAGATTTCCTCCTTACATAGATATGAAGGTGTCTTTTGTCCCCAAACAGAAGGAACCAAGAAGCCTTTGCGTTGAGCGTTCTTCACGCTCTTCCCCCTGAAGCTAATAAACATCACAATGCAGTCAAATATGTTTAGCCCATTTACAGTGGTATTTATATTTCTTGGTGTTTTTTCCAGGAGAAAAAAGGTTGCTATAGGGGCATCCTGGCAGGTTACACCATCAGCCATGTAGTAAATCTGATGTCGATTTGTGAGCCTGAGTATCCATATCTTTGTTTGAGGACAGCATCAGGTATAGATGTACGGTTATAAAGATTTTACCTTACCCAATAGAATGAGAAAAAATTGAATTAAATAAAAGACACAATATGTGATACTCAAATACACAAGCAAAAACAAAAGGAAAATAAGTATTCATATTCAAAATGTTGTAACTTACAAAGCTTGCTTCTTCTTCTCCCACTTCTTCATATTCAAAATGTTGTAACTTACAAAGCTTGCTTCTTCTTCTCCCACTTCTTTTTCTCCACTGTTTTCATGAGTGATTTCCAACTGAAAGACAAAAACAAATTAAATAAAAGACACTTCCCAACTTCTTTTTCTTCACTTCTTTTTCTCTACTGTTTTCATGAGTGATTTCCAACAGAAAGACAAAAACAAATTAAATAAAAACACTTCCCAACAGAAAGGCAAAAACAAATTAAATAAAAAAGTAAAAACACTTCCTAACAGAAAGACAAAAACAAATTAAATAAAAGACACTACAGTATCTAGACAATCAAATACACAAACAAATTAAATAAAAAACACTACAGTATCTAGACAATCAAATACACAGGAAAAAACCAAAGGAAAATACACATTCATATCAAAATCAAAATGCTCCGAATTACAAAGCTTGCTTCCTCCTCTCCAACTACCTTTTCTTCACTGCTTTTGTGGATTTTACCTTTTTTTTTGCTCACAACTACTACACAGGAAGCACGCCTACCATTTATTGACATGGTATACTTAGTTGCTACTACACAACTGAGCAAAAATAACCCTATATGGCCAATACCCAAAAGAAAAACACAAAAATGGCAACCCATCCTGCATATCAAACCAACCTGAAACATCATGAGATTTCCTTAGCGTTGCCTTAATCTTGTTATGATGAATACCGAAAACCCACCTTGTCAATAATAATAAGAAAATATAACAACCCATGTAAATTACCACTTACAAACCTCCCAGTTACAAGTCATAACCAGATTTTACAAAAGACTCCATTCAATCTTCCCATTTCAAAATACACACATAAATAAAAACTATAGACATTAATAAATTTCATTAAACATGAGCAGCATTAACAACATCCCCATATCCTTTTCATATCATGCACTATATATCTGATGAACAGTGTTTGCGTCATCTTTAGAAATATGTATTCAACATATTAAAGATAAATAAATATCATAAATTATCTCAATTAAAGTTGTCATTTTCAACAGAATTCCTAGGAGCAGTCTACCACCCAGCCAAGACATCCTTGGAAGCTTGCAATACTTCAACCGGATCTTCCCCCTGCTTGGGAAACCCTGATACCAACTATTTTTGTTAGCTGGTTCAGAACCTGGATTGCTCGATCCAATGTTTGGGGGAATATTTACAATGTTCTCCTGATCTAAAATGGATTCAGTGAGCACTAGAAGAAGCTGATATGATAAATAAATGTGAAGAAGCTAATATGATAAATAAGGTGGGTTGGGCAGTGGTCGCGCAGAGAAATAGATTCATTAGTCAGAAGTAGCAATACTCCTAGGTGATAGATTAACATAAGACAAAGACTTCAATGACAAAACAAAATTTAAAAAACATAACCACAAAAACGAGTAAAGGAGATTACTAACTGCTGCAGAGTAAAAAGTAGTCTATCAGTCCACAACGATTCTATTGCCAGTGATCACATTGGGGTTTATGCCATCTCCCACCAACATAATAATTATTTTGTATTTGGGCACGTCAACGGAATCTTGATAGATTCTCTCTGTAACATGTATCACATATCTATCTAAACTTTTGTTTGGAGAAACATTCAACGCATCAGTAGTGGTTGTATAGTTACCACTACTGTCTTGATCCACCGTCACGACATTGTCAGCGAAAACACCATCATCTTCTTCAGAGGTTTGAAGAAGCCTCCTTCAGTCTAAAGTAGACAAGCATGAAGGGAACCAGTCATTGACGATTCCATAATGTAAAAATAAATTATCATCATCTACATCAACTTGATCGTGGCTCTCACTGTATCATCGGATCACAAAACAGGCATTGGTTGTGCAGAGTAGGCCTCTTGGAACCTTTGCCAACTACATAAATATTCTTGACAAGAGCCAAATAATTACTCGCCACACATTGAGGACATTCATAGTCGATATGTTTTGCAGGATTCCACTAGCGTCCTGGAGTCTTCGGAGGCAGGTATCCTTATTAGAAGAGTTGCACTTATCCAAGTTTGAAGGTCAAGCCTCCGTTTCAAAGAATTAGCAGTAACATTTTAACAAGCACATGCTCAGGGAGTCCAATGTTAAATCAGACAACTACTTGCAATCATCACAGGAGCCTTGCGATCGTCACAGGAGCCTTGTGGGAGATAAACGTAAGTGTTCGAGTTGGAGAGTAGTGCCCTCATGCCATCAATGTTTAAAAAATCAATACCATTACTTGATCCTACAATATAAGAAGGCATGCCATGCACAATAGTCTCTACAGAAAGGATGTGTAAAGGAGCATGCGTGTGGAGTTACAACAGGAAATGATACCCACAATGGATTGTGAGTGGAAGTTGCACGCCTCTTTCATGCAAAGGAGGTGGCCACCTTCGAGTGACTGCATAACATGCACCTCGACTGCAGCAGTAGAAACCTCTCGAGAAACTAAAGCGGCAGGAGCCTTCAACTCTTCATTAATATTTGGCTCGGAACGCTCTATGCTCAAAGAAACAAAACCATTTTCCAATACGATTGCTTACATCATCAGCTGGCCGCTGGGTCTTGGGAAACAAAATCCCAGGCCAACCTCATTCCCATTAGACAAATGGGAGGAGCCAAGTTAAATTAAAATTTAAGTATTTTAAAAAATAATATTTTATTTATACTATAACAAAAACATTTTAAAACCAAAAAATTTAAACTTACCTCTTCAATTAATCTACCTGCTCGAATCATATATATCCCCCACCTCATTACCTTTAAATCATGCATTTTGTTCTTTTCTGCAAGTGAATTATATATGGAAAATATAACAAATTTAGTATTTCCATAAACGAGAATTATATGTGAAAAATATAACAAGTTCAGTATTTCCATAAACGAGAGGGACATCGCCATGCAATTGATGTACTCAAAGTGAGGCTGATATCAAAACTTTATTTACATCCACGTCTCCATTCATCACAAGTAATAGATTATAGATTCCCCCTTTAGATATCAAAAGCATTGAAGGTTAATCATCTTATCCTGAAATAAATTACAATCAGTAAATAGTTTTGTAACGAGTTGGAGTATAGTTTGGTCTCATTTCTTCAATAGCAAGTAAGAATGATGATACCATTAATCCAAATCATACTTCAAAGGGAAGTCCCTACTGTAAAAGAAGGCGGATACTTTTGTTTCATGGAGATCAATCTGAGTCTGATATATGTGATTCAAACCCAAGTTGCAATGTGAAGCAACCATAGTACTCGTGAGCCATGAAAACATTAAAAACATTTATTTTTAATTAATCAATTGCATTAACATGTTATTGTGTTTATGAATTACTTCTTTCATTCAACAACTTATTGTTCCTTCTTATATCTAATTTCTGCAATTACGATCCTAGCTAGGATATTAAGAACTAACTCTTAACAACGATAGATTAGATATTAGTTTCGGTCTTTAGAATAATTTAGTTAGTATTTATTCAAGTCAATTTGATTTATTTCTTTTGGTGGTTAAGTGAGACCACATACAAGTTGGAAATTGCTACACCAAACGAGAGCATATTTAATTGGGATTTTCATGAACAAACTCTCACCTTGTTGTAGGAGAAAAATTTCCACCTATCAATAGGTACTTACAAACAAAGATAAAAGTGTTAGATCTAAATTTCCGAAGGTGGGCATAAGCATGCTCAGGTGTAAATAACCATGGATATCAAAATAAGTACAATGTGGATCCATGAAGTATATAAGATGCAATAAAACGATAAACTTATCAAAGTAGTGCTCCACCATTAAAAAATAAATGAATCAACAATTATAGAAGCATGGATAGTTTGGGAGAAGAAACTTGCTTAAAGTTTAAGGGTTGTCCCTAATCCAAAGAAATCTGCAATATCACCATTGAGTGAAAATGCATTAAATCACTACTTGAGAATGCCTATCTCATTGATGTAACAATTTCATGAGCCTAATAAAATCCCCATTGAATTTTGGTTTTCTCAGTTGGGTTTCCAAGGTAAAAGTATGTTTCCATGGTGCATGGAATTTATCCATTGTTGAATTATGTGTATGCTCGATTCAACCTTAGTTTTAAATATGTTGTTGGGCACTATGTGATCCACAAATCCTAGCATGTCATGCCATTAAATTAATTACTTTTCTCAAGTGGAATATTATATAGTATTCACCAGTAGTTACTTCATCAACTTGTTGATTGGTGCATCATTTCTTTTCTCACATTGCCCTCAACATACAACACTAATTCCCTTTGTTTTAAATCACTAGTGGTGTCTGTATTTGTTGGAAACGTGTAACCATAACACTAATTTCCCAATGCCAAATATGGTGGAAGACCAAACGCACACACACACGCGCCCACACACACACACACACAACTATGAATTTAAATTAATTAATTGGTTTATTGGATTGTTGAGTTATATTTATCATCTAACAAATTGTTTGTTGAGCGTCAGTAAACTTGTTGAGCACTATAGAATGATGTATAGTTTATGACAAGTTCAAGCTAGAGCCAATGTATGGTACACTATGTGGCCAACATTTTTTGGTCCATGTAGCCATAAAACTTTGAGAAACTTCCAAGGACAGTGGAATCAAGAGTGAAATCTAGAAATCCAAGCCCAAAACACCACACTTTAGATGGTTCATCTAAGCATAATGTTTCATACATTATATTTATTTTTTCCTTTTTCTCTAGAACATGGACCAATTAGATTTCAAAAAATCCTAATCACACACACACACACACACACATGCACACACACACACACACATGCACACACACACACACACACACATTAAAACAATTTTTAGGATTACATGTTCTCATACCCTTACTATTTGGTTATGGGACTTTATCAACCCATACTGAACTTTGGAAGACCCTTTGTTTTCCTGGTTTGGTATTCTAGGACTCTTTTTTAGAGGTGTGCTCTTTGTGTTGTGTGTGATTTAGTTGGGATTAGGAATTGATTTATTTTAAAAATATTTAAGTATGGGAATCAATCACTTCATTGTTTTAGGAGGATTCATAATCTTCCTTTGATTTCATTTGAACCTCCACCATGTCCACTAAGGCGCAGAACAAACACAAGCGGTTCTTTTGAACCAACAGGTACCATCGATTTACTCAATGAGCCGCAAACTACAAGAATCAACACTTCTGCACCACGCATCACTGGAGTTGAAGATATACAATTCTAAGTATTTTCCAGACGTCTCAACCCTCCTTTAACTAGACCTAATGATCTAGTTTTAGTGCAGATTCTAAGTTCTTCTAAGTATGCAACAATTGCTTACTGAATTAGCAGAGGGTTAGTCATGGATGATTTAGGGGGAATTTCGGGAGAATCTCATAGTCCCACTTCAATTTTCATCCTAGGAGTATTTTCCCTTCCTCATGTCACTACTCATATGTTGAATGCAACCATAGACATTTCAACTCCTATGGTTCATTTTGGTATTACATCCTCAACTTTAGGTTCTACAATTACTCAGCCACTAAGTGTTTCTTTGTCATCTCCCTTTATTTCTAGTTCCATTATATTTGGTATGTCAATGTTGGGTATGCCTGACTTCACGGTTACTTCTAGTCCCTTATTTCTGAACCCTTTTTTTGGTTTCAATGGTTCTGTTGCACCATTCTAGGTTTTTCCTTAGCAGGGAGGCCATATTACCCCTTCATTTCCCTCTTATGGGACTGGACTTGTCCAATCTACTAGCATTGTTTCAGGTGTGAACCTTTTTCAGGTTTTAATACTCAAATGGGTGGCTTTGAATCATCATCTGTGGCCTCCATATCTACCCCCTTCTTGTTATTTAGTGGGAGAGGTAGTAACTTACTTTATACCTTCATATGGGATACCAATAGGAGGTCATTTGTCATAGGCCCACTCAAATTGGATGTAGGGTATCCCTATTGGCAGGAACACTATGCATATCCATTGGAACCCTTTAAGTGTTTCCTAAACCATGACAAGGGAAAACCCTTGTCTATCTTATGGGAATTTTGGTGGACAGAACTTCCCATCCCACTTATTTTTCCATGCAACAGTGATTACCTTTTATGGAAACTTTGAATTTTCTATATCTTTGGGAACAAGTGTTTCCTAAACCATGACAGGGGAAAACCCTTGTCTAACTTATGGGAATTTTGGTGGAGTGAACTTCCCATCCCACTTATTTTTCCATGCAACCGTGATTACCTTTTATGGAAACTTTGAATTTTCTATATCTTTGGAAACTAATGAGAGATCTCGCATGTCACGATATTAACTGGACTCCAGTTCCAACCAAGTTTCCATTAAACATTCCAAAGTTTGAGGGTAAAACTGGTGAAGATGTTGGAGATCATGTTACCACTTTCCACTTATGGTGTTCCTTGAACTCATTAAATGATTATTCTAATCGACTGGACTATTTCAATGCACACTCACTAGAGTTTCTACGAGGTGGTATATAGAGTTTCCAATTTCATCATGTCGTTTCTTGCATGATCTTGCAATAGTGTTTTTGAACCATTTTTAGCTTCCTATCTAGTATGATACTAGTATTGATCTACTATCACAATTTAGGCAAAACAAAGCTACCCATATCTTAGACCATATCCAAAAGTGGAATACAAGAGAAAGATTGATTAATGCCTCTACCCCCTTCAGTTTTTGTTAGAGTGGTTTATGTTACACCGAATCCGAGTGTAATGTCCTAGCATGTATCTGGGTTAAGGAGGAAGGTGTTCCATCTTCATAATATGAATGAATAAATTGTTAATATATGAATGGATCATAGATTACAATGGATATGGCCGCCTTAAATATGGATTTTCTATCAAATATTGAAGAGACACTTCTCTTCATAAACTATATTTAATATTATTAATTACTATTACTAATGCTTATCTATTATTTACTATTTTATAAATGTAACATTTCCTTCCCCTTGAGAAAATATTTGTCCTCAAAGATGAGTTTTCTGATGTCATCTTTTATTATGGCTTTGTGTCGCATTGATGACTTAAGTGATGAGATTTTGATTACGACCATTGCTTCATTTTGAGTCTTTTGTCTTGGCATTTGCATTAAGTATGAACTTGGTGAACTTTTGTTTACGCTTTTTCCACTTGTGTGATTGCTTCTTTTAACTATTTTTGTCGTCATTTGAACAGACTCGACATACATGACGACCTTAACTATTTTTCGTTTTGTTATTCCCAACATATTTTGTGTCAGTTCCTTTGAAAAGGCTCTTTGTCCTTATAATGCTCATAAGAACACTAGTCTTATCTTGTGTCTAATAGATGTTATAGTTTTTTTCCTTGATGTTATTTATAGAAGTCCTTGTGATAACATATGTCCTTCGTTCGTTTGTTATTGTGGTATTATTGTCAATGCATTGATCATCATTATTGTTAGCAACATCGTCTTGCCTCTTATCACAATCTTGGTCAGGATCATCTTTCTGCTTGTCAAATATTGCGTTGTCATTTTCTCCATTACTAGGGTATGTTATATCTTTGTCTTGCATAATATCTTGATTGATGCCATTACTCTTATTGGGGATGACATAATGGTCTATTGTATCTTCCTCTTTTACATAAACTTGGGTGGCTTCTTCTACATGATTTTCACATACATCTTCATTTTGTTTAAATATTTCGTCAATAGATTTTTTTTATTTCATCTATTTCCTCAAGGATTTTCTCTAGGAGATTCATGAATTTTTCACTATAAGATGTCATGGATGTTGTAAAGGGACTTTTTTGGCTTATGGATTTGTTGCAGTTGCAACCTTTTTCCCA
The DNA here is from genome assembly GCA_001517045.1 of Pseudotsuga menziesii. Lineage (NCBI taxonomy): Eukaryota > Viridiplantae > Streptophyta > Pinopsida > Pinales > Pinaceae > Pseudotsuga > Pseudotsuga menziesii. The sequence goes on from LPNX010348769.1 coordinate 390,991, forward strand.
AATTTGTAAAATTTTGGACCCTCCTTTTGATTTTATCTAGCAGAAGTTTGTTTAATTTCTTTATATCTGTCTTGGAAGTCCATTTTTCTCTGCTTAAGAAATTGATCGTCGGAAGTTGAGTCAGCTATTTTTCCGCTATTTTGGGAGTTGAATGATCTAATACTACCATCTTTTTTGCCGACACCACAGAAACTGTGGAGTCTTTGTTTTAATTGAAAACTTAACTTTTGATTTTTCAATGATTTTTTTTTGTCGGAAGTTTGTTAATGTTTGAGTCAAGGCACTAGTTCTCTATGCCGCCGACATTTCGGAAGGGAAACGACGAAAGTCCCGACGGATAGTTCTTATTCTCGCCAAAGCCATGGCCTTTATCTTTCTAACTTTTTGAGTGTAAATGACTTGCTTTTTCGCTATCTGAATGTTTTTTGACAAGCGATCAGAGGTTTAGTCCTCTATGATGCCGTCATTTCGGAGGGCTTGTCCTCTGCATTGCCGACACTGCAGAGGCGTCCAATCTTAAATTTATGACCTTTAGCACTTAGTGGTTCCAATCACCGACGTGGAACTGCAGTTGTTTGTGAATCCGTCGTTGCAGCTGTCGATCAGACTATGTGCTCTAATGTATTAGTGATTAGTTTTCCGATCACCGATGCATAACTATCGGTGGTGTTTAGTGCTCAGGATCGTCGACACTGCGAAAGTCTTGAGGTTTGAGTTGTCGATGCATAGTGCTTAGAGCTTCCGATCCCCGATGATTTTTTGTTATCACAGAACCCGTAGTCTGTCTGTTGCCCATCGTTGCAGCCGCGTAGTGAACTATTCGCCCGATGCTTAGTGCTTCCACCCGTCGATAGGGTTTTTCCCACCTATACCTTTTACTGAGGGTTTTCCATGACGAGGAGCATAGTACGGAGTCTGGTGTTTTGGAGATTAGCAGTAGCAAAAATGTGGTTCATGCTTGTATCGGAGGATTTCGAGTTAGTTTAGATGCAGCCTAGATTAAGATGAAGAATCTTTGCTATCAGGGTTTTCATTTTGGTTACGAACAGGGTTTTAAGCACAACCGCAGGATTTTATTTTTACCTTGTCGTGTTTCTTTTCATGCATTAATACTGTGTATAGTTTATTTTTATAGAATGCATATGGAAGAGGTAAATAGCTTGATATAGTTTTTGTTATTTTGGTAAAAGCTTAATGGCCTAAGAACATGCTATGTTTATGACCGAGAGTTGGCTGAAGAATGAAGAAGAAGAAAGAAAGAGAGCCACAGAAGAGGTAGCAAGGGAGGAAGAGAAAGAGAAATAAAGAAACAGAAAGGAAGGTCTGAGATTAACAGGATCTCAAAAAAAGATCAGCAGATTACTGAGCAGATCGATAACAGTAGAGGCCCAGGCTTGGAAAAATTTCATCAGCGACCAAGCTGGTCCCTCTAAGTGCTCTTAAATTTTAATTTAAAATGTCACATATTTGTATAAATTATGAGCACATACTACAAGACAAAATTTTGGAACTGAAAGGTTGAGGAAGCCCAAAGGTCATCGAGGGGCAGCCCAAAGGTTTTGCTTTTTTGTATAAATAAAGGAGAGTTTAGATGTAGAGGGAGACTTCTTTCCCAAGCAATTTTTGAGAGTATATTGTAAGAAGAACTATTTCCTTTTGCAATAAAGAATTACAAGTTTCTGCTAGAGAAAGTTTGGTGGAATGTTTCAAATGCTTTGCTATGGATCAGTTGAATGTGAACTATTTCGTTTTCAGCTTATGTCCATTAACTATGAGATCATTATAAATCATTGCATTATTGTTATGTTATGAATGTATTATAGTTTATTTTGTGAAATTTCCACTGTGAGTAATGAAGGTTATCATAAACAATAAATTATCTTTGTGTTCATATTTTTATTAATGTTTATGTGTTCTGAAATAAGTATCAGCTATCTGTAATTGTTCATAATACATGTACAGAAATACATTACTCATTGTTAACTGTTAATTTTTCTCCCTGGGGATAGGTTAGTTAGTTGTAGTTATTTTTCTGTTTGTTTGTGATTTAGATGTGAGAGAGTTAAGACTAGAGGTAAGAACCTGTGTATCACATTGTGACACTCCTCGTTATCTCTATCAAATCTACATTTTAGATAGGCACTTGCACATCATAAATTAAACATAAAAAACTAAAAAATACACGATGGACTGGGCTGTAACTAGTAAAACTTTTTAATTTGTTACTTGACCTACGGTAGCTGGACCGTAAACGGGACAGATTCCCCATACCAAACAGTAGCGGGCTAGTTGGGAACGTTTATTGGGGAGAATCCCTAACTGTTGTTAAATACGATTTTCCAGGCCTCAACCGTTTTCGGCGCTAGAAGGAGGGAAACCAGTGCATGGATGGCTGAGGGAAACTATTTCCTCAAAATTACTCCACCGGTGACAATTATGAAAGTAGTCTATTTCACACATCCACCCCTAAAGATAAAGAGAAAGGGTATTTGTATTATGTCGATAACGAAGTAGTTGATGATTTGAGAAGAATTACTAGGGCATATGCGAAGAAGATCAGAGGATTACCGATTATCCCTGTCTTACCCAGAAGAGAATATCAAAAAAAGGATCGCCCTAAATTAGAAGACTTGGTGTTGGTAGAATACCTTGAAGAACTGGTAGAAGTAGCCTTACAGGAAGTTGACCAAGCTTTAAATCAATTAGATCCAGATACACCTTACTATTCACCTATTCATACCCCTATTCAGTCACCACCTCATTCTCTACTCAAAATATTGGCTCATGTAAATGCAAACCAACCACCTCTACCATCTGCTTGGAAAGCTAGGTCACCTTTAAACCTAGCAGCTCCCTTGCATGATTTGCCTCAAGATTTTGACAAAATGTTTCCTAAGTTTGACCCAAGTGAAAAGATTCTGGTAGATGATCATTTGCAAAGTTTTTACTTGGCTATATAAGGACTACGAGCGGGAGAGCATGAATATGTGGTCTATAGATTGTTTCCACACACCCTGAAAGGATCAACAGCCTCATGGTATTTTTCTCTTCCTGCAAATTCAATCACAGACTGGGACACTTTTGAGAGAATATTTAGAAGTAAATATGCAGTTCAAAAAAATCAGTGCAGCTTTAATGAAAGGGTTATGCGCTTTAAAGAAAGAAAGGAAGGAAAAAGTGCATAATTTCACTCAAAGATCTGCTACTTATCTAAAAAAATTACTGCAGCTGATAAGCCATCTAAAAAAGTTCTGATTGAATATTATACTTCTGCTCTAGGGCCTGACTTAGCCATGTTTACCAAGATATCAGTCAAACCTACGTTATCAGAAACTTATGAAGAAGCTGAGAGGGTAAAGGCTGAGATGCAGAGCATAGAGAATTATCCTGTGCAGTCGGAAGAAAAAACGTTTGATAAGAAAAATTTATTACTAACTAATCCTAAGTATGAGCAATAGTAGGATTTTGAAGGGATGGTGAAGATGATGCAGAATCTATCCAACAGAGTGATAGATTTAGAGAGGGAAAGAGAGGCTCACAAATCATATAAGCCTTACTATAAAAAGTGGGAGGATGACAATCAACCTAAAACTCCTCCACACAATTCTGCAGCAATGAATTTAACTGATGTAGGCATGGATAATTTTTTTACTTTTCATCAACATCCTCATTCTGAGAATAATTGCCCTCAATGGATAAATTCTATGATGTTGGTAAGGAATCAATTATTGGACTCCAAACTAACAGAAACTGATAAGGAGGTAGAAAAGGACAATCAATCCATAGAAAAACATGAGGATACTCTGCCTTTATGGGACTATGTCTCATTGTTTGATACAGAAGAGGAAGGTTCTTTGAAGCAAGAGGAAACATCAAAAACCAATGTGACAATAAGAAGTCAGGGTTTGTTAAGAGAAAACAATTCAATACTTCTGAAGATCAAGAAACTTCGGGAAAATATGAAGAAGATACAAAAGAACACTACAAATGTTAAAATACTGGAATTTACCATTTCAAGTCAAGATCCAAAGAAAATTAACATACTTGTTAATCTTGTTGAAGATAAAATTGATAATGTCAAGAGAAATCTCAAAGAGCATGAGATGGGGTATGATATTGTGGAAGACATTAAAAAGGCTAAGGCAAATATCTCATTGTTTGAAATGTGTAATGTACCTCAGCAGAAAGAGAAATTGTTAAAATCACTTGAATTACCAGAAGAAGAGCTTCCCACTGACAACCAACCTAAAGAAGATGTTGTTGAAGCAAGTGTGGGAGGTAAGTCTAAGTTTAAAACCCCACCATTTCTCCTAACTTTTGAGATTTTCAACTATAATGTGCACAACTATTTAGTAGACTCAGGTGCACCAATTAATGTTATGCCACTTTCAGTCTGCAAGAGAATTAATGGACAGCCTAAACCATCCACTTTGCAAGTTATTCAATTAGACAGGATATCTGTGAAAGTAATAGGAGAAATGGAAGATGTTCTAATTTGCTTATCTGCAATTGAGAAGGTATGTTAGTACATCGATATTGTAGTAGTAAACATACCCGATGTTCATGGACTTGTTTTGAGTCGAGACTGGTCGGCAAGGCTAAATGGATACTTCGCATCAGATTGGTCACATATGTGGTTTCCTCATAAGGGATGTCCCAATCAGATAAAAATATTAAGAGAGCCTCACATGAAGTACAATGTTACTCAATTCAAGGGAAAAAATGAACTAGTGAATTCTGTGTTGGGAAATTACTTCATTGAATTGGAATTGGGAAATTACCAAGCTAAAGGAGCCAGCAATATATCTGACACCCATCCCGATCTCCTTCGATTTTCACGGGCTGATGAGATTGACTGTAAAATAGTAGATTTGGTTTCTGATGTAGTTTTTAATTCAAGTTTGGTAGAACTAGATAATGGGTAGGCTCTCAAACTTTATTTTTCTTGATTTTATTTCTTAGTTATCTTGTACATAAATAAACTGATTGCTTTGTTTTGTTTTGATTTGTTTATTTTTGTTTGTTGTAGTTAGGGTTTGATTGATTTTAATAAAGAAGCACAACTTTTGGTTACATGGAATTCATTAGAATTCTGGATTAATTAAAATATTTGATTATGAGACTGTGTACTATTGATTTATTTGAAATAACTTCTTCTAGTTTAGCAGTTTTCCTAAATGGCTATGAATACATTGAAGTCCTACTTAATCCTTGTAAAATAACTCAAGATCAAAAGGTCTGGAATACTATTTCGAGGCTCCATCCATCTCACATTACAAATGTCTAAGGGGGTGACAGCAAAAGACCCATGCAGAGGAAGCACGGTAAACAGTATATTATACTTAAAAGATCCCATGCCAAGAATTGAAAGCCAAAAGGCAAACAAAAGTCAAAATCTCCTAAGAAAGAAATATGTATCAAACACAAAGTACTGAACCATATTAGTACAAGATTGCCAAAGTTCTTCTCCGTCCGTGAGCTGAAAATTAAATACATCTCTCACACAAAAGGACACTATGGATAGAGGAGCCTGAATAAAATTTCAGAAAGAAGGCAAAAAGGAGGACTCAAAAGGAAAGGACAAAATTCCAAAAGCACAAAAGTGCAAAAATGGCATGGGAATGACGAACAAACGAATATTTGTATTACCATATGTTACAATCCTATGGTGTCCAAGCTGGGAGCTACCCGAAGATAGAGGTAAAAATGAAACTCATATTCTTGGCCTCAAAAGAGTTATCTAGACTTTGAAATCTTGGTTCCCATTATCCCTGAATTGAACTATCATCAATGATTAAAGTACATACATCTGCCATTTGGGAAATATAGACATCTAGAAGAATTCAACATGTTGGTATTTATTGTCAAAACAGTCTGTTGATCAAGGAAGATATTGTCCAGAGATCTGTGTTCGCCAGGTAGTCGCCAATTGTTGCAGTTGCAACCTTTTTCCCAAATTTGTAAAATTTTGGACCCTCCTTTTGATTTTATCTAGCCCAAGTTTGTTGAATTTCTTTATATCTGTCTCGGAGGTCCATTTTTCTCTGCTTAAGAAATTGATCGTCGAAATCTCAATCAACTATTTTTCTGCTATTTTGGGAGTTGAATGATCTAATACTACCATCTTTTTTGCTGACACTGTGGAAACCATGGAGTCTTTGTTTTAGTTGAAAACTTAACTTTTGATTTTTGGATGATTTTTCGCTGTCGAAAGTTTGTTAATGTTTGAGTCAGGGCACTAGTTCTCTATGCCGCCGACGTTTCGGAAGGGAAACGATGAAATTCCCGATGGATAGTTCTTATTCTCGCCGAAGCCATGGCCTTTATCTTTCTAACTTTTTTATTGTAAATGACTTGGTTTTTCGCTATCGAAATTTGTTTTTTTGACAAGCGATCGGAGGTTTATTCCTCTATGACGCTGTCGTTTCGGAGGGCCTGTCCTCTGCATTGCCGACACTACAGAGGCGTTCAGTCTTAAATTTTCGACCTTTAGCACTTAGTGGTTCTGATCGTCGACGCGGAACCGTAGTTGTTTTTGAATCCGCCGTTGCGACTGTCGATCAGACTATGTGCTCTGATGTATTAGTGATTAGTTTTCTAATCACCGACGCATAACTATTGGCGGCATTTAGTGCTCGGGATCGCCGACACTGCCAAAGTCTTGAGGTTTGAGTCACCGATGCATAGTGCTTAGAGATTCCAATTACCGATGATTTTTTGTTATCACAAAACCTATAGTCTGTCTGCTACCCGCTGTTACGGATGCGTAGTGAACTATCCACCCAATGCTTAGTGCTTCCACCCGCCGATAGGGTTTTTCCCACCAATAAGGTTTTTTCCTGCCTATACCTTTTACCGAGGGTTTTCCACGATGAGGAGCACAGTTCAGAGTTTGGTGTTTTGGAGATTAGTAGTAGTGGAAATGTGGTTCATGCTTGTATCGGAGGATTTCGAGTTAGTTCAGATGCGGCCTAGATTAAGATGAAGAATATTTTCTATCAGGGTTGATCCAGGAGGATCCAAGAAGGCAAAATTTTTGAAGTCCTCCAATCTTAGCAAAACTGGCATCAGATCAAAAGGCTAGTCGAGACGATTCCAACGGCATTCATTTCACCTCAAACGGACTCCGTATGAGAAAGTTATCGCGTTTTGTTGTATTGATGAAACAGGCAAATTTGGCAAAATGTGGGTGCCACATGGCACCACTAGCAGGGTGACATGTGGCATCCGTACAGTACGGACGGATGATGTGGTAGTTGTACGGACATACAGGTGGCAGTACGATCCAATCAGGATGCAACACATGTCATGTACGAACGATGAGGTGGCAATCCAGTTAGCAGTATGGACCAATCAGGATGCGACACGTGTCATGTGCGGACGATGAGGTGGCAATCCAGTCAGTAGTATGGACCAATCCAAATGCGACACGTGTCAGTACAGAGGTGACTGGGAAACTTAGTTGGCAATACGGTAGATGAGTTGGTAGCTGACTGGGCGTTGAGGTGGACCAATTCGAAACTGCCACGTGGCAACACCGGATTGGTCAATATTGATTGAAGTTCACCAAAATGTTGTTGCTCCGCCGGTTTCGAACTCCTGACCTCCCATACCTTGTCTCCGCGCCTTTACCAACTGCGTTGGTAGTGTTCTTTGTGTAATGTATGGAAATAATATTATTCAAAGTGGCATTTCGAGCCCCAAAGGAGCCAGGGCTTAGCCTCAACCTTGGTTCTTCCTCCAGCGTGACCGGGAGCTCCGACCAGCATGGGAGCCCGCGCTCTATTTCAGCACATGTCGAATTATAAACTATATAAGATGGGTTATAAGTGGGTCTAAAAACAAGTTACGTTATGACAAATTTGTTTTAAAAAGAAACCATATTGTGGGTTCAATGAACCATGTGGTTTTGGGGGAAAAGAATTTTATTGTAATATTCTAAAAATATAAAATGTGGTTGGCATAGTTGTAACTATGTCAACTACATAATTTAAGAAGAGCCTAACCAAGTGTGGGGAGTTGGAACCATATGCCTTCTTGGGAAAAATTTGTTGTAACTAAAGAATCATGAGGAGAATGTGGAGTGGGGCAAGCCAAGCCTATATAAACCCACTTAGTTGCCATTTTCCACTCATGCTTTGGAGTGGAGACTTTATAGCTAAAGGAGAGAAGGGAGATCGCGTAGTTCTGTAGGAGGAAGGTACGAGTGTTTATACTCGTTTTACACCGTCTTCAGGATTCGGAGTTGCTGGAAGCGGTCTTGTTGTGTTTTGGGCAGCGGTTCTCTTCCTGACCATTGTCGCCAAGGTATCATTGTATCATTGCCATGTATTTTGCCTTATGCTGAGATTATAGATCGGCCCTCCTATTGAGAAGCAGCCCCTGAGACGTAGTCCATCCTGGACAAACTCCGTTATCAACTTGCTGTCTTTATGTGCGTATTGTCTATGATGTTTGGTTCTCTTCTTATGGATTTGTGAGCTTCATTCATGCTCTTTATGCAATTCATGTTAATGTCATAGAGTAGCAAAGATCTTGTCTTCGGATCATGTGGTATCAGAGCAGGTTTATTTGACGTTGGATTGTGAGTGTGGATGCTCATGAGGGCTAAACTGCAAGCTGGTGAGGGTACATTAGAGCCTTACAATTCCGAGATCGGACGTGCACACCGAAGGAGGAAGATGGATGCTAATGATGCCCACATCGAGATGGAGGAAAACTTTCACAAGGTATTCTACATGATGGCAAGGGTTAGAGTGTTCAGAATTTTAATAAAGAATTTAGAAAGAAAGCTCTAGAGTTGAATATTTCTTTAGATTCTCCTGACACTCTTTTGAAGTACATTGGTGCTCTTCATCATTATCTACGCCATACTTTGCTGTTGTTGAATCCTACTAGTGTGGATGAAGAAATTGTTCAGTCTACTCATCTTGAGAGCAGGGGGAAGCATTTGTAAGAAGACCATCTGAAGAAGCCTTTCAAGCCCAACAACAACCACAAGTCCAAAAAGAAAGACAAGAGCAAGAAGACAGCTACTGCCAAGAAGGAAGGAGGAAAGCTCCATTGCAAACATTGCGACACTGATGGGCATGATGAAGAAAGTTGTTGGAAGTTGCATCCTAAACAGAGGCCAAAGCATTATGGAGGAAAAAAGAATAAAAAGACCATTGCAACAGTGCAACGATATTTTGGTTCTGACTCAAGTGACGAAACCATGATTACAGCCGTGGGAATGCAAGGTAACAAAACTCCTCATACTGGTTCAAGTTCTACTCATGTTTCTAAAGAAAATGATAAAAGAAAAAGTGAGTTGTTTCACATCAAAGTTGTGTCTAAGCATACAAAGATTGAAACATTATTTGATCCGGGTTCTCAAGTAAATTTGATCTCAGAATCAGTTGTTAAGAAGTTGGGCATACAGACTAAACCTCACCCCAAGCCTTATCCTCTTGGATGGGTATGTGATAATGCTAATATATAGGTGACTAAGCAATGTAGGTTAAGCTTTGCTATTTCTTCAAAGTTGATCGATGAGGTGGACTTAGATGTTGTTCCTCTTGACATCTGCGGTATCGTATTGGGAAGCCCATACTTGTATGATCGAAAAGCAGTATTCTTCCGTCATGAGAACAAGTACCATCTCACCAAAAATGGAGTGGAGTACATTGTGAGATCTCACAGTATGAAGGCTAACACCACTCTTGTTAGTGCAGGACAGATGAAGCGGCTCATCAACACTAATAAGAGATACATGCTCATGGTTGTGAGAGCAAAAGATGCTGAGGCATCCGATGCTTTCAAAGGTTGTGATCCTTCTCATAAAAAGGCTATGATTGATATTGTGGCTAACTATGATGAAATATTTCAGGAACCTATAGGTTTTCCTCCCAAAAGGGAAATTCAACATGATATCCATCTCCAGCGGGATGCCCCTCTTCCTAATGTGGGCATGTACAGGTTGTCCGCAGTTGAAATGGCAGAGATTAAGAAGCAGGTTCAAGATTTGTTGGACCAAGGAGTGATCAGACCCAGCTCCTCTCCATGTGGAATTGTGTTGGTGATGAAGAAAGATGGCACATGGAGGATGTACGTTGACTATCGGGCTCTCAACAAGATCACAATCAAGAATCGATACCCGCTTCCTCGCATAGATGACTTGCTCGACCAGTTGAAATATGTTGTGTTCTTTACCAAGTTGGATTTGCGCAGTGGCTACCACCAGAACAGAATTGCAAAAAGTGATGTGTGGAAGACGGCCTTCAAGACCAAGCAAAGTCTATTTGAGTGGTTGGTGATGCCCTTTGGGCTTTGCAATGCACCTGCAACCTTCATGCGGGTAATGAATGATGTTTTCCGGCCATTCCTAGATGATTTTGTCATTGTATACTTAGATGATATCTTGGTCTTTAGCAAAACTTGGGAAGCACATGTGGGGCATGTAAAGCAAGTATTAGATACTTTGAAAAAGGAGAAATTGTATGTAAAATTGTCAAAGTGTGAATTTGGCAAAACTTCATTAGTTTACTTGGGTCATATTGTAGGAGGTGGAAATTTAAAAATTGATCCTTCAAAAGTTGATGTAATTGTCAATTGGCCTAAGCCTACTAACACTACTAAAGTGAGAAGCTTTTTAGGAGCTGTTCAATATTGGAGGAGGTTCATTCAGAACTTCTCATACATAGAATCTCCTTTGCATGCCTTAACAAGTGTGAAGAAATCCTTCCAGTGGGAAGGTAAGCAGCAGAAAGCCTTCGACACATTGAAGGGAAAGATCAGCACCGCCCCAGTCCTAGCCTTGCTCGATTTGCAACAACCATTTGAGATAGAGACAGATGCCAGTGGATATGCCATGGGGGCAGTATTGATGTAGCACCGCAAGCCTATTTGCTACCATTCAGAGACTTTTACTCAAGCAGTGATCAACTACCCCACCAAAGACAAAGAGTTGTATGCTTTGGTTCAGAGTGTCAAGAAGTGTAAACACTACTTGATGGGTAAGGAGACGATCATCCATACTGGTCATCAGCCCTTGCAGTATCTCCAGTCCTAGACTAAGCTCCAGCAAGCTCGTCATTTCAGGTGGATCGGATTCCTTCAACAATTCCATCTAGTGATCAAGTACAAGAAGGGTACTAGTAACAAAGTGGCAGATATGCTCTCTAGACCTCCTATTGTTGCATCTATTGTTTTGAAAAATGCTTCTTTATCCCATGAAAGTTATATTGAGCAGTATGCTACTGATGATGATTTCAAGGAGATTTATGAGAAGCTAACCAATGGCACACAGGTGGAAGACTACTATTTGCAGGGAAAGTTGCTCTATCATTTGGGCAAGCTATGTGTTCCTATCAGTGAAAGAGTTCATGTAATACGAGAAGCTCATACTTCTCTTGTATTAGGGCATTTTGGGGTAGGTAAGACTTTAGCTCATTTGCAAAGACTCGTGTATTGGCCTTGCATGAAAGACATTGTAACAAAATATGTAAAGGGGTGCGTGATGTGCTCTACTTGTAAGCCCACTAATAGAAAAATGGGGCTATACTCACCACTTCTTGTTCCTTCCCATTCTTGGGAAAGCATTTCCATGGATTTTGTGGGGGGTTTTCCTATGTCTAGGAGGGGTCATGACTACTTGTATGTGGTCGTGGATAGGTCTAGAAAGATGTGTATTCTTATGCCATGTAAAAAGCAGGTCACTGCAGAGCAGGCTGCTTCTCTTTTCTTTCAGCATGTATGGGTTCACTTTGGACTTTCTACGTCCATTATCTCGGATTGGGACTCCTGATTTCTTGGAGAGTTTTGGACAAAGTTATGGTGTATGATGGACACCAAGCTGAAGAGGAGCACCGCTTTCCATCCACAAACTGACAGACATACAGAGGTAGTCAATAGGATAGTTGTACATTTGCTTCGAGGCTATTGCAACAAGCATCCTAAGTTATGGGATGAACAGATCTAGTATGTCCAGCATGCCTACAACAGGGTTGTGCATTCTTCCACTCAAAGCTCACCATTTGAGACATGCTTTGGGTACTTTCCAAAGACTCCATTGGACTTGAATTATGGGAGAGAGGTTGGTTCAAGCACTTCCAAGGATGAAGACAAAGCCCGCAGGTTCATTCAGAGAGTTCAACAGGTACATCAAGCAGTGCAAGAGTAGTTGGAGAAGAGTCAAGCCCAGTACAAGGCTCGCCATGACAAGCATAGAGTTGATCATCAGTTTCAGGTGTGAGATCAAGCGTGGCTTCACATCAACAAGGAGAGGATAAACGGAGAAGGCAAGAAGCTCAATCCCATCAGATATGGTCCCTTCACCATCTTGGAGAAGATTGGGACGAATGCCTTTCGCTTAGAGCTACCGCCATACATGCAGATCTACTCAGTGGTGAACGTGGAGAACTTGAAACTCTATGAGCCTCCCATGATCATGGATGAAAGGGAGAATGTCTCACTGCCATCAGTTGATGAATTTGCTCCTAAGTACATGGATGAGCTACAGGAAGATGTCATCATGGATAGAAGGACAAGGACTTCTTGCAGAGGTGATGTTGATTATCTTCAAGTGGGCATTAGAGGCACTCATCCAAGCAAATCCAAGTGGATCGAGAAGGAGAAAGTGAGGGAGCAATTCCCTCACCTATCTGTTGATTAGTAAAGGCTTTTGGAGGCCAAAAGATTCTCAGTGGGGAGGAATGATCTAGGAGGATCCAAGAAGGCAAAATTTTTGAAGTCCTCCAATCTTGGCAAAACTGGCGTCGGATCAAAGGGCTCATCGAGACGATTCCAACAGTGTTCATTTCACCTCAAATGGACTCCGTATAAGAAAGTTATCACGTTCTGTTGTATTGATGAAACAGGCAAATTTGGCAAAATGGGGGTGCCACGTGGAACCACTTGCAAGGTGACACATGGCATCTATACAGTATGGATGGATGACGTCGTAGTTGTACGGACATACATGTGGCAATACGGTCCAATCAAGATGCGACACATGTCATGTACGGACGATGAGGTGGCAATCCAGTCAGCAGTACGGACCAATTGGGATGCGACACGTGTCATGCATGGATGATGAGGTGGCAATCCAGTCGGTAGTATGGACCAATCCGAATGCGACACATGTCAGTACGGAGGTTACTGTGCAACTTAGTTGGCAGTACGACAGATGAGTTGGAAGCTGACTGGGCGTTGAGGTGGACCAATCTGGAACTGCCATGTGGCAGCATCAAATTGGCCAATATTGATTGAAGTTCACCAAAATGTTGCTGCTCCACCGGTTTCGAATTCCTGACCTCCCATACCCTGTCTCCATGCCTTTACCAACTATGCTGGTAGTGTTCTTTGTGTAATGTATGCAAATAATATTATTTAGAGTGGCATTTCAAGCCCCAAAGGAGCCGGGGTTTAGCCCTGACCTTGGTTCTTCCTCCAGCGTGACCGGGAGCTCCGACCAGCACGGGAACCCGCGCTCTATTTCAGCACATGTCAAATTATAAACTATATAAAATGGGTTATAAGTGGGTCTAAAAACAAGTTACGTTATAACAAATTTGTTTTAAAAAGAAACCATATTGTGGGTTCAATGAACCATGTGGTTTTGGGGGAAAATAATTTTATTGTAATATTCTAAAAATATGAAATGTGGTTGGCATAGTTGTAACTATGTCAACTACATAATTTAAGAAGAGCCTAACCAAGTGTGGGGAGTTGGAACCATATGCCTTCTTAGGAAAAATTTGTTGTAACTAAAGAATCATGGGGAGAATTTGGAGTGGGGCAAGCCAAGCCTATATAAACCCACTTAGTTGCCATTTGCCACTCATGCTTTAGAGTGGATACTTTGTAGCTAAAGGAGAGAAGGGAGATTGTGTGGCTGTGCAGGAGGAAGGTACGAGTGTTTATACTCGTTTTACACCGTCTTCAGGATTCGGAGTTGCTGGAAGCAGTCTTGTTGTGTTTTGGGCAGCGGTTCTCTTCCTGACCATTGTCGCCAAGGTATCATTGTATCATTGCCATGTATTTTTCCTTATGCTGAGATTATAGATTGGCCCTCCTATTGAGAAGCAGACCCGGAGACGTAGTCCATCTTGGACGAACTCCGTTATCAACTTGTTGTCTTTATGTGTGTATTGTCTATGCTGTTTGGTTCTCTTCTTATGGATTTGTGAGCTTCATTCATGCTCTTTATGCAATTCATGTTAACGTCATAGAGTAGCAAAGATATTGTTTTCAGATCAAGGGTTGTCATTTTGGTTATGGACATGGTTTTAAACACAACCGCAAAATTTTCTTTTTACCTTGTCATGTTTCTTTTCATGCATTAATGTTGTGTATAGTTTATTTTTACAGAATGCATATGGAAGAGGTAAATAGCTTGATACAGTTTTTGTTATTTTGGTAAAATCTTAATGGCCTAAGAACATGCTATGTTTATGACAAAGAGTTGGCTGAAGAATGAAGAAGAAGAAATAAAGAGAGCTACAGAGAGGTAGCAAGAGAGGAAGAGAAAGAGAAATAAAGAAGCAGAAAGGAAGATCTGAGATTAACAAGATCTCAAAAAAATATCAGCAGATTACTGAGCAGGTCGATAACAGCAGAGGCCCAAGCTTGGAAAAAGTTCATCAACGACCAAGCTGGTCCCTCTTCATAAAGTGCTCTTAAATTTTAATTTAAAATGTCACATATTTGTATAAATTATGAGCACATACTACAAGACAAAATTTTGGAACCGAAAGGTTGAGGAAGCCCAAAGGTCATCGAGGGGAAACCCAAAGGTTTTGCTTTTTTGTATAAATAAAGGAGAGTTTAGATGTAGAGGGAGACTTCTTTCCCAAGCAATTTTTGAGAGTATATTGTAAGAAGAAGTATATCCTTTTGCAATAAAGAATTACAAGTTTCTGCTGGAGAAAGTTTGGTGGAATGTTTCAAATGCTTTGCTATGGATCAGTTTAATGTGAACTATTTCATTTTCAGCTTATATCCATTAACTGTGAGATCATTCTAACTCATTGCATTACTGTTATGTTATGAATGTCTTATAGTTTATTCTGTGAAATTTCCACTATGAGTAATGAAGGTTATCATAAACAATAAGCTATCTTTTTTTTCATATTTTTATTAATGTTCATGTGTTCTGAAATAAGTATCAGCTATCTGTAATTGTTCATAATACATGTGTAGAAATACATTACTCATTGTCAACTGTTAATTTTGCTCCCTGGGGATAGGTTAGTTAGTTGTAGTTATTTTTCTTTTTGTTTGTGATTTAGATGCGAAAGAGTTAAGACGAGAGGTAAGAACCTACGCATCACATTGTGACACTCCTCATTATCTCTATCAAATCTGTGTTTTAGATAGGCACTTGCACATCATAACTTAAACACAATAAACTAAAAAATACACGGTGGACTGGGCCGTAATCGGTAAAACCTTTTAATTTGTTACTTGACCTACAATAGCCGGACCGTAAACTGGACGGATTCCCCATACCAAACAGTAGCAGGCTAGTTGGAAATGTTTAATGAGGAGAATCCCTAACTGTTGTTACCTGTGATTTTCCAGGCCTCAACAGAATTGAAATGAGAGACAATTTATTGTCTTTAATGATTAAAAAATAAAAATCTATAATTATAATAATTATTCAAAATAATAATATTATATTATGAATTTTATTTTTATTATACAGTTCTTTAATTGAATAAAAGGGGATAAATATTATAACAATAATAATAATTATTATAAAGAATAATAATAATTTATTATTATATTATAATTATTTGTTTTGACATGAATTTTGTAGGGTTTATGAGTTATGAAAAGCAGGAGTATGGAGTGGCAGGTGCGGCAGAGGAAGGGAAACGATGGCGCACAAGAGTGGAGGTGAAGCAGGAACCAGAGGCCAGGGTGGAAGCTAGAGCAGACAGGGGACATGCGCAACAGAGGAGGGGGTGCGCGGTGGAGGACGACGCATAGAGGGATTATGGTTGCAGGAAGCGTAGAGAAACGTGGGGAGGGGGCGTGTATTGCAAGAACATGTGCAGGGTGAGGACATGAGGGAGATGGTGGAG
The DNA here is from genome assembly GCA_001517045.1 of Pseudotsuga menziesii. Taxonomy (NCBI): domain Eukaryota; kingdom Viridiplantae; phylum Streptophyta; class Pinopsida; order Pinales; family Pinaceae; genus Pseudotsuga; species Pseudotsuga menziesii. Next base: position 407,058 of record LPNX010348769.1, read on the forward strand.
ATGGACTAGGCATAGGGAGGAGGGTGGTGCATGGTGGAGGCAAGCATAGCAAAGGAGGGGGCATGCGGTGGAGGTCGAGAGTGTGGGTTTTTAGGGAACACGTAGGTGGGGTGTTGGAAGGGTAGGTAGAAGTTGTGCTGAGGGTGTGGAAGGATAGACGAGGTTGGGGATGTGCCTAGAGGTAGAAGGAGCACGCAGAGGACTTGGGAAGAGAGATGGCATGAAGGGAACTTACGGAGGGAGTGAAGAACGATGGAGTGGTGATGGCTTGTGAGATCCGAGGGGAGATGGAAATATGAGGGTGTGGTCATGGAAGGGATTGACTTTTGGTGTTGCGGGTGAGGATGGATTTGAGGGTGAAAAATTGAGAGTGGAGTAGTGGAAAGGGAATAGGAGCGGAGGGTGGGAGCAGACGGACATTGCGGGAGGAGGTGGAGGCGATGTAAGTAGCATGCAAGAGGTGAGGTGTAGGAAAAGGAGAGACAAACATAAGAGCCGAATCTGAGATCTAGTGAGTGTGCAGGGATGAGGAGCCAATACGGCTTTGATACCAATGTACAGTGTATCCTAGTGTAATGTCCTAGCCCATATCTAGGTTAAGGAGGAAGATGTCCCATCTTTAGAATATGAGTGAATAAATTATTAACATATGAATGGGTGATAGATTACAATGGATATGGTTTCCTTAAATATGGCTCAACCATCAAATATTGAAGAGACACTTCTATTCATAAACTATATTTAATATTATTAATTACTATTACTAATGCTTATCTATATTTACTATTTTATAATTGTAATAGTTTCTCAAATCCTTATTGCCTTGTATATCCAAGGATGTTTCTACATCATGGGTTACTACCGAAGAGGAAGCCATTTTTAAGGCCCAACAACCATATTTGATATACTCATAGTCTAATATCCTTTATGAAATTATTTTGGATGCATCACAGTACAATGCATGATGATGGAAGAATTCTAGAGACTATTGAATAAAAAACAACAACAACATGTTGTTCTTACCAATCCTTTTCCCCGAGGAAAATATTCTTATTCTTCTAATACTAGAAATGCGCAAGGAGGAACCCAAAACGCTCCCTTATATGATCAGTCATATATTAATATGATCAAGTATGATGATTTATTGTCAACTTAGTCCAAGGATTATGGAAATCCTGAGTCTTCATCTAAAGTTAAGGAATTTCTTGATCCACATAACCCTCTTTCAATAGAGAAACCTATAGTTGAGTCTATGCCTCATGTGTCAAAAGGTGTTTATAAGAGGGAATCACACAATCCTAATGTTATAGCTTCCCCGAACTATTTTATTGTTGAGGACTTATCTCAAATGCCATGTACCATGTCAACTCTTAAAAATCTGCAAAGTTTCATGTCACAACGAAATGCTTTGTTGCCCAATTTGGGAAGTCTCGATCCTTCGAATGGTTAGGTTGTTAAGATTTATGTCTCAAATGTATATCCCCATCTCCCATACCATGTGTCCTTCCAGTTCAATGTGGTTCATGCCAAAAAGTATTGGAAGGATTGTGGTAGAAGTGTGTGTGTTGATTTGTGTCATGGACTTGTCTTGTTGGAAAGTTTTAGTATCCCCAGAACTCACTCCATCACCTACATTGTTGGCTGCTTTTGATGGTCAATCCTTCCTTCCACATGTGATTATTCCTTCCTTTCCTCTCCAATTAGGTGGGAAAATTGTCAGTGTATACGTTGAGGTAGTCGATGTTCCCATCGATTATAATATTTTGTTAGGATGGAGTTAGACATATGCAATGACCGCCATTGTTTCCTCAGTTTTTCAAGTGTTGTGATTCCCTCATGAGGGAAAGATCGTTACTATTTATCAGTTATCCTTCACTTGAAACAATCCAAACTCACTTCCAAGATCGAATATCCCTTCAATTCATAAGTTGCATCCAGTTACCGAGAATGTGGGAGTTGGTTTATATCCATCCCTTAGGAGTACTTTTAACAACCCAACTCCTACCTTCTTTACTAGTTCCACTCCATATTTGGATAAGGAGGAAGTTCCAATTTCATGAGTACAATCCTTTAGAACATCATATCCCGATGATCCTTGGATACTTCCTATTCCATCAAATTCATTGGAAGAGTGTTAGAACTCTAAGACTATTTTATCCTTGTCTACAATAGAGGTGTCTTATCAATCCATTCAACAAAATGTTGTAGATAAATATCCATCACCTGTTACAGAGGTGGATATTTCCACTCATGCGGTTTGGTTGTTAATTCATCTGCTTCTCAATCTTGTCTACACATTTTTATGCCTTCACATGAGGCTATCCTGGAAGCCTTGACAAGGCCCAAAATGCTCGAGAAAGATATGCATGATCATCGTTTATATTTATTTCCAACCTTGGATAATATTGAGAGTGGAGAGTATCATGTTTCTTTGCCTAAATATGTTGACCAACCATTGAACCCTTTCACTCAAAAAAGAATTTATGTTGAAGTTAATATGGTGAATATTTCTGAAACAATTCTAATCAACATCTCTAGGAACCTCAATGTCGTGGAAAATGTTTACATTGGTGCAAACTGTTTTCTTAAAGAGGTCTGTATTTATACATAACTCTTCAAAGAATTTCGCGATGTCTTTGATTTTTCATATGAGGATATGTCAAGCATTGATCCTAGTATTGTAGAGCATGAAATTAAAAACTATCCAAACATGAAACCTATTCATCTAAAGCTTCATCCTATCAACTCTAGGAAATTTGTTGCTATCAAAGGAGAATTCGAAAAATTGTTTAAAGTAGGTTTTATTTACCCATTTAATTCTTTGACATAATGGGTATCCAATCCTGTTCTCATAGATAAGCAGGGAAACTTTAGAGTATATATAAATTTTAAGGATTTTAACAAGGCTTGTCCCAAGGATAACTTACCCAATATTTTCATCGATCATCTCATTGATGAGTGTGCAGGAAGTGAGATGTTTTCCTTCATGGATAGATTCTCTGGGTACAACCAAATTCATATCTGAAATGAGGACCAACATAAAACTACTTTTTTTTCCTTTGGGAACTTTTGCATACATAAAGATGCCATTTGGACTTAAAAATGTAGGATCCACTTTTCGGTGGGCCATGTCATTTTCTTTCCATGATATCAAGCACATATTTGAATCTTATCTTGGTGATTTAGCAGCTCATTCGTGCAAGAGGCGAGATCATCTTGATCACCTTTTCCTTGTGTTTGAGAAATGTAGTAACTACAAGATTTTTTTGAATCCTAATAAGATCACATTTTGCATCGTGCTAAGATGAAATTTAGGTTTTATCATATCTAACAAGGGGATCATGGTGGACCCCTTCAAGTTGGATGCCATCGTCAATTTATCTCCTCCAATGAACATTCACCAAATTCAAATTCTCCAAGGGAAGGCTATTTTTCTCAAGCAATTTATAGTTAATTACGTCAATACCACGAAAGGTTTTATGCGGTTAATTAAGGAATGGGTCCCATTTATATGGGATAAAGATACCCAAGATTCTTTCAATGGTCTTAAGAAACCCTTTATGACAACCCCTCTACTTAGTCCTCTAGATTACACAAAAAATATTTTGTTTCCATATGGAGGTATCTGATTCTACTTTTGGTGTAGTTTCAGTTCGGGAAGACGATAGTTTGCAAGAGCGTGTCATGTACTATCTTAGCCATGCTTTGGTTGGGATTCAGCTAAAATATTCCCATGTTGAGAAATTAGTTGCAACTACTATTTTTGCAATTTAGAGACTTGTACACTATATAATTTTGCGTAATACCATCGTAGTTGGGGATATCAATCTAGTCCAATGCACCCAATGAATAATATGGGGAAAATTCAATAAACAGATTGTGATTTTGTAGGAATTTGATGTGGAATTCGAATCTTCCAAGTCAAAAAAATATTTGGTTTTCACTGAAGTTATTTAGGAGTTCATAAGTGAAGAATAAGATGATAACAAATATGACTCATTTCCTGATGAGCATATCTTTTTCATTTCTTGGTATTATCCTTGGTATCGATATATTCTATAGATCTTCAAACTTTGAAGTGTCCTTGGTATTTTTCTTAGGATGAATGACGACGTCTTCATCATAACACAAAGAATTATCTTATAGATGGTGATATGTTGTATCACCATGGAGTTAATTCCATCTTAATTTGTTGTTTGACTCATGGGGAAGTTGAGTCTGTATTAAATGAATCTCGCAGTGAGGTTTGTGGAGGCCATATTTCTGGGCTAGCAACTACTCAGAAAATTCTGTGTAATGGGTACTTTTGACTAATGATGTTTAAAAAATGTATGGAAACGGTGAAAAATTCCATGCATATCATCTTTTTACTAAAAATATGCATGTGCACCCTGCTTCATGTGACCACTATAGGCCCCTTCTCCATGTGGGGGGTTGATTGCATTAATTGCAACCTAGCTTTAGTTATGGGGCACCAGTATATCATATTGGTCGTTGACTATTTTACAAAATGGGCGAAGGCCATGTCCACTTTCCATAGTGATGGGGAACTGCCACTTACTTCATGTTCAATCAACTTATATATGATTTGGTATTCCATGTAAAATTATCACTGATCATGGTCAACATTTTCAAAACCATATCATTACCAAATTTACCTCTAGGTTGGGGTTCAAACAAGAACATTTTTTACCTTTTTACCCTAAGATAATGGTCAAGTTCAATTGTTAATAAAAATTTAAAGACCATGCTTTAGAGGAGGATTAAGGATAGTAAGTATAATTGCAATGTCATGTTATATCTTTATTTTGGGGTGTACCAAACAACCATTAATACTACTACAGGTTTTTCTCCCTTTTAACTCTTTCATGGAGTTGAAGTTGTCCTACTGATTGAGTGCGTGATTACTTCGTAAAAGTTAGATGTTCAACTTTTGGTTGAGACTTTAGCTTTGGAAGAATTCTTAGTTCACTTGGAACATCTTGATCAACAACATGGAGATGGCGGCATGGAAAATGGAGAACATAAGAAACTTGTGAAGAGTCAGTATGATAAGTCTGTATATCCAATATTTTTCTTAGAAGGAGACCTTGCCTTTCTCTATGATTAGGATAAGGATTCTTTAGGGGAAGGTAATTTTAAATCAATGTGGTTTGGTCCATGTATTTTCTCTAAGATCATGAAGAAAGGTGATTATGATCTGACCAATAATGAAGGAAATAAGTTGGATGAGCCTAGAAATGGGATATATATGAAGAAGTACTATGCTTGATTCATGTGCTTTTTCTTGTACATGGGTATACATTTGTATAGTTTTGTTTTGGAATATGGATTATGTAGTTATGTTCTTGTGTTTTCACATGTCAAAAGGGTTTGTAGTATTTGTATATCGCACTAGTCACCATACTCAAAACCTTGCCTCAACTTCATGGGTGATTTATTCTCCCACTGGTCAGTTAGTTGTTTTAGGAGGTGCTTGTCTAGGACTAGAAACCAATAATATGGTTGAGTACAGTGCCATCATATATATCCTTGGCAATTTCATTTCAAATGGAATCCTATACCAAGAAGTTCATATTGGTTCACAACTAATTGTTTGATAGCTTAATGGTGAGTATACTAGGATTCACGATCATGTCCTACTCCGTTAGTTTTTAAGTATCCTTTTACTCGAACCTCAATTTATTTACATAACTTATAATTATATATTAAGGAATCAAAATGAAATTACTGTTGCATACAATAACTATATCCTAGACTGACATTTGTATCATTTATAGCATAAGAAGAACATCGTGTACATAGCATGCATTTTCATACATAATGTAAATAAGTACACCAAAATAAAGGATATATATATATATATATATATATATATATACTAATTAGTAAATTAGTATAAACTTTTTTTCTTATTTTAATCATTCATCAATCATTCATTTACTTTGAGACAGTAAATAAACATAAACTCGAAACACAAGACACAAAATTTAACACCAAAACTCTTTTGAGAGAAAACCATAAAAGATTTATTTTATAAATTCATGTAGGCACCAACATACAGTTACAAAGTTTGTAGGCAACAACCTACAGTTACAAATTTTGTAGACACCAACCTACTAGAGATGCCAATCCCCTCAAATAAGCACCAACTCAACAATATGTAGGCACCAACTGACTAGAGACACCAATCTCCTCAACTAAGCACCAACTCAGTAATATGTAGGAACCAACTTACTAGAGACAATAATCGTATTGTTACTAGTGTAGCCTATGATTTTTCCTATACTTTCTTTTGTGTTTTATCCTATACCAATCTGTACTCTTCCACAATACAACACCTCTTTCTACATATGCACCATAATTTGCTTCAAAATTTCTTCATAGACCCTTACTTACACACAGAATATATCTAAAGGTATACAAAACCAACATTTGAAACTCATATCATAGGTACTTCAAGGTCTCTACTTCATCCCCTCCAAGATTCACTCTTTGAAACGTCTTAGAACAAAATTTCGTATTAAAATCCCAAACTGACATGTTTAAATTTGATCACGAGATCATTCAAAAACCCTAACTTTACAAGGTCATATATCTGAAAATTAGATAACCAACACTAAAAATTGAAAAACATGTACTTCACAATATTTACTTCAGCTCCTCCAAGTTTAACGGTCTGAAACGTCCTAGAAAAAACATTATAGAGAAATTTCAACACTGACAGGTCTGGAGTTGATTTCATGATCATTCAGAAACCCAAAATTCGCAAGATCATATATCTAAAAACATAGTGAACCAACATCTTAAACTTAAACCACATGTAATTTGATATCTCTTATATGTATCCTCCAAATGGCATGGTCTAAAATGTCCTCCAAAACCATTTATAGAGAAAATGTCAAAATGATCTAAAGATATCCTCCTTTGGAATGATTTTCAATCTTTTCCCATCGTCTTCATCAAATGTTTCAACCCTTTCCATTAGTGTGCCTCTCCTGTGAGATATCCATGTATTGGATGAGTGAATGAACAAATGAGAAAGTTCTCCTCCTATTTATACTATTCTTGTGAACTTTTGGGGGATCCTTCTTCTTTTAGGACCAACCTCTTTCCAAGGAGCCACAAGGGGGTGTTTACCCCTTCATTCATATTTCTTTATTTATAAGGTGGGAACATACCTTATCTTCAATATATTCACATCCAATAATCTCTTTCCTTTTCCAAGTGCATGGATATATTTACTCCTCATTATTTTAAGTTGTCCTCCTTTGACCGCGAAGTGGTCCCATTGTGTAGTTTCTTCATATTCCTTTGGTTTTCTTTCCTCCACAAGTAGGCAAGTGGGGTGTAAATAAATATATTCACTTGTACATCGTCATTACCTGTCTTTGAAGTGGGTTTACATCAATATATTCAAAAAATTTCATATTTTTCTTAGACATATGTAGTCTCCCTTGTCATTGACATAAATGACAACAATATTCCCCTTTGTCGTTGATGAGAACCCTTAGGAAACTATTCAATAATCCTATAACAGCTCCCTTTCCTTCAATTCTATTTCTACAAAATTATGTCTCTACACAGCTTCATTATCAACAAATTCTCCCCTTGTTCAATTTCTCCACCTTTGACATTAATGGAAAAGGGTTGTTCCGCATGATATTATGTTTATCCTTGCGTATGCACTAATACAACTCTCCATATGCTTGCATCACTGCATTATTGGCAAAGGATTTATCCCCTTTATCTTGTGTATCTATTTAGGGATAGAAATGACCCACATTTCATTTCATAGATACGCAAATGTATCCCTAGGAATGGGTTTGTTAAATATATTTACAATATGTTCCTTAGTGGCAATGTATTCCAACCTTACAATATGTTCTGAAACTTCTTCCCTTAGAGAATAATACTTTGTTGGAATGTGCTTAGTTTTTTAATGCATAATAGGGTTCTTAGAGATATTTATTGCACCGATGTTTTCATACATTAAGGAGATTGGATATTTGTATTCTACCTTGATGTATTGCAATGTTTGCTTCATATAGAGAACTTGAGTACAACAAGATAATGTTGCAATGTACTCAACGTTTGTTGTAGACAGAGAAATTGAAGATTGCTTTTTGCTTAACCATGATACTAGGAAGTTGCCCAAAAATAATGCTCCTTCACCTGCACCTTTTATGTCATCAATATTACCTTCCCAATTTGCATCAGTATATGATGTCAAAGTAAAATCCTTACCTTTCTGATACCAAAGTACAAAATCCAAAGTGCCTTTTAGATTTTTGGAGATTCTTTTTATTTTTTGAATATGTGTATCCTTTGTCATATATTGAAATCTTGCAACCAATCTTATTTCTTCCATAACATATCGCCTTGATGTTGTCACATATAGTAAGTTGACAATCATTGACATATGTTGAGTTGGAATTTCTTCCAATCATTCATCATCTTTTCTCAATTTGAATCTTGTAACCATGAGTGTGCTAATAGGTTTGCAATCTTCCATTCTGAACTTTTTCAACATTTCTTTAATATGTTTAGTTTGATAAATGAATATTCCTTCTTTAGATTGAGAAATCTGCATACTAAGGAAGAATGACAACTCTCCCCGCATAGACATCTCAAATTCTTTTTGCATCTATTCTGCAAAATTTTGACTTAAATTATCAATAGCTTTTCCAAAAATGATGCCATCTACATAAACCACAATAATAATCATATCTTTATTTCCAAACACTATGTAGAGATTATTTTCTGCAACTCCTCTTTTGAAACCTTGTTGTTGTAGGAATTTCTCAAGTCTTGAATACCATGATTTAGGAGATTGCTTGAGACCATAGAGTGCTTTCTTTAGTATGCATACATATTATTTGTCTTATGTCAATTGAAATCCCTTAGGTTTCTCAATGTACACTTCTTCTATATTTCCATTTAGGAATGCTAACTTGACATCCATTTGGTAAACTTTGAAATTATTGTAACATGCTAATGCTTAAAACATTCTAATGGGTTCTAGTCTATCCATGGGGGAAAAGGTTTCTTTAAGTCAATGCCTTAAACTTGAGTCTATCCCTTATAGACCAATCTCACCTCATTTATGACAACTTTTCCATCTTTATTTAACCTATTTATGAAGACGCACTTTGTTCCAATCACATTTTTACCTTTAGGTATTGGGACAAGTTCCCAAGTTTGGTTCTTTTCAATTTGATAAAATTCCTCATTCATAGCAATAATCCAAATCTCATCTTTACTTTACTATGTAAAGTTTTTAGGTTCTATTTTGGACAATAAGGAAACATTGGCTTGATCTGAAATGCTTGTCAATTTATCCTAGTTTGTGTTCCAACATTCTTGTCTCCAATATTTATGTCTTATAGCCATGGGGGGGAGTTTTCTTCAAATCCAATTCCTTCAGCTTGAGTCTATCCCTTACATACCAATCTCACCTCATTTCTGACAACTTTTCCACCTTCATTTAACTTATTTCTGAAGACCCACTTTGCTCCAATCACATTTTTATCTTTAGGTATTGGGACAAGTTACCAAGATTGGTTCTTTTCAATTTCATAAAAATTTGTCGTTCATAGTAGAAATCCAACTGTCATCTTTACTTGCCTAAGTAATTTTTTTAGGTTCTATTTTGGACAATAAGGAAAGATTGACTTGTTCTGAAATGCTTTCCAATTTTCTCCTAGTTTTTGTTCCAGCATTTTTGTCACCAAGAATTAAGCCTTCCAAATGGTTATGTTGCGCAAACCTTAATGCGGCTTGCGGCTTGTGTATCTTGGCATTCTGTTTTTATTTCCTCTTCTTTGTTTTCTTCTTCTTAATCTCTACTTCATTATATTCCTTCCACTTGTTGTTTGTTTCCCTAAGGCCTTGTTTTATCTATTCTAACATTTATACTTTCAACATTTTTTTGTAATAGTTTGTTATAACATATATATAGGCTTTGTTTCATGATGAAAAGAAAAAATTATCCATATTCCCTTCAATCAAACTTGCCTAGATCCTCATCATCTCTCTTGATATAACACTTGCTTCCAAATATGCTGAAATGTTTGACAGAAGCTAGTATGCTTTTCCATAATTCATAGGGTTTCTTGTCGATGTTGACTCTAATTTTCCCTCGATTCAAAATGTGAATTGTAGTTACATTGCTTCTCTCCAAAATAATTCTGGTAACCTTTGTTCATTCAACATTTTACTAGAAATCTCTTACACGTGTCTATTTTTTCTTTCAACCACTCCAATTTGCTAAGAAGTTCTTGCAGCCAAATATTGCCTTCGTATTACATGATTGTCACAATTATTTAAATTCATTAGATGTAAACTCACCTCCCTTATATTACCTTAAACATTTGATTTTTATATTATTTTTATTTTCAACTAAAGCTTTAAAAGCTTTGAAATTTTCAAATGCTTCAAATTTCTGTCTAAGAAATGCCACCCAAGTCATTCCTATATATCATCAATAAATAACATAAAGTAATTCTATCCTTGCAGTCTTTGTGTTTTGGATTGTCCACAAATATCTATAATCGCAAGTTCCAATGGCTTAAATGTTGTGTATTCATTAGGGAAATTTTGAGGTAAAAAATGGGACTCTAAGCAAAAAATGTACCATCAAAATCAACTTTACAATAACCAATCAAATTCTAGAGAATGGCATCATCCCTAATGATTGAGGTGGCATTACTTAAGTTAAAGTAGTTTACTTGTCAAATTCTAAAAGGTAAATGAAAATCCATGGTTAACCATACTCATAATGGAAAAAATACTTATAAATTACTTTCAAATATAATATTTATGTGCTTATTATTCTTAAAGTACTTTCACTTAAAGTATTTTCTCTTTTGAATATAAAAATATATTATTAATCAAAAGTCAAACGTAAATTCAAAAATAAAATTATGATTTAGTACTCTTAGATTTTGTATAATAAATAAATTTTATTGTACATATAAAATTTTATAACATAATAAAATTATTATATATTATATTAAATTATATATTGTAACTTTTTTCATATATTATAACTTTTATTATGAGATATATAATATATAATAAAGTCACATATATTATACGTTTATGTAAATGGTCATACATCATATTATATTAAAATATAATATATATTATATTATACTATATTTTAATATTGTATATAATGTTATAATTAATTAAAGAATAAAGATTAAAATTTTATATTAAATAATGTTATATTTAATTAAAAAATAAAAAACATAATTTTATATTAAATGTGTAAATATATAAAATAAATAATTATTAATGTGAATTATTTTAAATAAGTTTAATTTAGAATTTCTTCACAAAAGTTTAATTTAGGTTTACAATTCAAAACTAAAATGTTTTACTTTATTTTATTTTATGATTATTTTATTTAGTACATTTATGCATTCAAAAGTATTCATGTATCTAGTCATATGAAAGATTATTTTTTATTAATTTTATTTGTGCACATATTTTCACTTTAACTTAAACATAGTTACAAGAATCGTAGTACAAAATGTGAGTTGTAAATATACCTTCCCCACAAAATGACAAACTTGCAATAGTTTATTATATCTCTTATGAGGCCCATTTTAGACCTCAAAATTCCCCTAATTATGGATACAACCACTATGATACGATGCAATCCTTAATTGAGGGATTTATAGCCCACTCTACTCACCAACATGGAACTTGTGTATAAAACTACTTGTGTTCATTATTTTGAGTCTTATAAAAAATCTTGGTTCCCTTCTAGCATTGGTTGGGTTGCATGCTAAAAGTTTTAGTGTAACCACTGAACTCAGGCTATAGTGAGTTCTCACTCCTTGTGATGTTTGAAAGTGTTGGACAATGGTTGGATTTTAACTCGGGCCAACCCTCTCTATGTTTATGATCTACTTCTACTCAATTGCCAATCATCAAGGAAATTCAACATTACTTTTGAGATATCTTGTTTTGAGAAATCTCAGTCAAGATGTAAATCACAATGCAAGCTTAGCTACAACACTGATGATCTTGTGCATTGAATTTAAGCTACAAGAAAGGTGAAATTCACCTTCTATCCACCCTTATCAGCAGTTAAGAAATGAAGACACCCAAGCAAAGATGTACAACACTCATCCAAAGAGGAAAACATTCTCTTGAAATTGGAATTTTCCCAACAATGTTTGAAAACCCCCCAACACTATTAAAACATCTATATGTTGATAAATAACACACTAGGAACTTCTAAATTGTTATATTTTTATCAATCAAACAGTATTATATTAGGATCTTATATGAGAGAATAATATGCACAACAATCAATCACAAGAGACAATAGACACAAAGATTTTCCTTAGGGAAACCACAAAGGAGAAAACCCTGCAACTTCCTCAAAGATAGAATAAGCAGCAATGGCAGCAGTAAAACCCAAAGACAAAAAATATGATCTCCACCAGTTTTTCTCTCTCTTATCCCCGCTCCTTCTCTCTCACTCATGCACTGCAACTGAGTGTGAGTGGCTATGTGATAAATAGAGAGGCTCACTCTCTATTTATACTAGTTTTCGACTTGACAATAACTTACCAGGGTCGGCTTCTCTACGAGAGTCTAATAGCCCTAGTGCCCCATAATTGCGAGGACTTTAACGCCTGATCAACAAGGAGGGTTAACCTCTAGACTTTACATGACTTGTTTACATTACTGATTCTCCCGATAGGAACATTGGGGACTAATCAAATACAATATATGAAATACATAAGTGAATACATTTTGAAGTTACAAATACATCAACACTCCCTCTTAACTAGGAAGGTATTCTCTTGACACAATTCATCAGCACAAGTCTTCGTCACTGAATCAAATCTGGATCATCATCAAAGATGGATCATCACTGGATCAAATCTGGATCATCATTAGATCATCATCAAAGCTGGATCATCACTAGATCATTATCATCATCCATGCTTCCGCTATCTCAATCAAATGGTGCTATCTCTCAATTCTTCTCGTCATAGGAAGTTCTATAGAGCCAGCCCTTTTTCATGTTGGTTGTAGGCATAGCCTCCATGTAGGTATTCATCTTCTTCAGCACTTATATCTAACCCAGTCAGAAATGCCCGCCCAAGACTTACATCTGACCATGGGAGGAACACATCCACCACCATGTCAGAAAGGCATGCCCAACACTCACATCTGACCATGGGAGGAACACATCCACCACCATGTCAGAAAGGCCCAACATTCACATCCGACCATGGGAGGAACACATCCAAGAACCATGTCGAAAAGGCTCAACACTTATATTCACCAGCATGGTAGGACACACCTACTACCATCTGCGAAAAGGCTCCAGCATTTACATCCACTGGCATGGTAGGACAAACCTACTACCATCCATGGAAAGGCACCAGCACTTACATCTACTATCATGGTAGGACACACCTACTACCATCCAAATAAATGCCCCAACACTTACATCCACCAGCATGGTAGGACACACCTACTACCATCTGTGGAAAGGATCTACACTTACATCCACCATCATGGTAGGACACACCTATTACCATCTGTGGAAAGGCTCTGCACTTACATCCATCATTATGGTAGGAAACACTTACTACCATCAGAGGAAAGGCTCTGCACTTACATCCACTGGAATATTAGGACACACCTACTATCATCCAGGGAAAGGCTCTGCACTTACATCCACTGGCATGATAGGACACACCTTCTATCATCCAGGGAAGGGCTCAACCCTTACATCTGACCATGGGAGGAACCAATATTGCCACCATGTCAGAAGGGAACAACACTTACATCTGACCATGGGAGGAACCAATCCTACCACCATGTCAGAAGGGCACATCACTTATATCTGACCATGGAATGAACCAATCCTACCACCATGTCAGAAGGGCTCACCGACTCATCACTTCCTCTTGGAAGGAACCTCTATCTGGAAAACACTAAGCTTCTCTATGAAGTATTCAAACTTCACTCTGGCTAATGGCTTGGTCAACACATCAACTATCTGTTCATCCGTCGTAACATACTAGAGCTTCACTACTCCTCTTTGCACCATGTCCCTGATATAGTGATATTTGATCTCAATATGCTTTGACTTGTCATGGAACACCAAGTTCTCCGACAACTTCACACAACTTTGTTTGACGTAATATATACAAGCATCATTCAACTAGAGATCAAACAAATTAGATAGAATCTTCCTCAGCCACACTGCCTCACAACTAGTCGAACAAGCTATGACATAATCTGCTTCGGCTACTCAGTGCCACACAGGACTGCTTCCTTCTAAACTAAGAGATCACACCTGATCCCATACTAAAGCAACACCCCAAAGTGCTCTTCCTATCAATGGCACTTCCTTCCCAATCTGAATCAAGATAACCCTCCAAGTTAATCTTCTAATTCGCCTCATAATTGAGCCCACAATCAATTGTACCTTTCAGGTACCTCAGAATATGCTTTGCTGCAATTAGGTGAACATGTCTTGGATCTATTAGGAACTGGCTCAACGTGTTCACAGCAAAGAAAATATATGGTCTTGTATTCGTCAAGTACATCAAGGACCCAATCATCTGACAATACATCGTAGCATCAACCAACTATGATGAAGCATCACTCAATAGCTTCAAGTTAGATGCCATAGGTGTGGTCATGGCCTTGCAGTCCATCATCTCGAACCTCTTTAGGATCTCTACAACATACTTCCCTTGTCCCAGGGAGATTCTGTCTACACTATACCACACCTCCATGCCTAGAAAGTAGTGCATCATAACCAAGTCCTTCATCTCGAACTCGACAGCAAGATTCCTCTTTGTATCAACAATCAACCCATCTACACCTATTACAAACATGTCATCTACATACAATAGGAGTGTCACTGGGTTCCCTTCTTCAACCTTGTAGTAAAGGTTGGAATCTGCTTTACTCTTGGTAAAGCCCAAACTGAACAGGAAGCTGTCAATTCTGTCGTACCATGTCTTAGGTGCCTATTTCAGATCGTACAGGTCTTCCTTCAATTTACACACATGATTCTCCCTGTCATGTGTCTCAAAACTGAGTGGTTGATCCACATACACTTCCTCTTCTACTACACCATTCAAGAAAGCAATATTGACATCCATCTAGTGTATCTTCCATTTCATCATTGCAGCCAGAGCAAGTGCCAATATGATGGAAGTGTATACGGATACAGGTGCAAAATTCTCTTCATAATCTATCCCTTCTTTATTGGAGAAGCCAAGAGCCACAAATTTGCTTTATATTTCTCTATGCTACCATCTGCAGCATGCTTGATCTTGTAGATCCACTTGGAAGTCACAACAGACTTCCCCTCTGGTCTTGGGACAACATCCTAGACATCATTCTTCATGATCAACTAGTACTCCTCGATCATAGCATCCTTCCATTCTTTCTTCTCTGACACTTTTTCATATTTGGAAGGTTCTTTATCAATGAAGTCACACAATAAGGCTACATGGAGCATGACCTAGTTCTTTTCCTTTCTCTGTGCGTTTCTTTTGGAACCCCTTATCTTTCTGTACATTGGATAGCCTCTCGTACCCATGTAGGTTTCCTCTTGTGAGGATTCTTCTCTTGGGGTGGATCTACAGTTTCCTGGGGTTCTTCTATTTCTTGATATTCTTCTTGAGTTGCATCATTCATAGTTGTATCTCTAATCCTAGGTACTTATGTTTCTTCAGCGTCTTCAGCTAGTCTCTTTCTAGATTTATTGTAAGCTGAGTCTTTGTCGAATGTTATGTCTATGCTAATGTCTATCTTCTTGAATCCTGGGAAGTATATTCTATAAGCCTTCGAGCTTTCACTATATCCCACAAATATACCCTTCTTTCCAGAAGGATCTAACTTTGTCCTCTTTTCTTTTGGAATGCGTATGTACACTGGACAACCAAATATTTTGAGATGGTTGACTTCTGGTTTCTTGCCGGAAAATACTTTTTTCATGTATCTTGTTCTTGAGTACTCTATGTGGAGCATGGTTCTGTACATACACAGTTGTCCTAGCAGCTTCTGCCCATAAATGCATGGGAATATATTGATCATGAAGCATTGCCCTTGCAACTTCCATGATCATTCTATTCTTCCTTTCTGCAACCCCATTCTGTTGTGGATTATATGGCGTGGTTAACTCCCTCTTAATCCTTGAATCTCTACATCACTCTTTGAATTCATTTGATGTGAATTATTCGTCGTTGTCTGATCGAAAGGTCTTGATTTTATTTTCTATGTGGTTCTCGATCAATGCTTTGAATTCCTTGAACTTAATGAATACTTCATTTTTGTTCTTTAAGAAGTATATCCATGTCTTCCTATAAAAATCATCAATGAAAGAAACATAGTATACATACCCATTCAATGAAATGGATGACAGCGGACCACATACATCGGAGTGGATGATTTCCAAGATTCCTTTTACCTTTCTCTCACTACTTGGAAATGTCTTCTTTGTGTTCTTTCCTTTCGCACATCCTTTGCAGACGGCATCACGTTTTGGTTGTATTTATGGAAGACCTTCAACAACTTTGCTTGCAAGTGGTAGTTCCCTATAGTGTACATGTGCAAGCCTTCCATGCCAAATTTCCTTTGGCTCTACTGAGTCATGGACCAAATCTTTTTCTAGTTGACCCTTCAATTTGTATAGTCCTCCCTCTTGCTCCCCAATCAATACTGCATCATCTATAGTTTTTCCTTTTGTACACATAAGGACTTGGCCATCTACAAATGCAACCCTTATTATTTTTGCATCTAATGAAAATATGGAGAGGATATTCTTCTTTAGTCTTGGTACAAACAAGACATCCTTAATTTTCATAGGATTTCCAGAGTCTAGCTTATAGGAGGATTCACCGCTACCTTTTATTGGATACTGGTAGTCATCACCAAGTTTCACCTTGTGAGGTGACTCATGTTCAGACAGTTTCACAAAGGATTCTTTGAATCCTGTCATATGCTTGGAAGCCCCACTGTCTACAAGCCAATCATTGCTTCCATGTGTGATAGTTCCTGTGAGGGAAAAAATAAGAACACATTCTTCATCACTGAAAGAATCTTTACTTTCTTCTTTGGCTCTCTTTCTGGGAGGTTCATTATCCTCTGCAATGTGAGCATGATGTCTTCTCTTGTTTCCCTTCTTCTTGTGAGAGCCACCTTTTTTTCTAGGACATTCTCTGGCAAAGTGTGCTTTCTCATCACATGTATAGCATCTGATTTTGGACAGATCTCTGCTATATATTTTCGGGTTATCTTTCTGGTGAGAATGCTTACCTTTGGGATGATGATAGTCCCACCTGATTTTCTTGGAGTTTATTGTGAGAGCTTGATCTTCAATTCCCATGTTTTATTCTCTGGCTACTATTTTAGCTTCTTCTTGTGAGCATTCCTCCCACAGTCTATTGAAGGTGACTAGATTTCTTCTAGCACAAATACCTTGAATGAAAGAATCCCATGACCTAGGGAGATCATTCAAGGTGGTCATCACCATTTCTACATTCTCCACTTCTTCATCCACTGCTTCAAGTTTTTATTTGATCTGGGAGACCCTTGTAAAGTATTATTGTATGGTCTCCGCATTCTGGATCTTCACACTCTTCAACTGGTTCCTCAAAGTCATCTTCTGGTTTATGTTCTTCCCTCCAAATAGCTTGGTCAGGGCATCAAACATTTCTTTAGGTGTATTTAGGGAGGAAACCTGTGGTATGAGGTGATCCTTGATTGAATCAGAAATAATCCTCTTATCCATGAGCAATTTCTTTTTGTGTAAGGCCTTAGCCTCATCTCCCTCTGGAACTGGAACCTCTTCATTGATGTAAGAGTCCAACTCATTTTCTTCCAGGACCAGGGAGATCCTATACTTCCAGGCTCGGAAGTTATCAGCTCCCTCAATATTTTCATCAAGCTTGGTGTGATGAGACATCTTAACTAAGAACCTCAAATGGAAATACAAAATATTTAGATCTTACTAATTTGAGAAGCTAAAAACTGGATCTGGAGCTGATCTTCTGCATTGTTGGTTTTCTGGTTCCATGGAAAATTAGGGTTTGATTTTCCCGGAGTTCTACCCAACCAAAAACCTTTATTTTTGTCTCTAAAATTCGATTTTTAGGAGTAGATCAATCCTAGCCTGGGCTCACTCAAAAATTCCTCTTCAGTGAAAAGCCCTAATTTCCCAATGTAGTGGTAGGTTAAAAACTGAAGGTGCTCAGAATCAGATTCTGCTTCGACAGAAAGATGTGCCCTTTAATGGAGATTCATCCTAGCCTCCTTTTGCTGATGGATTATGGAGAGAGACCCAAAAATTAATAATCCCTAGCTTTCGTAGCTACACAGTGTCTTTTTCTCAAGTTAGCTCTGATACCATGTTAGATTTTTATCAATTAGACAGATTATCTTAGGATCTTATCTGAGAGAATAACATGCACAACAATCAATCACGAGAGACAATAGACACAAATATTTTCCTCGGGGAAACCATAAAGGAGAAAACCCTACAACTTCCTCAGAGATAGAATAAGGACCAATGGCAGCAGTAAAACCCAAAGACAGAAAAGATGATATCCACTAGTTGTTCTCTCTCTTATCCCAGCTCCTTCTCTCTCACTCGTGTGCTACAACTGAGTGTGAGTGACTGTGTGATAAATAGAGATGCTCACTCTCTATTTATACTAGTTTCTGACTTGACAATAATGTAACAGTGTTGACTTCTTTAGGAGAATCTGATAACCCTAGTGCCCCACAATTGCAGGGAATTTAACCCTTGATCAACAAGGAGGGTTAACCTCTATGACTTTACATGACTTGTTTACATTACTAATTCTCCCGATAGGAACATCGGGGACTAATCAAATACAATATATGAAATACATAAGTGAATACATTCCGAAGTTACAAATGCATCAACATAAATTCACCCAACAGTGACTAAAAATGCACTAGAAACTTCTATATTCTTTAGGAAATGATAAAAACTCCCTTGGAACTTTTAAATTCGCCCAAAAGTGATAAAAACAACCTAGGCACTTCTAAAAATTCCCCAACATTTATAAATTTTCCATATCATTGAAATAATCCACCCTAACATTTATAAAATTGTCGAACAACCACAAGAATCCATGAATCGTTAATAGTATTGATTTCTAGAGGTGCATATGGTTTGTGGGTATGCCCAAAGGCCTAAATAATTCATATCAATAATTAAAATTAGCTAAATAAATGCAACATACCCTTAATGGAAATCTAAGATATTGTATCTCAAGATAAATCCATTGGTGGGCATCACAGTGTTGTTGGCTTTTGTTGAGAGTGAATTTATGAGTATTGTGAACACGAATACAATCATTAGCTCTTTATTTCCATTAAGAAATCACTTATAGGAAGCATTACATAGATGGGAATCCAATCATTATCTTGAAAGTGAAGTAAGCAACCAACTTATAACTTGATTCATTTAGTTCATACACATCTTTTTTTTTTTCACAAATACAGAGAAATATCCAACTTGTTTAAGACACAGTGAACATAGAGTTTTCCCTAGAAACCAAAATGGGAAAACCAACTTCAAATGGGGCTCAATATTTTCATTTTAGTAATCTAAGGTACAATGTTGTCATTTCTCTCCTATTCCTTCTCTCATACCGATGAAAAAAAAATATCATAAAGAGAGTGACAATACAATGAGATATAGGCCCGAGATGGGGTAATGTGAAGGCCAACAACCATGGAATTTCATTTCCCATTCCCTCTCTCTCTTTTCTCATTATTTTAGTTGTCTTTATTCATCTACGCTTTTTTTCCCTCTCATTTATCTCATTCAATTTTGGCATTTGCTTACTTATTTTTTTACAATGCTTTCTACCATTATCGAATCACATTTACAATTATAGAGTCTTCAACCATTCATTGGTTTGGATCCATTTCAAATCAACTTGGGAGATAGTCCACAGTGGTTTTTCACATTAGAGATAGCTTTTTCAATGGTTGCTTGACCTCAATTGGATTTTTTTCTTGGAATTGTTCACAAGGGCTTTGAAGGGACTTGGAGTTCTATTGACAACTTGTGGGACATCATTCATAATGGCCATATTTATAGTTTCAATTGCTTTAAGGATGCCATACCGGGGAGAATCAATGTGCATCTTAGAGGAGGCCATCAAGCCCTAGACAACATGGGGTTGCTTAAATTCCTAGATGGAGGCTTGGAGTTGGCTTAAGGATGCTTAGGCTATGACAATGTTCATGTAGGGGAAGTTGACCCAATGGAGGACATGGCTTATGAGGATAGATGTGTTTTGTATGTGATTGTCAATTTCAGGTATGCCACACAGCTTGATTGGATCCCTTATTGTGTATGAAAACACCTAGAATCCTAGCATGTATACTCTTGGAGTGGATGGATTCTCTTGCATTGGTGAATAAAGTTGTATCTTGACCTCCCTAACCTCCCATATGTATAGAGGAATAAGAGAGTCCTCATATATATCATTCACTCATCATATATTTCATTCTTGTGTGGATACGTGAACTTGAGGAGAAGTGCATGCTAGTATTCCTTCTCTTTCTCAATATTCATTTGTACATGGTCTCTCTCTCTCTTTCTCTTGGAGTCGCTAGGTTTTTTTATAATATTGGAGCATATTTAATTAGGGATATTGGATTTCATCCCTTGGAGGTTTGAGATGAGATTTTTGTGATGAAACTCCATTTTTTTGGTTAAGAATAAGAAGATAAGAGGATGTCTTGCCTTGGAGGAATTTTTGAAGTGATTCATGTATGTTGGATCTCCTTGGTTGAGCTAAGGTTTTCATCATTTTCCCTAGCAAGGATTTTGGAGATTTAGTATATTGTACTAGCCTTTTGATAAGGATATGGTATGTACATGAACTTCATATTGAGTATATTAATGAATTTTTCAGTTATCCCCAACTTCTATAACTTGAAACCTTAATCTCCAGCCACGTATGTTCTTCATGAATTGGAATTTACAATTATATATGTTTTGTTTATTTGACATGAGTAAAGGACATGTTTCTGAGGTGATTTGAAATCTTAATTGACAAATTTAAGGAAGTTTTTATAACTGTAAAAATCAGTTTTCAGATCTGGTTTATGCATGATAAGGTTTCCCTAGAAGGTTCAAACTCATCAAGTCATTTTGGTGTATTTTCCCATTGCTTTTCTAAAATATTGGACAATTAAGAATTGAAATATTGTTCTCTTTCCATTGTTGTTTTGTTCTATTTTTCATAACACTATGGTTCAAAATTCACAGGTTTAAAATGCTAGAAACCTCTAGTCAATGAGGTAATTTTTTGTTTTGCATTAGTTTGAAAAGAACAATTTTTTAATAGTATAACTATGTACAATGCATCCTCCTAGTTAACATCATGAAATAAGGTTATTGAAAACCCAAAGGTATATCAAAGACCTATAGATCCCAATTCTCCCTTGCTAATTAAACCCTTGTTGCAGCTACAGCTGTTTTCCCCAAATTTTTAAAAATTTTGGACCCCCTTTGATTTTATCTTACCTAAAATGGCTTGGCTTCATGAACTTTGTTTTGTTTTTCCCTCTTCTACAGTTTGGATTGTTTCAGGGTCAACTGTTTTCATGCTTTTTGAAAAATTGTTGTGTCTGCAAATGCTTTGGGTCATGGAGTTTAAAGTTTGATTTGAAAATGTTGTCCTTTGGTATGAATGATTTCTTTCATTGCTATCGTAAGTCTATTTATGTTCGAATCAAAGTTTTATTTCTCTTTGCAGCTG
This sequence comes from Pseudotsuga menziesii, assembly GCA_001517045.1. Lineage (NCBI taxonomy): Eukaryota > Viridiplantae > Streptophyta > Pinopsida > Pinales > Pinaceae > Pseudotsuga > Pseudotsuga menziesii. The sequence goes on from LPNX010348769.1 coordinate 428,867, forward strand.
TGGTGTCGGAGAAGAAACAAACTACTTCTATCGCCGCACCGTCGAAGTCTTTCGAAACTTAACATTTTTTTTATTTGGCTTTTAGGAGGTGTTTTCAAACAATGAATCAGGGCTCTAGTCTCAAGCGACGTCGCCATTACAGAGGCCTTGTTGTTTGTCTCAATGACAATGCGGGTGTCCTTAGTTGTAAGTCCGTTGATCCGTAGTTTTAGAACCTTCGCTCACTGGCATTTTTTTTATTGTCGCGAAAACCCAGTCAACTATTTTTTGCCATTTTCAGGAGTTTGAATGATTATCTTTGTTTGACTTGAGCTTGAATTTTTGGTTTTCGCTATCAAAGGTATATTAAGCAGTAAGTCGGGGCCGTAGTCATCTACGCAGCCACCATTGCAGAAATTAACTAATGAATGACCCTATCTAAAGCCATGTTTTTCGTGGACGTGTTTTTTTTGCATTTCTATTTTATCACCGTTGGAACAATAGTCCTCTGTGTTGTCGTCGTTTCGTATGGCAGACTGCAAGCATTCCGATGGAGGCCCTTACCTTTGCCTATTCCGTGGGGTTTTTTATATGATTTGCTCTTTTCGCTGTCAGAAGTGTATTGGACATTCGATTGGGGGACTAGTATTTTGCTTCGCCGACACATGACCTTTGGTTGTTCCAATCACCGAAGATTTCATGTTTTGCAGGGCCCGTAGTCTAATTGTGTTCCGTCGTTGCGGCCCCTTAGCGGATTAACCATCCGTCATGTAGTTGTTCAGTTCACTGATGGTTTGTTTGATTTTCGCCGATGGTTTGTTCTGGTTTTCTCTGATGTTAATGTTCTGTGAAACCCTTTGTCCATGTGACTTTCACCATTACGGCTCCTCTTTGAACTAGTCATCCGATGCCATAGTGGTTCCGAGGTCCAAGGCTGTAATTTAGTGTTTATTTCACCGATGTTTTTATGTTGATCACGGAAGCCGTTGTTTGTATGTTTTTTGTCATTGCGGCAGCTTAATGAACTAATAGTCCGATGCTATAGTATGGTCACCCGCCAAAGTGGATTATCTGCCTAATGCTTAGTGTTTATCACTTCCGACTGTCGGTGGGGTTTTTCCCACTGTTTTGGTGTGCTTTTACACTGTTTTATGGAATGGCAAAGATTTCCTGTGGGCACGGGTCGACATTAAAGTTGTCTGAGTTGAAGAACGCGGTTTGGGGGTTTGGTGTTTTGAAGAGTGGTGGTTACTTTGTCCTGGTTCATGCTTTCATAAAAGGGTTTCGATTTAGTTCAGATGTGGCCTAGATTGGGAGGAAGAATCTGTTCTATCAAGCAGGTGTTTTAGTTTTTGAATAGGGGTTTAAGCACAAACTTGCAGGATTTATTTTGCCCTGACATTATTTATTTTCATGCATTAATACTGTTTATAGTTCATATTACAGAATGCATGTATTGATCTAGTTTGTGTTACTTTGTTAAACACTAATGATCTGATATGTTCACGATAGGAAGATTTCTGCAAAGAATATATGTCTAAAGGGCAAAGCAGAAAGGAGGCAACCATGAAAGAAGAAGCTAAAGCATAAAGAAGCAGAGATGTTGCTCAAGGAAAATAAGAGAGTGAAATTCTAGGATCAATAGGATCTCAAAAGGACCGATGGATTACGGAGCATAATCATTAAGAGTAGAGGACCAGGCTTGGGAATTTCGTCAGCTACCAAGCTGGTCCCTTTTCATAAAAGTGCTCTTAAATCTTAAATCTGAAATGTAACGTTTGTATGAATCATGAACACTCACAAAAGGACAAAATTGTGAGATTAAATGGTTGGGGGAGCCCAAAGGTCACCGAGAGGCAGCCTAAAAGGTTTTGCTTGTAGTATAAGTAGAGAAGAATTAGATAGAATAAGGGAATTTTTCCTAGTTAGACTTGTGAGAACATGTTGTAAGAAGAACTATTTCCTTTTGCAATAGATAATTACAATTTTTCCTATTGGAGAAAGCTTTGATGGAATGTTCAAATGCTGTGCAATGGATGTTGTTGAAGGGGAACTATTTCGTTTTCAGCTTTTGTCCATTAACTGTGAGATCGTTCTAACTTGTTGAACCTATGTTCTTGTATGAATTCTCTCTAGTTTATTTTATGGAATTTCCACTATGAGTAATGAATGTTTTTCATAAACAATGAGCTATCTTGTTGTTCATCTATCTATTCATGTTTATGTGTTTTGAAATAAAGAACAGCTACCTGTGATTTTTTTTAATGCATGAATAGTAATGCATTACTCATTAAATGATAATCTCGCTCCCTAGGGACAATTTAGTTAAGTTAGTTTGAGTTTTCTTGATGTGTGTGATTTAGATGCGAGAGAGTTAAGACGAGAGGTAAGAACCTGCGCATCACATTGTGACCACTCCTCGTATTCTCTATCAATCTGCATTCTTATATGGGAACTTGTATATCATACTAAAAACTAAAAAAAATAAAATATACACGGTGGACGGAGTCGTAACCGGTAAAACCCTTTATTTTGGTTACTTGACCTACGGTAGCCGGACCTCAAACTGGACGGATTCCCCATACCAAACAGTAACGGGGTAGTTGGGAACATTTACTAGGGAGAATCCCTTGCTGTTGTCGCCTATGATTTTCCAGGCCTCAACAGTTTTTAGTGCTAGAAGGAGGGCCGCCAATGCATGGCTGGCCAAGAAAACCCATTTCCTCGAAATTACTCCACCAGTGATAATTTTGAAAGTAGTTCATTTCCCAATTTGATTCCTTAAGGGAAAGGTAAAGAACATTTGTATTATGTAAACAACGAAGTAGTTAATGATCTGAGAAGACATACTAGGGCATATGTGAAAAGTATTGGAGGATTACCAATTATCCCTGACTTACCCAGAAGAGAGTATAAGAAAAAATATCATCCTGTATTGGAAGACTCAGTTTTGGTTGGAGATTTGGAAGAATTGGTAGAAACAGCCTTGCAGGAGGTTGTTCATCCTTTGAATCAAGTGGGCCCAAACACACCTTACAGTTCACCTGTTAATACTCCTGTTCATTCACCACCTCACTCTCCACCCAGACTCATGGCAGGTGTAAACACTAATCAGCCACCTAATGCACCAAATCCACCACCGGCTTGGAAAGCCAGATCACCTTTAAACCTAACACCTCCTTTGTATGACTTATGTCAGGCTTTTGAGAAAATGCTGCCCAAATTTGACCCAAGTGAAAATATTTTAGTATATGATCACTTGCAAAGTTTCTGCTTGGCCATAGAAGGACTAAAGGCTGGATAACACGAAGATGTAGTCTGCAGACTTTTTCCACATACCCTTAAAGGAGCAGCAGCCTCATGGTATTTTGGTATGCCTGCAAACTCAATCCCAGACTGGGATACTTTTGAAAGGATATTTAGAAGCAAATATGTATCCCAGAAGACTCATGCAGCTCTCATGAAAGGACTTTGCACTTTAAAGAAAGAAAGAAAAGAAAATGTGCATAGTTTTACCCAAAGGTTTGTTGCTTATCTTAAGAATTTCTCTGCAGTTGATAAGCCTTCTGATAAAGTTTTGATTGAGTATTATACTTCAGGTTTGGGGCCTAACTTGGACGTGTTTGCAAAGGCTCAAGTTAAACCTACGTTATTAGAGACTTATGAAGAGGCTGAGAGAGTAGAAGCTGAAAAAGAAAGCATAGAAGATTATCCTGAGCAGTCAGGAGAGAAAACTTTTGGGAAGAAATCATTATTACTGTCTAAGCCTAAAGAGGAGCAATCACATGATTTTTAAGGAATGTTAAAGATGATGCAGAAACTTTCTAATAGAATAATAGATTTAGAAAAGGAAAAGGAAGCTCAAAAAGCATATAATCCTTACTACAAGAGAAGAGAGGATGACAATCAGTCTAAACCTCCTCCACGCAGTCCTGCATCAATGAACTTAACGAAGGTAGGTATGGATAACTTTTGCACTTTCCACCAGCAGCCCCATTCTAAAAAAAATTGTCCTCAATGGATAAATTCAATGACATTAGTGATGAATCAGCTGTTGGATTCCAAATTAACAGAGGTTATTGATGAAGAAGAAAAGGGTGGTAAATCCACATAAAAACAAGAGAATGATGCTTTGGTATTATGAGATTGTGTCTTGCTTTTTGATACAGAAGAAGGTACTCTAAAACATGAGGAGATATCAGAAACAACTGTGACAACAAGAAGCCAGGATTTGGTGAATAAAGACAATTCAATACTCCCAAAGATCAAGAAATTGCAAGAGAATGTAAAGAAACTATAGAAGAACAACACAGATGATAAAAATTTTGAACCTACTATTAGCAGTCAAGATCTGAAACAAGTCAACATTCCTGCTAAGCCTATTGAAGACAAAGTGGGTAATGTCAAGGAAAATCTCAAAACACCTGAAGTACTAGAGGAAGAGATTCCCACAAACACCCAACCTATAGAAGAAATTGTTGAAGCAAGTGTGGGAGGTAAGACTAGGTTTAAAACCCCGCCATTCCTCCTGACTTTGGAGATTTTAAACCATAATGTGCAAAATTGTTTGGTAGACTCAGGATCATCAGTAAATGTTATGCCACTTGCAATTTGAAAAAATATTAATGGACAGCCTAAACTGACTACCTGGGATGTTACTCAGTTAGACAGGACCAATGTGAAAGTAGTCGGGGAGATGGAGGATGTCCTGATTCGTTTATCTGCAAATGAAAAGATATGTCAGTATATTGATATTGTAGTAGCAGACATACCTGATGGTTATGGACTGATTTTGAATCAAGACTGGTCAGCAAGACTAAATGGGTATTTTGCTTCAGATTGATCACATTTGTGGTTGCCTCATAAGGGAAGCCCAAATCAGATTAAAATATTAAGAGAGCCCTACACGAAACACAATGTCACGCAATTGGAAGAGAAAAATGATTCAGTAAATTCTGTATTGGGAAATTATCTAATTGAACTTGAACCAGGAAACTTTGCATCAGAAGAAGCCATCAACATATCAAACACCCAGCTCGATCTCCTTCAGTTTTCACGGGTTGATGAGATTGATTGTAAAATAGTAGTTTCAGTTTCAGATATAGTTTTTTCAAGACCAGTAGATGTAGTTTTTTATAATGGTTAGGTATTTTTCATTTTGTAGTCAATCCTAGCCCCTTAACTTATAGATTGCCAGATTTATAGGGGTGGGAAGAGGATTGACCAGTTAGTGGTTTAGTTCTCAAACTTTATTTTTCTTGATTTTTATTTCTTAAATTATCTTGTACATAAATAAATTGATTTGGTTGTTTATTTTTGGGTTTACTTTATTTCTGTTTGTTTTTAGTTTAGATTTTGATTGATTTCAATAAAAAGAAGCAAGCTTTTGGTTGCATGGAGACCATCAGAATTCTCAAGTAACTAAAATCCTTGATTATAAGACTATGTACTATTGATTTATCTGAAAGAATTTCTTCTAGTTCAGCAGTTTTCCTAAATGGCTATGAACACATTGAAGTCCTACTTAAACCTTGTAAAAGAAATCAGTATCAAAAAGTCTGGAATACTATTTCGAGGATCCATCCATCTCACATTTAAAATGTGCTAGGGAGTGACAACAAAAGACCCATGGAAAGGAAGCAAGGTAAATAGTATATTATATATAAAGAATCCCATGCCAATAATTGAAAGCCAAAAGGAAAATAAGAGTCAAAAACTCTTAAGAAAGCAATATGTATCAAAACAAAGTACTAAACCAAATGAGTACAAAATTGCCAAAGTTATTCTCCGTCCGTGAGCTGAAAATTAAATACATCTCTCACACAAAAGGACACTATGGATAGAGGATCCTGAATAAAAAAAATTAGAAAGAAAGGCATGCAGGAGGACTCAAATGAAGGAAAAATGTCCAAAAGCACAAAAAAGTGCAAAATGGCATGGGAATGAGAAACAAATGAATATTTTTGTTTACCATATGTTACAATCCTGTGGTGTTCGAGCTGGAAACTACCTTAAGACAGAGGTAATAAATGAAACTCATATTCCTGGACTCAAAAGAGTTATCTTGACTTTGAAATACTGGTTTCCATTTTCCTAATTGGACTATCATCAATGATTAAAAGTATAACATACATTTTCCATTTGGAAAATATAGACATCTAGAAGAATGCAACATGTTGGTTTTATTGTAAAATAGTCTGTTACTCAAGGAAGGAGTTCTCCAAAGATCTAGGTTCACCAGGTAGTTGCCAATTGTTCCAGCTACAACTATTTTCCCCAGATTTTTTAAAATTTTGGACCCCCTTTGATTTTATCTTGCCTAAAATGGTTTGGATTCATGAACTCTGTTTTTTTTTCCCTCTACTATAGTTTGGATTGTTTCGGGGTCAATTATTTTCATGCTTTTCAAAAAATTGTTGTGTCTGCAAGTGCTTTGGGTCGTGGAGTTTAAAGTTCGATTTGAAAATGTTGTCCTTTGATATGAATGATTTCTTTCATTGCTATTGAAAGTCTATTTCTATTCGAATCAAAGTTTTAGTTCTCTTTGCAGCTGTAGTGTCGGAGAAGAAACAAACTACTTCTATCGCCGCACCACCGAAGTCTTTCGAAACTTGACATTTTTTTGATTTGGCTTTTCGAAGGTGTTTTCAAACAGTGAATCGGGGTTCTAGTCTCAAGCGACGCCGCCGTTACGGAGGCCTTGTTGTTTGTCTCACCGACAGTGCGAGTGTGGTTAGTTGTAAGTCTGTCGATCCGTAGTTTTAGAACCTACAATCGCTAGCTTTTTTTTATTGTCGCTGAAACCCAATCAACTATTTTTTTGCCATTTTCGAGAGTTTGAATGATTATCCTTGTTTGACTTGAGCTTGAATTTTTGGTGTTCGCTGTCGGAGGTTTATTGAGCAGTGAGTTGGGGCATTAGTCATGAATGATCCGATCTAAAGCCATGTTTTTTTCTAACGCATTTTTTTGCGTTTTTGTTTTATCACCATCGAAACAATAGTCCTCTGTGTTGCCGCCGTTTTGGATGGCAGACTGCAAGCATTCCGACGGAGGCCCTTATCTTTGCTGATTTCGTGGGGTTTTTTATATGATTTGCTCTTTTTGCTGTCAAAAGTGTATTGGACATTTGATCAGGGGACTAGTCTTTTGCTTCGCCAACGCATGACCTTTGGTTGTTCCAATCACTGAAGATTTTGTGTTTTGTGGGGACCATAGTCTAATCGTGTTCCGTCGTTGCGTCCCCTTAGTGGATTAACCATCCGACATGTAGTTGTTCAGTTCACCGATGGTTTGTTTGATTTTTGCCGATGGTTTGTTCTGGTTTTCTTCGATGTTACTAGTCTATGGAACCCTTAGTCCATGTTACTTTCATCATTACGGCTCCTCTTTGAACTAGTCATTCGATGTCACAGTGGTTTTGAGGTCTGAGGTTGCAGTTTAGTGTTTATTTCGTTGATGTTTTTATGTTGATCGTGGAAGTTGTTGTTTGTATGGTTTTCGTCATTGCAACGGCTTAATGAACTAATAGTCCGATGCTATAGTATGGTCACCCACCAAAGTGGATTATCTTCCCAATGCTTAGTGTTTATTGCTTCCGACTGTCGAGTGGGGTTTTTCTCGCCGTTTTGGTGTGTTTTCACATTGTTTTATGGAATGGCAGAGATTTCCTGTGGGCGCGGGTCGATGTTAAAGTTGTCTAAGTTGAAGAACACGGTTTGGGGGTTTGGTGTTTTGAAGAGTGGTGGTTACTTTGTCCTGGTTCATGCTTTCATCGAAGGGTTTCAATTTAGTTCAGATGTGGCCTGGATTGGGAGGAAGAATCTGTTCTATCGGGCATGTGTTTTAGTTTTTGAATAGGTGTTTAAGCACAAACTTGTAGGATTTCTTTTGCCTTGACATTATTTATTTTCATGCATTAATACTATTTATAGTTCATATTACAGAATGCATGTATTGATCTAGTTTGTGTTACTTTGTTAAACACTAATGATTTGATATGTTCATGATAGGAATATTTCTGCAAAGAATATATGTCTAAAGGGCAAATTAGAAGGGAGGCAGCCATGAAAGAAGAAGCTAAAGCATAAAGAAGCAGAGATGTTGCTCAAGGAAAATAAGAGAGCGAAATTCTAAGATCAATAGGATCTCAAAAGGGCCGACGGATTATGGAGCATAATCATTAAGAGCAGAGGACCAAGCTTGTGAAGTTCGTCAGTTACCAAGCTGGTCCCTTTTCATAAAAGTGCTCTTAAATCTTAAATATGAAATGTAACATTTGTATCAATCATGAACACTCACAAAAGGACAAAATTGTGAGATTAAATGATTGGGGGAGCCTAAAGGTCACTGAGAGGTATCCTAAAAGGTTTTGCTTGTAGTATAAGTAGAGGAGAATTAGATAGAATAAGGGACTTTTTCCCAGTTAGACTTGTGAGAACATGTTGTAAGAAGAACTATTTCCTTTTGCAATAGATAATTACAATTTTTCATGTTGGAGAAAGCTTTGATGGAATGTTCAAATGTTGTGCAATGGATGTTGTTGAAGGGGAACTATTTCATTTTCAGCTTTTGTCCATTAACTGTGAGATCGTTCTAACTTGTTGAACCTATGTTCTTGTATGAATGTTCTCTAGTTTATTTTATAGAATTTCCACTATGAGTAATGAATGCTTTTCATAAACAATGAGCTATCTTGTTGTTCATATATCTATTCATGTTTATGTGTTTTGAAATAATGAACAACTGCCTGTGATTTTTCTTAATGCATGAATAGTAATACATTACTCATTAAATGATAATCTCGCTCCCTAGGGACAGTTTAGTTAAGTTAGTTTTAGTTTTTTTGTTGTGTGTGATTTAGATTCGAGAGAGTTAAGACAAGAGACAAGAACCTGCGCATCACATTGTGACCGCTCCTCGTATCCTCTATCAATCTGCATTCTTAGATAGGCACTTGCATATCATACTAAAAACTTAAAAAACTAAAATATACACGGTGGACCATGCCGTAACCAGTAAAACCCTTTATTTTGGTTACTTGACCTATTGTAGCCAGACCACAAACCGGAAGGATTCCCCATACCAAATAGTAATGGGATAGTTGGGAACATTTACTGGGGAGAATCCCTTGCTGTTGTCGCCTGTGATTTTCCCAGCCTCAACAACCCTATAAAAGTGTAGCCCATTATGCCTATATGTAGTAATCCAAATGGAACTCTTAGAAATGTGTCTGAAGGCTTATCCTTGACATAAGAAGAGATTGAAGAAGTGGAATTTAAGGTGTCAAATTTGGAAGAGAAAATAACAATCATGGAAATTGCAATGAAAAATGAAAGTTGAAATTCTAAAAATGGTTAGGGAAATTGGCCACATACCTTGTAAAATTGTCTAATTATATCTATACATAGTAGGCCAACTACAACTCATGGAAATGCATTTAAAGGTTCATCCTTAACACAAGAAGAAAATTAAAAAGTGGAATTTAAGGTGTCCAAGTTGGAAGAGAAAACAGTAAGCAAGGAAATTACAATGAAGAAAGATGACATTCTAAATGTGACCAGTGAAACAAAATTCAAAATTTTAATAAATGATTTGAAAGAAAATCACAAAGATATGAGAAGAAAATTAAAGACATGAAATATGACCATATGAAGGACAAGCTTCATTATCCTAAATTATCCTTCTCAACAAGAGGATAATAAAAAAAATGATTAAGTCTCAATCACAAATTGATAACCATCTAACACAATAGCATAAAGTGGATTGAGACCAAGACACTTGAATAGTCACCACTCTAATATCGACATCTATATGGTTATAATTCAACACCAAGGAACTACTTCAATTCCAATATTGATACGAGAAAGTTTGATAGTAATGATCTCATATCATGTATATTCCAAATGGAACAATTCTTTGATCTAAACCAAGTTCCAACTCTACAAAAGACTCTAAGATCCACATCTAAATGGTTACAATTCAAGACCAAGGAACTACTTAATTTCCAATATTGATACGATAAAGTTCGATAGTAATGATCTCATATCATGTATATTCAAAATCGAACAATTCTTTGATATAAACCAAGTTCCAACTCTACAAAAGATAGTTATTACATTCTATATTTAGAACCTAATCAATTTGTGATATACCAATGGCTTTGTGATCGCAAAAAAGGACTCTCTATCTCTCTTTTTTTTACGGATGAATTTGTAACATATTATTAAGATAATATGAACAACACCTTCTTTATCCAATTTATAAATCTTAGGAAAAGAATTCCAATTAAAAAGAACATTCAACAATTCAAAAATTGAGACTTAGAGTGAAGAACATTTACGAGGATAATTTGTTGGATATATTTATGGGCACTATGGATGAGATTACTGAAAATGATGTGAATTTCTTGGAGCCTAAATCCTTGATAAGGATTTCAATGTGACAAATGGAATTGAAAGTAAAAATACGTCTACTAAAAGGGCTGTCATTAGCACATAGAGAGTGAAATTTTCACACTCCTAGCCTCATGCAACCTACAGTGTTGACACCTTAGCAATAGTATGAAAATTAAGCAAAGGGAATAAGTTTCAATTGTGAAAACGAGTACATCCAGGGACATAAGTGTGGTGAGAAGAAATTAATTTATATAGAATGTGAAGGGGAAGAAGAACAAAAGTTAAAACCTTCTCTAGATCCCAAATTATAAGATACTACTCCAACCATATCTAGTCATGCTTTGGATAGCATTAACATTACTCAAACTCTCAAAATACAAATATAAGAAAAAATTGTTGGAAATATTGTTGTCATTGATGTGAAAGGTAACGGGAGACTTCAAATGTCCAATAAAAAGATGAATATTGTTGAATATATTGATGTACCCCCACTTCAAAGACAGGCAATTATGATTCACAATTGAATATATTAATTTACACCCCACTTTCCTACTTGTGGAGGCAAAAAAAAAAAGGAATATGAAGAAACTACACAATGGGACCACTCTGCGAGGAAAGGAGGACACCTTAGAATAATGAGTAAAAATATCCATGCACTTGGTAAAGGTAGAATATTATTGGATGTGAAGACATTGAATATAAGGTATGTCCCCACCTTATAAATAAAGAAAGAGGAATGAAGGGGTAAACACCCCCTTGTGCCTCCTTGGAAAGAGGTCGTCCCTAAAAGACAAAGGATCTTTTAAAAGTTCCCAAGAATATAAATAAGAGGAGCACTTCCTCATTTGTTCACTTACTCATCCAAGACATGAATATCTCGTATGAGAGCTGCACTAATGGAAAATGTTGCAACACTTGAAGAAGAGGATAAGAAAAGATTGAACATCATTTCAAAGGAGGAGATCTTTAGGTCATCTTGACATTGTTGCTATAGCATTTTTTAGGGACATTTTAGAATGTTCCACTTGGATGGAGAAGAGGCATTGAAGCACGTGTGGTTCAACTTTCAAATGCTAGTTCACTTTGTTTTTGGATATATGACCTCGGGAAGTTGGGGACTTTTAATGATCTTGAAATCAACTTTAAACATGTTAGTGTGGAACTTTCACTATAACTTTTGTTCTAGGACGTTTCAGACTGTAAAAATTCGAGGAGGTGAAGAATAAATATTGAAGTACATGTGGTTCAAGTTTCTGGTGTTGTTTCACTATAATTGTAGAGATTATGACCTCAAGAAGTTAGGGTTTTTTAATGATCCTCAAATCAACTTTAAACATGTCAGTTTGGAATTTTTGTTATAACTTCTGTTCTAAGGCATTTTCGATAGTGAACCTTGCAGGGGATTCAATATATATCTTGAAGTACATGTGGTATCAGTTTTATATGTTGGTTTTCTATATTTTTAGAGATATTATCTTTGGAAGTAAGGGTTTTCAAGCAGTTTGAAGTAGATTATTGTGCATTTATTGAAACAGGTGTTATATTTTGGAATAGTGAAGATTGATATCGAATCAGAACACAAAATGAAGTAAACGAAAAATCATAGGCAACAACAGTAGAGAAAAAATAGTATCAATACGAGATTGGCGTATCCAGTAGATCGGTGCCTACATATTATCGAGTTTGTGCTCAGATCAAGAGATTGGTGTCTCCAGCAGGTTGGTGCCTACATATTGTTGAGTTGGTGCTCATTTGAGGGGACAGTGTCTTCAATAGGTTAGTTCTTACAAACTTTGTAAAAGTAGGTTGGTGCCTACATGAATTTATAAATAAAATATTTTGTGTTTTTCTCTCGAAAGGGTTTCCACATTAAATTTTGTATACTATGATTTTAGTTTATGTGTATTTATTGCTTCAAAGTAAATGAATGATTAAAATACAAAGAAGTATATTATACTAATTCACCTCACCTCTCTGTTTAATTTAGCAAAGCTTAGGATCTTCAGGATTTTGGTTGAACCTCAATGTGAAAGAAGTTTGAAGAAGGAAGATGAAAATCAATACAATGATGAAACAAGCATGGTGAAATTCAAGAGTCAAGAGACAAAAAAATGTCCAGCATAAGATTACTCTCATAATAATTACTCTCTATGTAATACAATGATGATACAATAAGGAGGATTCAAATACAAGAGGTGTGATTCAAATTCACGAACTTGGACTGACTCCAAATCTCAATAACTATGGGAAAATCACTACTAGAGACTCATTAGTTTAAATGAATACAACTAAATTAGTTCACAATTAGTTAACTGATCAAGGTAGGTAGGAAAAGGCATGTAACCTCTTTAATTCATTAAAATGTGGTGCTATGATAACTGGAGATGAACTAAATGATGCCCATCGGAGGATAAATCAACATAGACTAGGTTTAATTGATGATGGGACTCCCATGACTCAGTGTGGGTTCCTAAATTATAGGGATTGGAATCTAGAGATCCTAAACTAATGCATACTAGTGCATAAGTAGTAGGGGGTCCCCAAATGATTTCCCCATGGCACTAGTGAAGTGGAAACATACTCCTAAGCTAGGAAATGTCATTTATACTATGGTGGTTAAGGGAGGATTCGAATTAATCGTAACAACCCCCCTTAATCCAAAATTGGACAAACTGGTCACCCATACAATATAATGTAAAAATTAATTGCTCAATAAATAGAGGAAATGGGGAAAACCTCACAAGAACCCCCCTCAAAATAAGCAGCAAAACCATGAACAATAATTGATAAACCTTGACACCAAGAAGAGATATGAGATAAGAAAATATATTTTCAGTGAAATATTTGGTGAATATATCCATAACCTGCTCCTCTTTAGGGATATAATGCAGAATGATATCCTTACTATGCACTAGTTCTCGGATGTAGTGCATGTGGAATTCAATGTGTTTGGTGTTTTTCTTGTGTACGGGATCACTAGATATATTGATTTCACTTTGATTATCATAGAATAGGTCTACTGAAGGAGAAGTGTGAATTCCAAACTCTGTGAGAATATCATGTAGCCAAAATGCCTGAATAGGTGCATTTAAATCCCCCTGGTACCCTACTTCAACTGAAGAGAGAGCAAGAGTTGCTTGCTTCTTTCTTAACCATCAGATTGGTCCAAATCCTAACATGAACACAAATCCTAATATAGATTTTTTTTCATTATTGTCACCATCCCAATCTGAATTAGTAAAATCAACATATATAGGTGAGCACCAATAGAATAGCGGATCCCAAAGCCTCTCATAGCTTGCACATAATGCAAGATGTACTTTGTTTCTTTCCAATGTATCTCATGTGGCTCTTGCATGAACCTGGTTAAAAAACTCACAACAAAAGACAAATATGGCCTCAAATGGGTGAGGTACAATAGGATACCAATCATCTGTCTATAGAGTGTAGTACCAACCATGGGTGTAGAACCACCTTCTTCGCACTTGATTCCATATAATAAGGGGAAGGATGATGATTTACCATCAGTCATGTGGAATATTTTGAGAAAATATCCTATGTATATGGACCGAATAATCATGATCCCTGAATCTTTTTTATTCATTTCAAGGCCAATAAACTTCCTTAGAAGCCCAAGATATGTCATGGAGAATGCTTTTCTCAAATATTACTCGATATCCCTCAATTCTAATAGCTGACCCACTAGTGATGAGAAATTCATCTACATATAGAACAATCATCAGCAAGCAACATCCCTTATGCTTCATGTATACATTGCAGTCAGACTTGCACGTATCAAATTTCTATGACAGGAGGAAGGCATCCATCTTGGCATACCATGCCCTTGGGGATTGTTTGAGCCCATTTAGATATTTACTTACTTTACAAACCAAGGATGAATCTTTAGTGTACCCCTCAGGATGTCTCATGCGTATCTCCTCTTTTAGGTCACCATGGAGGAAGGCACTCTTCACATCCATATGATGTACCTCCCACCTTTTCGAAGTTGCAATGGCCAAAACCAGCCTTATGGAATCTATTATTGTAATAGGATAAAAAGTCTCATTGTAGTCCCGCCCATGAACTTGTGAGTACCCCTTTGCAACCAACTAAGCCTTCTACTTGGTATTGGATCCATATGCTGCTAGTTTGGTCTTGTAGATCCATTTGCACTAAACTAGATTTTTCCTAGGAGGAAAGGGGAAAAAATCCCCAAGTCTTGTTGTCTTGTAGCGAATCATATCCATCATCCATGGATTCCTGCCATCTTGGATCATGGAAAGCCTCTCTATAGCATTGTGGATCAGAACCCATCATCATGAAGCACCTCTCTGGGAGAAGTGCATCTATATGGTAGAGTGCAATATTTTCATCTTGAAATTGGGATCTTGTTTTCCTTATGTCAGATGGATCCCTAGCACTATTCCCAATAGCTTCAATGATTTTTTGGGCCCATTTAGGCCTTGGATTAGGATCAGGTGTTGTATCTGGATCTAGATTTGGTTGAGCTTCATTCTCAATATCAAGATATTGATCATCTTGATCCTCATCTTCAAACTATGAATCTGAAATATTAGTTGAAACATCCTCATATGCAAATGGAATTGATTGAGTAACTATACCTTCCTCTTCAGTTGGTTGTAGATCATGCAACAAATATTCATTGAATTGGACACTCCACTCTATGAATAATCTTCTGGTTGCAATCTCCATCAGTTTATAATTTTTTACATCATTTGCATATCCCAGCAGTATGCATTCGCTACTTTGAGGTTGTAAGGATTTATTCTTATCGGATGGAATTCTTCCCCATGCTTTGGAGCCAAAACCATCAGATGTGAGACATTGGGCTTATGTCCCATCAATGCTTTAAATGGAGTGACCCTAACCACTGACTTGTAAGGAACTATGTTCCAGATGTACGAAGAACAATTCACTACTTCAACCCATAGATATGATGGAAGATTTATTGCTTTAAGAAGTCAGGTATCCATCTCTTTCAAATACATGTTCTTCTTTGTAGCTACACCATTTTATTATGGTGTGTATGGGACTGAGTGTTGCATTTGAATACCCATTGAAACACACAGTTGTTGGAATTCTCTTTTGATGTACTATCCTCCATTAGCTAATCTAAGTGCTTTGATATTATTCCCAAGAGTGTTCTCATCTAAGTATTTGAAAATTTTAAAGGTTTCAAACACCTCGGACTTCTGCTTAAGGAAGTAAATCCAACAATGCATTGAGTAGTCATTAATAAAGGTTAGATAGTATTTGGATCCATTCATAGATGTTGTAGGAATTGGTCCAGAGACATCACCGTGAACCAAATAAAGTTTATAGGAAACTCTTATTGCCTTCCCAACCTCATACCTTCACTCTGGATGCTTTCCTACCAACCAACCATTATAGACAACTTCAGAGGACTTGATGAGAGGCAATCCCTCAACCATATATTCATTGTGCATCTTCTAGAGATATTTGAAATTCAGATGGCCAGATATTTCATGCCAAACCATTCTTGTATCATTGGCATGGTTCAATAAGGAACTTGGATATGAGTTAGAAGAAAATGAAAAAATCATATGCCTTGAAGGCATGATTTGTAACTCCTTTCACTATTAGATTCCCAGTAGAGATTTCTGATATCTCCATTGAGTCAGGATCAAATATGACTCACTTGGGTGAGCCAGTATGGGTCATATGGAATACATACAACATATTTGATGTCAGGGAGGGAACATAGAGTATATTATTGAACACTCCATGCTCAAATTTGATTGAACCTTTCCCAACAGCTGGTATTTGAGAGTAGTCCCCCATGTGAATTCTTAGTCCACCAAAGATATCCAAAGAAGAGATTGATCCTTTGGAGGAAACCATGTGGTTGAAGTCTCTAGATAAATGAGAAAAGCTTGTGACTAAGAGAATCTTGCCTTTGGTTCAGGGCATATCTCATGATCTTCCACCTGATTTCCAGGATCAAGATTCCTTGAACCTTAATGAAGGGAAATATGGTTCAGTTCAAGGAGTTTAGACATTTGGTATATGGTTTTCTTCATGCATAGGTTCTCTGGATGATTCCCTCTCTTGCAGTATGAGCGCTTGGCCTTGTCAAACCTTTTGTGATTTTCCTTCTTGGAACCTAAAGATTCTTCTTATCCTTAGGCTTGAAATCGGTGTTATTATTTTCCTTTCCTTTATGCTTCCCCTTTGCTTGCACATTCTTAGTTTCCCCAGCTAAGAAATCCTGATTTTTCGAGTATTTTAGTGATCCCATATCGTGTTCCTGAATAATAGATTCTGTGAAGGCATCAAGGGATGGCATTCACCAATTTGGAATCGTTAGTATCGTAGAGTGAAAGGTGGATATGAACACTGAGAATTCTAGGTCAAATTTGCTCATAATAGAGAGCACCAATTTCTCGTCCTTCTTGTTAATCCAAGACTGCTTTCACTACATGACCAAGGATTTGAATTTGGAGAATAATTGTTGGATGGTTTCAAAGTTGCTGGGATGAAGAGTAATCAGCTCATTCTCCAGAATATGGACTCTCAGCTCATCTTACTTTCCAAATAGATATTTGAGCTTCTGACATACTTCCTTTGGATTTTTTAATCAATTAATATGGAAGAGTAAATCCATGGAGATATGAATGTATATGAATCCAAATGATTCATCCAACTTGTTCATATACTTCAATTTCTCAAGAGGTTGTTAGGGTTCAATCTCTGTGCCCATGGTGACCTTGTACAAACCTTTGTTGTACAAAACAATCTGCATATGATCCCTCCAATCAAGATAGTTGAAGGGTGTGAGGATCCTGGGAGTCAAGGTTGTTTAATTCTCCATCTTGCAGCTTTATAGGAAACACATGTCATGTACCCATACCCCATTATCATGCGGAATTAAAAAATTCATTGAGAACCTTCACTGCTCATCGAACACAGGGCATGGTCGTGACCCACATCTCAACATTTCCAACACTATCACACTCACCTCCATCTTCCATGGATCAATCCAACGATCTACAAGGAGGAATATCATAGGAGATTGAACAACAAAGAGAAAACATGACGAAAATCAATGATCACAGGTGATCCCGCAGATAGAACTAAATCGACGGATCAAAAATCACCCGCAAAGATCAACAGTGTGGAAAGACCAAGTTGCGGGGTCGAAAGTTACAAAATATTGCAATAACACTTTCTGCAACCCGCATCCTGCATCGGAAACAGATCAACGATGGAGAATCATCCCGCGAAATATCGATGGTGCCGAAAACTTAACCTTGCGGGATTGGAAATATAGAAATCGCAACACCGTGATCACGCATCCTACATCCCAGATCCCGCAAGTTGTGGAAGGGAAATCTATGAAACCCAAAATCTGCAAAACGACATTCCACATCCCGCAAAATCCTTAATCTCGCAAACTGCGCAAATGAGGATTTCTAGCAGAAAACACAACTTTTCAGCTGAATTTTTGGATCGATCTGATCATCCAAGCCTTACCAAATTGGCCAATCTACTATGCAACTTAGTAATATGCATTGAAGGAAAAACATACATAGATGCCTATAATTGCATTTATTCAGGGAACAATCCATGAGTCATCATAGCAACATGTTCATCACATTCCATCAAGTGAATACAATGCAAGAATTATAGTTACAAAGAATTATGTGGACAAGAACACTTATCTTGAAGGAATATTGTCCCAAAACCAGCTATGTCGCTGCAACGTTCCACCCAACCATTGGCCAGTGTGCTCCTTAATATCTCAGCAACACTTCCACCCCCGAGATGGGCATGATTTCCTACACTAGAAGACTCATACATAGCCAAGGATGCAATCATACTTAGCCAAGAAAAACAGTTGGGTTTCATAGGCTGCAAGGGAAAACATCCCACAGATGGGTTTCACATGCCACTCAACCAAGCCATCTCAAATTTGGGTTTTACAGACTGTTCATAGTCAAGCCAAATTTCACCTTAAGGACCAGTCAAGCCAACATATGGGTTTAACAGACTGTACACGGTCAAGCCATCTCACTGCTGGGTTTGTCTGGCTACCTAGCCAAGCGAGCATTCACAGTTGGGTTTAACATACTGTCTAGCCAAAGTTTGCTCACAAGTTCAGGTGCAACAGACACAGCCAGGACAACAGATGGGTTAACAGGTTACCAGACAAGCCATCTTTCCAGTTGGTTTTATCAGGCTTCTAAGGAAATGGACAGGAAGAACTGCTAAGATAGTGAGATCATCAACAAATCTAAGGACACCTTCACAAGATCTATCTGGCTTGGATCCCCCTCTACCTACACACCCAACACAAGGAAGTGTCCCCTTCTCTGCTCTACAGTCCCTCAGGATACACCTTCCCTTCCAGTTCTCTTCAGGATGTGCATGGTAGGTTCACCAGCCACTCTTATCTTACTATGAGGTTCCACACCAGGTTTATCAAGCGCATTCTACGTCTCTCCCATTCCTAATTCTCGCACACAGTCAAACCCGAACCAGGTTTCACAACACAACAACCACAGGGAGACTCTACATCACAGGCTTACTCTGAACACGAGCACCAAGGTCTCATATTCTATGTAGTTTAGGATAACGTTTCCGCACAGCAAATACCACAATGTCTAGGAAAAACTATACTCACAGAACGCGAAGGATACATACACGGAAAGAGCTCTGTTGTTTTTCCTGTCTTCACATGAAAAACAGGGAGTGAAGGTGGTGAATGAATGATCGAATGAATCCCCCCCAATCCATCCTCTCCCGCATCTCTCCAAATGTGAGAGTAGGAAAACCAGGCGTGAACGCATGGGTCAAAATGACTTATGATTCTGGTGTTTTCTTGTCCCTACAAGAAAAACACGACATTCTAGAACTGGGTGCTTTGCTCCATTCGAAATTTCCCATACTCTTCCCCTTCCAAGCAATAACTACCTCAACCACTTTCTGGGAGAATGAATGGTTAGGAAGAAAATACAAGAAAGAGGTTAGTTGACAGTTCGTATGGGTTCTCCTCATGACACATGGCTTTTCCCCAAATAGGTTCAAGGTTAACATTCCCACCCCCTTATCCTTAGTAAAAATCATGCCCCCATCTCATTATTCATTGCATTGACATAGCTAGCTGTGCATTTTTCATTAATTTGCATATTTACATGATGTTTGCAAATGTACTTGACTTAGCACAAAAACCATAGGCATCAACCGTGATCACCTATAACCAAACATCAATTAGTGAGAGGGCCTTGGCCTTGAGCTCCTTGTCACGATTTCATATAATATTTACATCACATGCATTAATGCAATGGGGTCAAAACCGAGGTGTTACATTCTCCTCCCCCTTCAATAGCACTATTCTCAGTGCTTACAAAATTGAACAAAATGCTACACTGGCATCACCTCAGTGCTCTGTAAAATTGAACAAGAATGGATGTGCCAATCGCATGGCATCCTCCAGCTCCCACGTATCCTCTTCAAAACCGTAGTGCTCCCATTACACCTTTACCTACCCTATGGCTCGATTTCGAAGCATGGTGACCTTCCTATCGAGGATGCACGTTGGCTCAGTTCGAAACTCTCCCTCGGCTTCCACCTGAATCACATCCAAATTTATCACATGGTTAGGATCATGTACATATTTCTTAAGCAAAGAAACAAGAAAAACATTATGAGCTATAGTGCTAGCATGCAATGCAATTCTCTATGCAACTGGACCTCTTCTTTCAAGCACTTCAAACATCCCACAATATCTAGGTGCAACTTGGCACAACTACCAAGCTTCAAGGAACTCTTCCTTGCCCTCACTCTGAGGTAAACATGATCCCCAATACTAAACTCTCGGTTCACCTATGCTTATCAGCATATCTTTTTTGTCTGTCCTGGGATGCTTTCAGATTCTGCATGATCTTTACAACCTCTTGCTCCATTTCCTTGAGCAATTCTGGACCAAGCACAATCCTGTTCACTGGATTATCCCAAGTCATTGGTGTCCTACACCTTCTGCCATACAAAGCTTCATATGGACTCATCCCCAAGGATGTTTGTTTTCCATTATTATAAGCAAACTGTACCAAGTGTAAATAATATTCCCACTTGGTGGGTTTCTCCATCACATACATGAGAAGCATGTATTCCACCACTTGGTTAACTCTCTCTGTCTGACCATCAATCTAAGGATGGTGCACAGTGCTAAAGTTTAGATTTGTACCCAATTCTACAAACAAACCCTTCCAAAAATTGGAAGTGAACTTGACATCTCTGTCAGAGACTATTGCCTTAGGCAATCCATGCAATTTTAAAATCTCCTTCATGAAGATCTTTGCAATGTCATCGTTCTTATGCGTAGAATTAAGTGGTATAAAATGTGCTACCTTTGTCAACTTGTCCACCACAACCATGAAGGAATCATATTGTCTCCAAGTCATTGGAAATCCTGTAGTAAAATCCATGGAAATAACTTCCCATTTCCATACTGGAACTACAAAGGCTGCAACAAACCTACAAGGTGTTGATGCTCAACCTTTACCTACTGACATTTCATGCACCTTGAAATCTACTAAGCCATGTCCTTTTTCATTCCTGGCCAGAAATACTGCTTTTTGGCTGTAGCAATTGTCTTCTAATATCCTGGGTGACCAAAATACGGAGCTTGATGGATCTCATCCATAACAACTCTCCTCATTTCTGCTACATTTGGAATATATATCCTTCCTTTATAAGTAAGAAGTCCATCTTCTTCCAAATTGTATCCCTCATACCTATTTTCGAGACTTTGCTGCTACAATTTGTCCTTGACCTGCACATACAATTCATCTCTAGAAGTATGATTAACAATATGCTACCTCAAATCTGAGTGGTAAGTACTAAGAGATGCCACATGCATTTCCTGCACCTTAATACTGAGTGCATCAGCTACCTTATTCTCTTTTCCTTTTATGTGTTTAATTTCAAACGAAACTCACATAAAAACTCCAGCCATCTCGCTTGCCTAGCATTCAGAGTAGGCTGATCAAACAAATACTTCAGACCACAATGGTCTATCCTCAACTCGAATCTTCTACCCATCAAGTAATGCCTCCACATCTTGAGAGCATGCACTATGGCTGCAAGCTCTAGATCATGAGTAGCATAGTTCTTCTCATGTTCCTTCAACTTTCTTGACTCATAACATACAACATGGTTGTCTTGCATAAGGACTCCTCCAAGCCCTTGTCTGTATGCATCGGTACACACCATAAAATATTTCTATGGGTCTATAACCTTCAATACTGGTGCACTAGTGAGAAGATTCTTCAACTACTGGAAGCTTTCTTCACACCTCAAGGTCCATTCAAACTTTATCCCCTTCTTTTGAAAAGAAGTGATGGAGTGTACAACTTTGGAGAATCCTTCAATGAATCTCCTATAGTTTGTTGCAAGGCCCATAAAAGATCTCACATCTATCACATTTTTGGGAGTAGGCCAATTCATAATGGCTTCAATCTTTTCAGGGTCCACAGATATACCCTCTTCTGAGATAATGTGACCCAAATACTGAATTCTATCTCTATAGGATTCACACTTTCTCAGCTTTGCATACAGTAGATGCTCCCTAAGCAATTGCAATGTCAATCTCAAATGGTCTTCATGCTCTTCCTCATTCTTGGAATAAACAAGAATCTCATCAAGGAAAACAAGAACAAACTTGTCCAAATACCTATTGAAGACACTGTTCATAAGGCACATAAATGTAGTTGGTGCATTTGTGAGACCAAATGGTACCACTACAAACTCATAATGCCCATACATTTTTCTAAAGGCTATCTTATGAATGTATTCACCCTTGATTCTTACCTGATGGTAACTAGACCTCAATTCAATCTTGGAAAATACCTTTTCTCCTCTCATTTGATCAAAGAGATCATCAATCCTAGGCAAAGGGTATTTATTCTTCACTGTGACTTTCTTTAGTTGTCTGTAATCAATACACAACCTGAGTGTACCATCTTTCTTCTTTACAAACAGAACTAGGGCCCCCTAAGGAGACACACTGGATCTGATATACTTCTTCTCCAACAACTCTTGCAACTACATCTTCAGCTCTAACATTTCTCGTGTGCTCATTCTGCAGGGTGTCTTGGACACTGGTCCTGCTCTCGGCACAAGTTCAATTGTGAAATCAATGTCCCTTTTTGGAGGAAGCCCTGGAATCTCATCAGGAAATACATCCATGAATTCCTGCAACACATGAAATTCTTCCAACCTAGGAGTTTCACTCTCTATTGCCTCCAAAATATGAGTTCCATATAACTGGCAACCTTTCCTATAGAATTTCTTCAACTGCATTGTTGAAACCTACCTCAAAGAAATCACCTTTGGAATGCCTTTCACAATCCTTGAGTTGCCTTCTTCATCCAAGCACTCAAAAGCCTTATTATAACAGTCAAGATTTACTTTGTGAGCTTCCAACCAATCCATTCCAATGAGAACATCATAGGAACCAAGCGGTAGAACATTTAGATCTACAAAAGTGACCAATCCATTCATACTCAATGGACATTTCTCTATCACTTCACTAACCTTCCTCTTAGTTCTAGTGGCTAACTGAACTAACCAAGATTTGTTATGCTTTACTTTCTTAAAGGCACAAATCTCCACTACTCTAGGAGTAATGTAACTATGAGTATAACCAAGGTCAATCAAGATAGAAACAGATTGATCAACAATCTTACCTATAGCTTAAACCACAATGGACTGGTGGTCTACCTGGCGGTCCTCCAATGCTGCATAAATCCTAGGGACGGTCATTACTACTTGACCCATTGTTTCTTCTTCTTGCATGTTGTAGGTTGGCCTTGCATTCTCATTCTCGAGTGGACAATTCTTGTGCATGTGGGGTCCTCCACATATCCAACATTGGAAAGGTTCTCTGTTCTGCTATGGATCTCTTGGTTTCTCTCCCATCACTCTGGTTTGTTGCTTCTCAGCTTGTGATGGTTGCTTCTACTGATTCTTGAAGCTATAAGGTTTGAAACCTTTTTTCCTTTGGTCAAACTTCTCATTCTTCTTGTTCTTCCATGTCTTATGGTAATCTAGTTTCCCCTTGATTTTCTCATAGCAATACTTAGCCTTTCTTATTTCTTCTTCAAGATTTCTAGGGTCATAAAACTCAATTCTTTCTTTGTAAGACTGAGTCAATCCATTCAGGAAACACTGAATTTTCATTATTTCATCTTTGATGTACCTGACATACCTTAGCAATTCCAAGAACTTATTCACATACTCTTCCATGGTCTGTTGTCCCAATGTCAACTCATGGAATTCCTTGATTCTTTTCATCATAGTACTTGTCAGAGAGGTATTTCCATTTAAAATACTTCTGGAACTGTTTCCACTTAAGTCCCCTTTCACTAATCTTCCTTACTTGCTTGAAGTGCTCCCACCAAATGGATGCCCTTCCATTCAGATTGAATATGGCAACCCTTTCCTTCATGTTTCCTGAATAATCCTGAACTTGGAAGTACTTCTTTATCCCAAGAAGCCAAGATTCAGCCTCTTGTCCAGTATTTACCTCACCATCAAATGTAGGAGGTTTAGCCTTCTTAAATTCATCCCAAGTGCAATCCCTATGGGGCCTCTTTCTCTTTCCCTTGCGAGAAGAAGAGCTTGAATCCCCACTTGATTCTTCTAACTCAAATGATATACTAGCAGTCCTTCTTCTTCTTCTGGTACTACTCTTACTTCCTTTGGGTTTCACTGTACCCTACCCAGAGTCTATCTTTCTTTGCAAGTATGTCAAACTTTGCAACATAGCAGCATTCAACTGATGTTGTTCTTCCTGGGCTTTAAACAAGCTTCTCATGGTGGCTGAAATATCTAGTGGTGTCTCTTGGAATCTCCTTCCATTAGACTCTATGTCATCATTTCCAACTCAGACATTTTCCCCCATGGCATCTCGTGCACACTCATAGGAATCTCGAGCATCATATCCATCATGGGTTCTCATGGTTGAACCACAACTTACTTTTCCAAAATTCCCTATGACTCTGCAAAAAGTGTTACCAACACCATTTGTCAGATACACAGTAATTCAAAATCAAAACCATCTACTTACTACCACTTGACCTATCTAGGCCCAATGTTGTAACCGACAGCCTCTGATACCACGCTGTAGGGTACTCTTGATTGGTTTCTAGTCCATCCATGCCCATTGCTATAACCAGTAGCTCTGATACCACGTTGTCACCTACCCATACCCCATTATCATGTGGAATTAAAAATTTCATTAAGAACCTTCACTATTCATCAAACACTGGGCATGGCCATGAACCACATCTCAACATTTCCAACACTGTCACGCTCACCTCCATATTCCATGGATCAATCCAATGATCTGCAAGGAAGAATATCAGAGGAGATCGAACGACAGAGAGAAAACATGACGGAAATCAACGATCACAAGTGATCCCGCAGATATAACTAAATCAACGGATCAGAAATCACCCACAAAAATCAACAGTGTCGAAAGACCAAGTTGCGGGGTCAAAAGTTACAAAATATTGCAATAACACTTTACGCAGCCTGCATCCTGCATCGAAAACAAATCAACGGTGGAGAATCACCCTGCGAAGATCGACGGTGCGGAAAACTTAACCTTGTGGGATTGGAAATATAGAAATCACAACACCGTGATCCTACATCCTACAAGTTGCGGAAGGGAAATCTACAGAAACCAAAATCTGCGAAACGGCGTTCCGCATCCCGCAAAATCCTTCATCCCGCAAACTACGCAAATGAGGATTTCTAGCAAAAAACTTAACTTTTCAGCTGAATTCTTGGATCGATCTGATCTTCCAGGCCATTACCAAACTGGCCAATCTACCGTGCAAATTAGTAATATGCATTGAAGGAAAAACATACATAGATGCCTATAATTGCAGTTATTCAGGGAACAATGCATGACTCGTCATAGCAACATGTTCATCACATTCCATCAAGTGAATACAATGCAAGAATTATACTTACAGAGAATTATGGGGACAAGAACACTTATCTTGAAGGAATCTTTTCCCGCAACCAGATATTTCGCTGCAACGTTCCACCCAACCATTGGCTAATGTTCTCCGTAATCTCTCAGCAACACTTCCACCCTCGAACTGGGAATGATTTCCTACAGGGATAAGGGAACACTAGAAGACTCATACATATCCAAGGATGCAATCACACTCATCCAAACCAACACAATTGGGTTTCATAGGATGCAAGGGAAAACATCCCATGGATGGGTTTCATAGGCCACTCAGCCATCTCACAGTTGGGTTTCATATACTGTTCATAGTCAAGCCAACTTTCACCTTAAGGACCAGTCAAGCCAACATATGGGTTTAACATAATGTACACAGTCAAGCCATCTCACTACTGGGTTTATCAAGATACCTAGCCAAGCCAGCATTCACAATTGGGTTTAACAGACTGTCCATCCAAAGGTTGCTCACAAGCTCAAGTGTGACATACACAGCCAAGCCAACAAATGGGTTAACAGGCTACCAGCCAAGCCATATTTCCAGTTTGGGTTTATCAGGATTCTAAGGAAATGGGTAGGAAGAACTGCTAAGCTAGTGACCTCATCAACATATCTAAGGACACCTTCACAAGATCTATCTAGCCTGGATCCCCCTCTTCATACACACCCAACACAAGGAAGTGTCCCCTTTTCTACTCCACAATCCCCCATGCTACACCTTCCCTTCGAGTTCTCTTCAGGATGTGCATGGAAAGTTCACCAACCACTCTTATCTTATTGTGAGGTTCCACACCAGGTTTATCAAGCGCATTCTATGTCTCTCCCATTCCTAAGTCTTGCACACTGTCAGACTCGAACCAGGATTCACAACACAACAACCACAGGGAGACTCTACATCACAGGCTTACTTTGAACACAAGTACCAGGGTCTCATATGCTCTATAGTTTAGGATAACGCTGTCGCCTAGCAAATACCACAATGTCCAGGAAAAAATATAGTCGCAGAACGTGAAGGATACATACACAGAAAGATCTCTGTTGTTTTTCGTTCCTTCACACAATGACCAGGGACTGAAGGTGGTGAATGAATGATCGAATGAATCCCCCCCAATCCATCCTCTCCCGCAGCTCTCCAAACGTGAGAGTAGGAAAACCAGGTGTGAACACATGGGTCAAACTGACATATGACTCTGGTGTTTTCTTGTCCCTGCAAGCAAAACATGACACTCTAGAACTGGGTGCTCTGCCCCATTCAAAATTTCCCATATTCTTCTCCTTCCAAGCAATAAATACCTTAACCACTTTATGGAAAAATGAATGGTTAGGAAGAAAAGACAAGAAAGAGGGTAGTTGACAGTTCTGATGGGTTCTCCTCATGACACATGGCTTTTCCCCAAATAGGATCAAGGTTAACATTCCCACCCCCTTATCCGTAGGAAAAATCATGCCCCCATCTCATTATCCGTTGCATTGACATAGTTGGCTGTGGGTTTTTCATTAATTTGCATATTTACATGAAGTTTACAAATGTGCTTGACTTATCACAAAAACCATAGGCATCAACCATGATCGCCTATATCCAAACATCAATTAGTTACAGGGCCTTGGCCTTGAGCTCCTTGTCATGATTTCATATAATATTTACATCACATGCATTAATGCAACGGGGTCAAAACTGGGATGTTCCAACACAATTCTTTAGAATTATTCAATTTACCTACAAAACACTTCAATTTGATCGAAAATTAATTCAATCACTCTCTACTTTGAGATGTGCACATTATTAGGGTGCTTCATGCCTGGTTAGACTTCTCTGGATAAATCCAGAGGGAGCAAGGCACAAACACAGGGAATTATGTGGAACCCAGTTGCTTCTAGTGCATCAATGGAAGTTTTCAAGGATTGAAGTTGGCCTAATTACCTTCTCTAATACCATGTTTAATTTAGAAAAGCTTAGGAACTTCAGGATTCTAGTTGAACCTCACTGTGAAAAAATTTTGAAGAAGGAAAAAGAAATCCAGTACAATGATCAAACAAACATGGTGAAATTGAACAGTCAAGATAAAAACATTGGTCAGCATAACATTACTCTCATAATCATTAATCTATGTGTAATACAATGATGATACAATAAGGAGGATTCAAATCCAATAGGTGTGATTCGAATTCACCAACTTGGACTGACTCCAAAGCTCACTAAATGTGGGAAAATAACCACTAGAGACTCACTAGTTTAACTAAAGACAACTAAATCAGTTCACAATCAGTTAACTGATCAAGGTAGGTAGGAAAATGTGCCTAACATCCTTAATTCATGCAAATGTGGTGCTAGGCTAGATGGAGATCAACTAATTGATGCCCATCGGAGGATAACTCAACATATACTAGGGTGAACTAATGATGGGACTCCCATGACTCAGTGTGGGTTTCTAAATTATAGGGATTGGACAATGAAACTCCTAAACTCATGAAGACGGGCGCATCAAGTGGTAGGTGGGCCCCATATGAGTTACCCATGGAACAAGTGAAGTGGGAACATACTCCTAAGATAGGAAATGAAATTTAGAATATGGTGGTCGAGGGAGGATTATAATTAATGCTAACACTCTCAATATAACCATAGTCCAACAATTTGTATCAAAGCAGTTTTCTTCATGGAAAATTTAACCTTTAGAAGGTAGATCACTACGCATTCATGGATAAACAAGAAGGGTTCTCCACAAATAGATATCCTTTACTTGATGGATCAAATTATGCCTTCTGAATCATAAGAATGAAAACATACTTGATGACTCTAGGGTTTGACATTTGGTATGTGGTTAATACTGGTTATACAACTCTAACAAATTCACCTGTAGATGCAGCTGGAAAGAAGATTAGTGAAAATAATGCTAAAGCCATAAAAGCAATTTTGTGTAGATTGGAAGAATATGAATTTGTCAACATTATGCATTGCAAATCAACAAAATATGCGTGGACAAGATACAAAATATATATGAAGGGCATGACAAGGTCAAAAAATCAAAATTGTAGACCCATAGAGGACAATTTGAGAGCCTTAAAATGAAAGAAGAAGAGAATATTGTAGTCCTCTTCCTTTGTGTCAATGAGATTGTCAACATCATTATAGGTTTGGGTGTAAAGGTTGATGAGAAAATCATTGTGCAAAAAGTGTTCAGATCTCTTCCTTTAAGATTTGATTCCAAGATATCTGCAATTGAGGAAACGAGGAATCTAGATGATATCACAATGGATGAATTAGATGGAGTTATTACTACATATGAAATCAAGATTGAAAAATACAAAGAAAAAAAACCATCAAAGAGAGAAGCAACCTTCAAGGCATTAAAGAAGATAAAGACCAAAGAACACAAATCAAGTGGCAGCTCATACAACAAATTATATGAAGAAGAAGCCATTTTTTTTTAGAAATCTCAAGAGAGGATCAAACAAATACAAAGGTAAACTTCAGTTTAATTTTTTTAATTGTGAGAAGTAGGACACTTTGTTGCTAAATGTCCTCATTCAAAAAATAAAGAAAATGATGAAGAATAATCTATATTCAAAAGTTACAAAAAGGAAAAGGTTGTAAACAAAAAAACGTTCAATTGAAAAAAAGAAAAATATATATGCAAATGAAGATCATAGCTCTTATGATGACAATGATAGTGAAACAAAAGAGATTCTCTTCATGGCCCTAGAAAAGAAGACAGTTGTCTTGGAAAATAAAACCTCAAATTTACAAGGAGACAGTCCAGAAATTGACAAAGAAGTAAGTTTGGAAGAAGAAATCAAATGTGCTTTAGATGAAATATATAGATTGAGGAAAAATAAATGGTTGTAGAAAGAATAGATAAATAAGTACAAAAATGAATTACTCTTTACAAAAGAGAAATCTGACAAAACTATAAATATCATCATCAATCTAAAACCTCGAGTTGAAGAGGTTAAGATAATTGAAGAAGCTTTGAGATATCAATTAAAAGAAAAGGAAGATGTCTACAATAGTCTAGAATTTGTTATAGTTAGTCTAAGAATGAAGTTAAAAAATCAAATGTTAATATGAAATTTGAAAAGAGATCTACAATTCTAAATCAGATCCTAAAATATCATAGGATTCCAACTGAAAAACTGGTCTTCACTACGACAAGAAGGAGGAAACTATGAAAGAAGAATCAACATATTCACAACAGTTGGGTGAAATAAAGACCAAGGGTTATGATTAAATAATCAATAATCCTATCGATGTAGAAGGGAACAAGAGATAAGAGCATGATGCTCCACAAAAGATAATTCCTTCTCATAAAGAAAAGAATAAAGGAGGCCTCTACACCAGGATGAAATCATACAATCAAGTACCAAAAACCTTTTTTGGGCTATTGTTATTCTTGCAATGGTTTTGGTCATAAAGCTATAGATTGTAGAATGAATGCAAGAAATAGTCATACAAGTAACATCGATAAATATGTCTTTGGATTTCCAACAAGATTAAACAACTTATTCTCTTTTTGATTCTATGTTATAATTGCAACAATTATGGGCATATAACAAGGTTATGTAGAAGTAGTTTTAGAAAAAAAATAAGAATGAACAAACCCCAACAATGATGGAGAAAAATTAGGAACCAATGGAACATAAGAAATAAAAATGCATGTTCATACATGTTGCACTATGTGCAAAAAATTAAAAGGGATGAGTGGTACATTGATAGTGGGTTCTCAAGTCATGTGACATTGGATACAATAAATCTTATTAACTTGAAGAAGAATGAAGGGAATGTTACTTTTTGGGGTAATGGCACTTCAAAGATCATGGCAAATGGGACTCTTAATATTGATAATGAAAGAGCTAAGGTAGAAAATGTTATGTGTGTTAAAAAATTGAAACACAATCTTCTCAATCTCAACCAGATGTGTGATCAGGAACATACTCTCAGTTTTAATTCCTAAGAATGTGAGATAAAATAGACAAAGTCGATGAAATTAGATGCTAGAACATTCAGAACTCCAAACAATGTGTATATTCTTGATGATATTAGTGGATAAAAATGTTTCATGGGGAAAAGAGATGAAACTTGGTTGTGGCATAAAAGCATGGGCAATATGAACTTTGACAACTTTGTAAATATCAACACTAAACAAGTAGTAAGGAATATGCCAAATATCACAAAACCCTCAAAAAATGTGTCTAAGCATGGAAAGAAAACAAAGGTAAGCTTCAAGTTAAACAGATCGTGATGCAACTGCCAATATTTGGAGTGTTGATGTATTTGTAACTTTAGAATGTATTCATCCATATATCTTATGTATTGTACCCTGATGTTTATTTTGGGATGTGTCTGTAATGTATTTGAGTCATGTCATGCCCCGATGTTCCTATCAAGAGGTTCTATAATGTAAACAAGTCATGTCAAGTCATTGTGGGTAACTCTCCTATTGGTCAAGGGTTAAAGTCCCCACAGTTGTGGGGCCCTAGGGTTATTAGACTATCCTAGAGAAGTCGACCCTAGGTGAGTCATTGTAATTCAGGGCAATAGTCCCCACCGCTGTGTTAAGGATAACCCTCCTTGTTGGTCGGAGGAGGCAAAGTCCCCACAAGTTGTGGGGCACTAGGGTTATTAGACACTCTTAGAGATGTCAGCTCTAGTAAGTAATTGTTAAGTGAGGCTGACATGTTGGAGTGGTTTTCAAGTGAACGAAAGAATATAAATAGAGAGTGAGCCTCTCTATTTATCACACACACACTCACTCATTGGGGGGCATGAGTGAGAGAAAGAAGTTGTTGGGATCAGAGAGAGAGACTGCTACTGTCAGGACATCATCTTTATGCTTTCGGGTTTTACTTTTGGTGCTGATTCTATCTCTGAGGAGGTTGCGAGGTTTTATCCTTTATGATTTCCCCGAGGAAAATTCTTTGTGTCTTTTGTCTCTTGTGTTTGATTGCAGTGCATGTCATTCTCTTAGTTAAAGATCCTAAGATCATAATGCTAGCTTGAACGATAAAAATATAACATGGTATTAGAACTAACCTGAGAAGAAGACATTGTGTAGCTGCAGAAGATAGGGATTCTTACTTTTTGGGTCTCTCTCCACAATCCATCAGCAAAAGTATCCTAGGCTGACTCTCCATTGAAGGGCACATCTTTCTGTTGAGGCGAAATTCAATTTCGAGCTTTTTCAGTTTTCAGTACGGGAAATTAGGGCTTTCTGCATAAAAGGAATTTTTTAGTGAGACCAGCATAGGATTTCTCTCCTCATCAAAATCAAATTTTAGAGACCTGGATCAAGATTTTTGGTTGGGTGAAAGTCCGGGAAAGTTAAACCCTAGTTTGACCCCGAGTTGGAAAAAACCTAAAATACTAAAACTGATAATTTTTGGTACATTCGCTATATCTCAGGATTGGAGATGGATCGGGAGCTGAAATGTTCACATACCGAATATAAAATCCTGACTTACACTGTATCCAAACTTCAGCCTCATATTAGCTATATTCTATTAGATATGATCCCTCCAAGTTAGGGTTCCAGCCTCTTCCAGGATTCATCCCTAAACAGGACACCTGGGGAGAATTGCTATATATTTCGATAAAAAGGTCCAAATTAAATTTCTGAAGTTGTTCCAAAAATGTAATGGACTTTACTTTCTGTGGTTCAATTTTCATACCCAGGAGATGAAATAGTGACATGTGACAGTACATACAACTTCATTGTTCTGAACAGTCCTGTAACAGGTCACTTTGGGAAAATGATCATAAGTCCCAATTGGTGAACCCAATTCTGAGGAAACCTATGGTGTTGGAATAGGGACAAGCGAGGATACCTCAAGGAGAAGTTTCATACATAGAGGATTATTAATTTCAGAGATACCACAGAAACAGTAACAGGAATTTCTGCAGAAGAAATTGGAAAACTAGGGCTTCCTGTTCCGGGAGCTTCCCTCCACTATTTTCAGAAAAGGAGTACATTGGACAACTCAACTTGAATAGATATATATTTGTATCCAATCATATCTAAAATATTCTAAGTTTTGAAAATTAGGGTTTCTCTGACAAACCCTAGATCAGCTAGCTCCGGAACCAGGACGGACACCTCAAATCGGTAAGATCTAGTCTTTTGCTATTTTCATTTGAGGTTCTCATTTCAAAGTGATCTATCACATCATCTTGATGATAAGCTTGCTGAAGTTGACAACTCCCAAGCATGGAAGTATATGATCTCTCTGAATAAAATGAATTAGACACCTACACAAGTAGAGAGGTTCAAGTTCCAGAGGGAGATGAGGTTAAAAGCCTTACACCAAAATAACTTGGTCAAGGCCAAGAAGATCATTGTTGATCCAGTCATGTATCAACTTGTACCACAAGTGTCTTCCCTAAAGACACCAAAAGAGATGTTTGATTCCT
Source organism: Pseudotsuga menziesii (assembly GCA_001517045.1). Classification (NCBI taxonomy): domain Eukaryota; kingdom Viridiplantae; phylum Streptophyta; class Pinopsida; order Pinales; family Pinaceae; genus Pseudotsuga; species Pseudotsuga menziesii. The sequence continues at coordinate 461,667 of LPNX010348769.1, forward strand.
TGACCAAGCTATTTCAAGGGAAGAACATAAATCGGAATATGACCTTAAGAAACCAATTGAAGAATGTGAAGAGCCAGAATGAAGAGACCATACAGTCATACTTTAAAAGGGTCTCTCAAATCAAAGAACAACTTCTAGCAGTAGAAGAAGAAGTGGAGAATGCGGAAGTGGTGATAGCCACCTTGAATGGCCTCCCAGGATCATGGGATTCATTCATGCAAGGAATGTGTGCCAGAAGAAAGTGATTACTTTCAACAGACTCTGGGAAGAGCACACACAAGAGGAAGAAGCTCGACTCATAATAAGAGAAGAGAATATGGGAGCAACTGAATATCAAGCTCCCACCATTGAAAGAATATCCCTCAAGCGATGGGGAATATGAAGGACTCAACTCTTGAAGAAACTCTTATCCATCTTAGCATTTGGATAAGAAATGATGAATGAAGAAGATGATGAAGCTGAAGGCCCAAGAAGGAGTCTACCTAAGAAACAAATAAAAGATAAGTATTCAATTGTCATATTCAGTTGATGTATTATGCATGATAGAATGTTTGAATTAATGACATTATACTACTAATATGCATGTGATGGGTAAGTAGCTCATGGTGCTATACAACTCTCCGTTTGTACTTATCTATAATGAAACCTCTTTGATGACATATTGGATTAGTGCACAATCTCAATGTTGAATGAAGAAGATGATGAAGCTGAAGGCCCAAGAAGGAGTCTACCTAAGAAACAAATTAAAGATAAGTATTCAGTTGTCATATTCAATTGATGTATTATGCATGATAGAATGTTTGCATTAATAACAATATACTACTAATATGCATGTGATGGGTAAGTAGCTCATGGTGCTATACAGCTTTCCATTTCTACTTATCTATAATGAAACCTCTTTGCTAACATATTGGATTAGTGCACAATCTCAATGTTGTCCTGGTAGAGATGGAAGGCATCTAGAAAATTTTCTGTGAGATATGGATGAATGGTGTATTGGCTTAAATAGTTGCATGATCATATATTTTAGCATAAGAATTTTCCATTTTGAATATGCCTTATGAAATGTTTCTAACCATACAACTAATGCATTTGACTTGTAGGAAAGATCGTGTAAAATCGCCTACAAGCAAAGAAGGATGAGACTTGTTCCGAAGAACAAGTGACGACAGTTCAAGATGAAGAATAATATGATGAATGCAGCAACATCATTGATGCAGAACCTTATAGCTATGAAGAAGTAACCAAGAAGAAAGGAAATACTAGTTCAAGAAGAATGATGTCTAGGATGCAGCATCGATACATGAAGGGAAGTTCGTAGTTCCATCATGCAGTAGATGGAAACATCGTGGGATACAAGGAAATATTCACTACAAAGAAACATTTGTATCCAGTAGGAGTTGAAACACATACATGATGAGCTTGATGAAGATCTTAACCTTTGCTACAAGGTTGAATATGAAAGTCTATACACTAGATGGATAAATAGAATATTAGTAGCATAGGAAGCTACTTGTCACTCCGGTACAGAATGTTTCAATGCATAGAGTACGGAAGACAGAAGGAGTATGATGCTCTGCCTCAGAGGGAGTGACTGCAAAATATCTTGAGGTTCGACATGGTACGACAGGATGGACAGATTACTGATGAATCTAGGCTTTACTGAGAGTAAAGAGGATTCCAACCTTTGCTTCAAGGTTGAAAGCGGAAGACCAGTGATGCTCCTGTTATATGTTGATGACTTGTTCCTGACATAAAAGAGGAACTCATTAAAGTTTCAAGAAGGAGACTTGCTGCCAAGTTTGAGATGAAGGACTTGGGGATGATGCACTACGTTCTAGGCATGGAGGTGTGGACAAGGGAAGTATGCAGTGGAGATCCTAAATAGGTTCAGGATGATGGAGTACATGACCACACCTATGGCATCGAACATGAAGCTATTGATTGTTTCTTCATCAGAGTCGGTTGATGCTACGATGTATCATCAGATGATTTATTCCTTAATGTACCTAACAAATACAAGACCAGATATTTTCTTTGTTGTGAACACATTGAGACATGTTCACCTGATGGTTGCATAACATGCAGTGAGGTACCTAAAGGGTATAGTTGAGTATGGGATCAAGTATGAGGTGAATCACAATATTAACCTGGAGGGTTATGTGGATTCATATTGGACAGGTAGTGCCATTGATAGGAAAATCACTTTGAGGTGCTACTTCAGTATGAGATCAAGTGTGATCTCTTGGTTTGACAGGATGGAGTCCTACATGGAGTTGAGTACAACCAAGGAAAAAGATGTTGCCACTTGTGATTTGGTAGGTACTATGTTTCTTTTGAAAACTACTATTTGATTTGATTGATCTGACTTGCATTTTGGTATGATGCAGAGAGGAGCAGTGAATCTCCAGTTTGTGATCCATACCAACATCCCTCAAAAGAGGGAGTTCTAGCATAGCTGGTGAGATAGGTTGTCTGAGCATAAATATTGGCGAAGCTTGTAGGTTGCTCAGACGTAAACGGTCCTATAGGTTGTCCTTGGATGTAATAGGTCTTGGCGAAGCTCACAAGTTATATTTGGATGTAATCATCCCTGATGTGATTCTATGCTAGAAATGGCCAGAGTGAAGTTCTAGTACTTCAGGGAGAAGCTTAGTGTTCTCGAGATTGAGGTTCCTTCCAAGGGGAAGTGATGATTTTGTGAGCCCTTCTGACATGGTGATAGGATTGGTTCCTTCCATGGTCAGATATAAGTGATGTACCCTTCTGACATGGTGAGAGGATTGGTTCCTTCCATGGTTGGATGTAAGAGTCGTGACATTGTGAGAGGATTGGCTCCTTCCATTGTCAGATGTATGTGATGATCCCACATTCAGCATGAAAAAGGGCTGGCTCTGTGAAGACACATCTAGTATGAAAAAGGTCTAGCTCTGTGTGGATTCCACATCCAACATGAAAAAGGGTTGGCTCTATGAAGACACATCTAGTATGAAGAAGGACTAGCTCTATGTGGATTCCACATCCAGCATGAAAAAGGGCTGGCTTTGTGAAGACACATCTAGTATAAAAAAGAACTAGCTCTTTGTGGATTCCACATCCAACATGAAAAAGGGCTGGCTCTATGAAGACTCATCCAATATGAAAAAGGACTGGCTCTGTGTGGATGCTGTATCTAGTATGAAAAAGGATTAGCTCTGTGAAGACTCATCCGGTATGAAAAAGGACTGGCTCTGTGTGGATTCCACATCTAGTATGAAAAAGGACTAGCTCTGTGAAGACTCATTCAGTATGAAAAAGGATTGGCTCTGTGTGGATGCCACATCTAGTATGAAAAAGGACTAGCTCTGTGAAGACTCATCTAGTATGAAAAAGGACTAGCTCTGTGAAGACTCATCTAGTATGAAAAAGGACTAGCTCTGTGTGGATGCCACATCTAGTATGAAAAAGGACTAGCTCTGTCAAAACTCATCCAGTATGAAAAAGGACTGGCTCTGTGTGGATGCCACATCTAGTATTAAAAAGGACTAGCTCTGTGATGATACATCCAGTATGAAAAAGGATTGGCTCTATAGATGTACATCCAACATGAAAAAGGCTTGTCTCTGTAGAACTTCCTGTGACGAGAAGAATCATGAGATAGCACCCGTGATGATCCAGTGATGATGATCCAACAATGATGATCCAGATCCAGTGATGATCCAGATCCAGTGATGATGTCCAGTGATGATCCAGATCCAGTGATGATGTCCAGTGATGATCCAGATCTAGTGATGATCTAGATCCGGTGATGATGATCTAGATCCAGTGATGATGATCCAGATCGAGTGATGATCTAGATCCAGTGATGATGATCCAGATCCAAATGAAGATGACTTGAAGATGAAGATGACTTAAATATGAAGATGACTTGAAGATAAAGATGACGAGAACTCAATGATAATCCAGATAATGCAGAGAAGAAGACTTGTGCTGATAAATTGTGTCGAGAGAATACCTTCCTAGTTAAGAGGGAGTGTTGATGTATTTGTAACTTCGGAATGTATTCATCTGTATATATTATGTATTATACCCCGATATTTATTCCGGGATGTGTCTATAATGTATTTGAGTCATTTCATGCCCCGATGTTCCTATCAAGAGGTTCTATAATGTAAACAAGTCATGTCAAGTCATTGTAGGTAACCCTCCTATTGGTCCAGGGTTAAAGTCCCCGCAGTTGTGGGGCCCTAGGGTTATTAGACTGTCATAGAGAATTTGACCCTAGGTGAGTCATTGTAAGTCGGGGCAATAGTCCAAACTATTGTGTTAAGGATAAACCTCCTTGTTGGTCGGAGGAGGAAAAGTCCCCACAAGTTGTGTGGCACTAGGGTTATTATACACTCCTAGAGATGTCGACTCTAGTAAGTAATTGTTAAGTGAGGACGACATGTTGGAGTGGTTTTCAAGTGAATGAAAGAATATAAATAGAGAGTGAGCCTCTCTATTTATCACACACACACACACTCATTGGGGCGCATGAGTCAGAGAGAGAAGTTTCTGGGATCAGAGAGAGAGACTGCTGCTATTGGGAGATCATCTTTATGTTTTGGGTTTTACTTTTCGTGCTGATTCTATCTCTGAGGAAGTTGCGAGATTTTCTCCTTTATGGTTTCCCCGAAGAAAAATTCTTTGTGTCTCTTATCTCTTGTGTTTTATTGATGTGCGTGTTATTCTCTCAGTTAAAGATCCTAAGATCATAGTGCTAGCTTGAATGATAAAAATCTAACATGGAGAAGAAATAAGACTTCACCATGGGATAAGCCTTGAATAAAGAAAAGCTACAATAGCTCCACAAGTATTTGAGAGAAAGATCAAAGTAACTAGAAAAATAAATTCCCACATGCTATAACTTTGAAGAGAACACTGTAGACCTTAGCATGGGTAAAGAAAACAAGGATAGGTTGGAGGACTTGAAGGCTACCAATACTCATCTTTGAGAATAAAATGACCTCTTGAAGGCATAAATTGAGAGAACCTTGAGACCTCTTGAAGGTGGGTCAAAATGTTCAACAAGAGGATGGCATAGATGTAGAGAGCCTTGAGACCTCTTACAAACTAATGCAATTGCTAACGAAGTTTGAAGAACAACAAGATACCCTCACTGATGTATTGCATCCATGACATACTGGGACAAGCATAAAGTGTAGCTTGCACAACTTTGTGAGAATGGCATTCAGTTGGAAAGATGGAAATAAGATCGGCTTACTCAGATGATGGCATAGTTGCAACAAGAGTTCAAAGAGAAGGAGGAATCCTTGAAAAAACTACAAGCAATTTTTAAAGGGGACCATGGAGCAAAGCCACCTTCAATTACCACTATCGAATTAACACCATGACTGAGACCACTGAGGTAATTTTTCCTTTTGTAAACATTTCTCAAGAGAAACTTGGTGAATTTTAAGATCATACCAAAGGAATTGGTTTCAAAATTTTAAGGAAGATGGGATACAATGGACAAGGACTTGGCAAGAGAAGACAACGCATCTCAAGCCCCATTGTACATACATCGTGGGCCAAACATGAAGGCCTAGGATTTTATGGAAGAATTGAAAATTATGTATCCAAGAACAAAAAAAAATTAAGGCACGATATGTGATAGAGTTGGCCATATCATCAGAATAAAGAGGATCAAATTAAGGTAGCAACCCACTACCTCCTCGTCCTTCTTGTGACATATTGAAGAAGGGAAGTGATAAGAATATCTTGAAGAATCATCCTCCACCATCATTTAGAAGAAGTGGCAAGACAATAACCCATAGAAATAGTAAGAATACCAAGATGTATACATCAAGTAAGCCATCCCTAAATTGTCACTGCTGCAAGAAGAAAGGCCATAGAGATGCTAACTATTGGTATTCAAAGTCATGTTTATTTTGTGTAAAGAAAGTCAATTATATGTATTCTTGTTGAGATAATAAAGCCATGTGGATGGATACATATTCCTTTAAATTAAGAATGGAAAGAATACTTCGACAAACAATTCACAGGCTCAAGGGAAAATGGACAAGGAAGGCAAGCAAAGCAGTCCAATTAAGTTCAATAATTTTTTCCACCATTACAAGTTGAGTGGACATTGGGAAGAAAGGTGTTGGAGGATTCATCCAAAGATTCACCTCACCCATTGTGCAACCAAGAGAAGAGAATGGAGACTGAATATGAGAAGTGATCAAGAGTTTCCTACATCTACATCCCAGGGAGTATAAACAATCCAAGGAGAGATAGCCACATTCCAATTGTTGATTTTGATATTGTAGCAAAAGAATCCACTCTAGAATATAGTCCAAGGATTGGTGCATGGAGGTAAATTCCATATGGGTTCCTTGAAACTCCATAATAACGGATGAAGTATCCCTGGTTGAGTATGTTTTGTTGTTAAGTGGACAGCTGGTTGCACTCCTAAGAGTTGTGTGGAGCAACAACTATGATATGGTAGAGAATGTTGTGTTTGGATTTAATTGTTTCTAAATGAATGTTGAGTAAGACCACCACTGTAGTCTACCGATGATTGGCACTTGCATACTATTTTGGACATTGAAATGCATTATGATTGCACATTGGGATGGTTTATCAATCAATGTTGTTGCGCAGATAGAGTGTTGATTAGAACCTACTAGCAAGAAAGAATTTCTTCTCTGATGAAAAGTAATTCATTCTAACACCTAAGAATTGTTACAATGAAAAGAAGCAAATGATTCTAGCAGTGAATATCGCATTGCGTCCACAAATTTGTAGTGGCACAAAAATTCCACTTCACCAACAAAGCAAGTGAAGATTCAATGGAAGTAGGAGAGAGTGGAAAAGGATCTCAAGCCTAGGATATTGTCTTACTCATTGAAAACTAGTTGAATAATGACTCGTCAACTTAGAATTGTTTCCGTGCTAGGGAGAAATCGATTCTACTTGAATAGGTCAACCCACACATCCTTTCATGATGGCATATGCTCGATGGGATCTCACTATTGAATAAGTGTTGCACACATTTAACAACAAACAAGGGAAGATGAGAATTTGAAATGGATTCGTTTTCCAAGATGGGTTGTCTTCGAATCCAAAGGATGCAAGAGACTTGCACACTAAGGAAGGGAGTGAATTCTAATCAAACAAGTTGGGTTTAGATATTTCCCATATTTGAGTCAATGATCAATCTTTTGCACTGCAAGAACAAGTAAAGACCAACATTTGTATTGGCTTTGTTGAACTGTAGAGAAGGATTGTCTCCAAATATAAGATGGAGATGGGAATGGATGTGATTCTATATTTCAGATCAAATGACTGCATGGAGCTAAGAGTCAATGAGAATGCTTTTTCAGTGAGAAAAAATGAACCAAAACCAAGAGTTAATTCATATCTAAGACCATATCTAGAGCTAGAGTTAGAGTTGTAGTTGATAGTCAAAGTTAGAGCCCGAGTTTTAGAAAAGTTGATGGAATGCACATTGATGTAGTTTGGTTTCCTTGAGATTTTGGAGACCAAAAGGCCTCTCAATTGCAAGTGTGATCTGAAATGGATCAAAACCAATGAATGGTTGAAGACTCTATAATTGTAAATGTGATTTGACAATGGTAGCAAGAATTGTAAAAAAAAGAAGAAGTAATAAGCAAATGTCAAAATTGAATGAGATAAATGAGAGGGGAAAAAAGAGTAAATGTATAAAGATAAATAAAATAATGTGAAAAGAGAGAGGGAACGGGAAATGATAGGCCATGGATATTGGAATTCCCATTACCCCGGATCTCATATATCTTATGGTATTGTCAATCTCTTTATGATAATTTTTTGGCCAGTAGGAGAGAAGGAATAGGAGAGTCGTGAAGGCATTGTGCCATAAATTATACAAATGAAAACATTAAGCCCCATTTGAAGTTAGTTTTCCCATTTGGGATTATAGGGTAAAATTTGTGCCCATTATAAATTGAATGGGTTGGATATTTCTCCATGTTTGTGAAAAAAACAAGATGTGTATGAATTTAATGTGTCAAGCTATAATTTAGTTTCTTGCTTCACTTCCGAGATAATGATTCGATTCCCATCTATGTAATGTTTCCTATAAGTGATTTCCTTATGGAAATAAAGAGCTAACAATTATATTCTTGTTAGAAATACTCATAAATTCATTCTCAACAAAGGCAATAGATATGTGATACCCATTGTTCGATTTGTCTTGAGATATGAGATCTTTGGTTGCCATTAAGTGCCCATTTCATTTATTTAGTTAGTTTCTATTACTAATATGAATTGTCGAGGCCATTGGGCATACCCACAAACTGTATGCACCTATAGTAATCAATATTTCAATAATTCATGGATTCTTGTGGTTTTTGGGTGATTTTATAAATCTCGAGGGGGGATGATTTCATTGTTATGGTGAATTTATAAATGTTGGGGCGTTTTTAGAAGTGCATGGGTCATTTTTATCACTACTAGGCAAATTTAGAAGTGCTTGGGGTGTTTTTATCATTTCCTACTATTAGGTTGATTTACAAGTGCCTAGTGCGTTATTTATCAAATCTAGATGTTTTAATAGTGTTGGGGCATTTTCAAACATTGTTGGGAAAATTCCAATTGTGTGAGAACATTTTCCTCTTTGGTTGGAATGTTTTACATCTTTGTTGGCATGTCTCCATTGCCTAACTGGTGATAAGAGTGGATAGGAGATGAATCCAACCTTTCTTGTAGCTTAAATTCAATGCACAAGATCATCAGTGCCCTAGTTAGTCTGCATTATAATATACATCTTGACTAATATTTCTATTAGGATTTAAACGAGTATTAATAAAATAATATGTAATAAAATAATAATCACAAGAAACATTCACATAGACACAACCATTTACCTTGGAAAAACCCATGCAGGGAAAAACTAGCACCAATGAATATCTTCATTAACTTGTCCAAAATTGGAAAACTAGGCCAAGTGAGCTAGCCAACACTCACCTCCAGTCCACTTTAATATGGATCCTCCTCAAGCCTTATAAATACTTCCTTACATGCAATACCATGGATCAATACCATGGGCCACCAAAATACCATTGGCCACCAATACCATGGAAAAACACCATTAGCCACCAAATACCATGGACCCAAACAAATGTGCTAGACCTAAACCACCTTTGGATCATTCCAATTCAAGGTTAACACTAACAATACCCCCTTTAAAATTGACTTGGAGTAAACACCAACCCCCCTCAAATTTTTACTGAGGAATGTCACATACACCCGCCTATCACCTAGGTCTATCTCCTGACTTTACCAGTGAGTTACCAGGGGTAAGCATGCCTTACCAGGTCTTACAGCCATATTCCCATTTACATGCAAATTTATCCATTAATATTTGTGCATGTATCGTCATGGTGACTACACCATCACCATCCATTTATTCATCCTCTCTCTTTTCCATGCTCGCTTTCTTACTCATTTTCTGCCATGCTCCTTTTGTACCTGCATCCAACCTTCTTGTTGACATCCATAAGCTGAATGACATGGGTCCTCAACCATTGTAACCATCATTTCTCTAGGAATTATCTTCACATACATGGTTCATCAACCTTGGTCCCACAACTGAGATTAAACCATCTTGCATTCCCCCTACAATTTAAGACTCAACCTCTATGATCCATATCAAGCTAGGATACGAATACACTTGGCACCCTCGTACGTACCTAGTGGTTCATTCCACACTTGATTCAACATCCCTTCTCTACGCATTAGAGGGAAACCTTGTGTTTCTAGCACCTGAGGAAATTACATTCTAACCAGCAACCCAAAAAATACAGCGAGGGTGTTGGGCACCACCAAACATGCACCCCACAATTAATTCAAAAAACTAGGTACACCATAGGCACAACTTTATGCCAAAACATGGATATGATACCAGTTATTAGGATTTAAATGAGCATCACATAATAATATGCGAGAAAATCATAAGCAAGAGCAACAATTAAACATAGACACACAATGTTTATGTGGAAAACCCAAAACTGGGAAAAACCACCATAATATATCTAGAATCTCCCTTGACCTAAACTGACCAAGCCGAGACAAGTGAGCTAGCCACCACTCACCTCTAGGCCACTTTAAAATGGAGCTTGCTCAAGCCTTATAAATACTTCCTTAAATGAAATATTTTGGGTCAATAACATGGGCCACCCAAATATCATTGGCCACCAATACCATGGAAATATACCATTGGACACCAAATACCATGGGCCCAAAACCATGTGCTGTAACTAAACCACATTTGACTCATTCTGAATCAAGGTTAACCCTAACAATTTCTTAGAACAATATGTCTTAGAAATAATGTTGAATTTCCTTTTCAATCGGTAATAAAGTAGAAGAAGCTCATAAACATAGAGAGGGTTGGTCTAATTTAAAATCCAACCAGCTCCCAAGATTTTAAAAACTTCTTGGTTGCTTGACTTGTGCCACTAAACTTGGTTTATGGAAGAGAGTTTTATGTTCAAAATAAATTTCAAACATCACAAGGATTGATAAGTCACTATATTATAATTTCAGTGGTGACATTGCAATCCGTAGCATGCATCCTAGCTAAAGTTAGAAGGGAACCAATATCTCTTTATAAGAGTCGGAACAGTGAACACGGGTAGTTTTCCACACAAGGTTTGTGTTTATGAGTTGAGTGGGCTATAAGTACCTCGATTACAGATAACATTTGTTAATCCATCTCAAACCAACTAGGGGCTGAAAATACACCATGTAACCCAAATCATATGAACCACCCCAATACATGGTTTAAGCATGAGATGGACTTATTCTTCTTAGATATAAAACAAACAGGACTATATCATCCCAAAACATCAATTTAACATTCTTGAAAAATAACATGGAATATAGTATATTAGAGCAATAGTGAATGACAATGATTATACTAGTGTGAAGACAAAACTCTATCTTAGAACCGTCATCAAGTTCCTATAACCCACATATTCTCACTATCTTGAATCACTTCAAGCTAGTGGCTAATTTAAAGACCTCAAATTTGACACTCTAGTTGAGAATATTGTAGAACAAGAGAAAGCCTTCAGCAAGAAGACAACTCATCTCATTAGAGAGGCCTTGCACCTTTCTAAAAAGGGGAAGAATCAATCAAATGATTCTTCTAGAGGATAAGTAATAGGGAGAGGACGTGGAAGAAAAAAATGCGAAGGTGGGGGGATAGTCACAATCACAACAAGAGTCCTACTCTTCACTGTGTCTTTTGAGATAAGAATGGACATGATGGAAAGCAATATTTGGCTTCACGGGAGACAGCTACAGAAAAACATGAATAGAAGAAGGAAACAAAAAGCAAAGCTTCAGAAGTGGGTAAAGCTTTTGAATCTTCTCATTTTTTTGTTGCACAATGTAATATTGTTATAAATGAATTCGCATTCAATACTTCATTTGCATATTGGGGATATTTTCCTTCTTGACACGGGTGCAACCTATCACATGAAATTTAGAAAGTATTATTTTGAATATTTAAATGGCATTTAGATAGGTGCATCATAAGATGTTTTGGAAAATAAAAAATGGAAACTCACCTCCTCACTTATTGTAGTGGTGATTAGTGCATATGCCTTCTTGTATTTGATCTTCCATATTGCAAGTTCTTTGTTTGATGTAAGTTATGTTGGTTCATTACCACCTTCACCTTCACAAATGGAATCCCATGGGTTATTGAATATGAGGGTATGCTTGATCTTCCACAACTATTCTAAGTATATGTTGTTGCTAGTGAGTACTACTTCGACAATGGAAAGTAGAGAATGCATTATGAGGTTATGGGTTAATGAAGAGGATATTCCAAGTTATTTTTCTCAATTACCAAGCCATCGGGACCATCAATCAAGGATTGAAAAAGATTCACCTTATATTTAAAGATATGTATCCATTTATTCTTCTAGTTGGGAAAATGAAATGATTTTTTCAAATTTACTTCTCTAATCACTACAAGCTAGTGAATGCGTAGTGACCACCCACATGAATTTCGAAGTGAAATGCATACTGATTATGCATGTAAATAGAAAATTGGGTTGTGGATATATACACACATAAAATAAAACTTTATACATGTAGGGAGAGGGAACTAATAGAATGGAGTGGAAGGAGGGAAGATAAAACCCTAGTGATTGGTGTGTCTACTGGTATGGTTCTTTGACCTTGGTGAGTGGATCTATTTTTTTCTTTGGGTACTGGGCTTCTTCCTGGAAATGAGGTTTTTTTATTTTTGGTTTTCTGTCGACGGTTTTTAAGGGTATGGTGTCTGGGCGTTGGTTTTATGGTGGGTTACTGGTTGTTGGGTGGAGGGAAGGTAGCATGCTCTTCTTTGACTAGATTCTAGTACGACACTTTGTCGGACTAAGTACCAACTAGTGTAAAAAGTGGGAAACTGAGGTTTTCAATGATTTGTGGGTGTGGTAATCTGGTTTTTTTCTTTGTTGGTTTGGTTTTTGGGCAGAGTGTGACTCCAGTATTTTGGGGGGGCTGTGGAGTTTTCCAGTCGGTATGTCATCAGAGATGGGAGGGGGGGTTCGTATGAACCCTCGGGCGAAGGTTTCATTTGTGCATTATGTTCCCTCTAGATTTGATAGGTCAGTGCAGGAGGTGCATTTATCTAGGATTTTTTCAGGTGTTAGCAGTCTTGGTAACCCTTGTACACAGGGGGGTTCTATCCAAAAACTGAACAAAGGTCCTAGGGTTATTGGTGTACGTCAACCAATCCATATTAGTTTTGAAAAAATATGGGGTTCTTAGTCAATTTATGTCCTTGGAATGGATCTAACGATGTACTCGATGGAGGCGCTATCGCCACGCACTCTAGTGGGAAGATTCGAATTTATCAAGATCTGTAGAACCCGGATACTAGACTGGATCTGTATTGTTTGGAAGCCTCTTATCAAATCTATCTCGTGGGTCATTTTCTTAGCTAACAGGTGGATTATTTTTTGGTTTTTATTGGAAGAGGAGAGGATGGTTTTTCGAAAGTCATTTTTGAGTCATTGGTCAGGGTTCTCTAGTGTTAGGTCGTTGGCATGTCAGTTTTGATCTGCGCCATGAAAATATGGTTAAGAGACATTTGTGGGTGATCTTCTCAGACTTCCCTGATCATTGTTGGAACTTGAAAGGATTCATGGGGATAACGAATTCTCTTAGTCATTACATTCTTATGGAGGATGATAAACTCCTGGGTTTTGAGAGGGTATTGCTTAGGGTTTAGGTGGAGATGTATGTTGATGAGGGCTTACCAGTGGAGGTGGAAGTGTTCTGGGAAAGTGGCTCTTTCATCTAGCTATTGGATTATTGGTGCTTATCATTTAGGTGCCACAGTTTCCATGCAATCGGACGCTCAAAATCATGTTGTCTTGGTTTTGCAGCTCGGTCAGTGGAGGGTTTGGTTGATGTTGGGATAGCACTTGGTCTGGAAATGGACCTCAACTTCCCCTTGCCGCTAGACATAGATTCTTCCATTTCCTTTGTGGGTAAGTTTGTTGAGTCGGTTCCTCTCTTAATTAACTTTATTTCTATTGTTGATATTTTGGAGTCTTTGGTTGTTCTGGAGAAGGATGGTTTGAGGGAGGAATTCTCCCATTATGGTGAGGTGGGGGGGTAAAGCCTCCCCATGGTTTGGTTTTGTATGTGTCAAGTGGCCTACATGGTGAGTCATCTCTGGTGTGTTCCTTACTCGAACTTTACTCCAGCTTAATCCCAATGGTGCCTGATCTTAACCCTATTCCCTCTTCGACAGTATTTCCTATGTCCCCTCCATTCAAGGATAGTGATTTTCCACCTCTGTGCAGGTCCTCAGAGAGCCTTTTAAAAATTAACATTTCCTTATCCCCTATTTCAAATTTTTCCTTGTTAAATGAATAGCGGGATGTCTTTGACTTGAGTTCGCCACAGTATTTGGTCTTGTGCAAGCCTCTTCCTACCTATTCTGCCAAGGGGCCAGTGAGTTTTGGTATTCTTCATATCTCGTCCATTAGGGTAGTGAATGTGTCGATTCGTATTTGCAGAGGACCCAATAAAGGGCGAGAGAGATGTAATTTTGTAAAGGATAACATTAGGGCATCTTCGAGGGTTAATCCTCTAGATATCCCCCTCTTTGAGAAGGGTCTCCCCTTGGCATCTGATATTGGAATTTCTTCTTCTGCTCGATCTCTTAGAGAACTGGTCCTGGTTGATGGTTTTAAATGATTTGTCTTTCTTTAAATGTGAGACGAATGTGCAACGTCCCCAAAAGAGTTGCATTGAAATGGATTATTGACAATCAACATGTGGATTTAGTGTTATTACAAGAAACAGATAGTGAGATATGTTATACGTGTGGTTTTTTTCTCCATATTAAGTTGGCGTGGAGGGCTAGTGACCTAGATTCAGATGGTATTTCTGGTGTCACCCCGGTGGTCTGGAATCCTTCAGTAGCTCATTTTAAAATATTTTCAACCTGTGCATGTATCCTCCTCTCTGGGAATTTGAAGGGCCTTGAACAACCGATAAATATTTTAACATATATGCCCCCTGTAGGGATCGAAAGATATTTTGGGACCTCCTACGAGTTTTGGGTTGTCTAAATAATCCAAATTTAATTCTGGCTGGGGATCTCAACTTCACTTTGTCTCCAAGCGAAATGTGGGGAGTAGGTCATTATGTGGATATACTTGCAAAGTATTTTATCAATATTTTTATGACTTGCAATTAATTGATATTTTCCCGATGGTTCTTGCTCCCACATGGTCCAATGGTCGGTGTTGAGGTGGGGGAATTGTTAAGTGGTTAGACAGGTTTTTAATGTCTGAAGGCTTATGTGAGGTGATAGGAAAATACAGGTCATGGACTATGGCCATTGAGTTCTCGTACCATCGGGTTGTTTTCCTCCAGCTGGATTTTGATAAATCTTTCTGCTATTATCCGTTTAAATTTGATCCTTCTTGGTTGAAGGATGATGAGTTCAACCAGTTGATCCATGAGTAGTGGGGTTTCTGTTTCGATCGCGCTCCTTCGCATCTGCGACCGATGACCAGGTTTTTTTGGATTTTGTACAACATCATATCGGTGGTTATTGGTTGGGAGAAAAATAGGAAAAAAAACCATTAATAATGACTTGGAGTTTCTTGAGGCTGATATTCAGGACTTATCGAAGGAAAATAATGGGGATTTTTTTGCTTTTAATAGGAATTAGGTTTTAATGGGGTTGGAATCTTCTCGGCTTAAAATTCTACTACACAAAGAAGAAACTCTTCTCCATAAGATCCAGTACATATGGATTAACGTCGGCAATGAAAATTCGAAGTATTTTCATAATTTTGCAAGAAATGGGCACTTGACTAATGTGATTTAGTAAGCTAAGGGTGAGGATGGTAAGGTAGTTTATGACAAAAGTTCTATCTAGCGGGCGATGAGAAATCACTTTCTTGACTCTTATTCTGATAAAGGTGACTTGTGTATTTCAAATCAATTACAAGCTATTACAAATTATCCACATTTTTTTAGCAGGGGGATTGTGAGATCATTGAGGGTTTAGTGTCTGAAGATGTGGTTCTAGATACTTTTAAAAATTTTAAGAGAGATAAGAGCTCAGGGTCGGATGGGTGGACAATGTATTTTTTCATTCATTTATTTGATTTATTGGGAGGAAAAGTGACAAAGGTGTGTAGGATTCTTGTCATTCTGGTGTAATACTGGAGACTCTAAATAAGACCTATATCACTCTCATCCCAAAGGTTGACAAGCCGATCGGTTTTAATAAGTACTGACCCATATCCTTATGCAATATTTTGTACAAGCTGGTAACGAAAAATTATAGCGAATAGATTGAAACCTATTTTGAGTAAGGTGATATTTGTTGAAGAATTCGAATATGTGGAACATGTGTTCGGTAACTTCCTGTAGTTTCCTAGTTGAGATCGAGGCATGCTCATCCTGTGAACGGGTCGATGATTTGGTGTAGCCTATTGGAGACGTTGCTGACTCTCATACCAAATCTCAGTTGGTAGGTTGGTAGAGGTACACAAATATTTGTGGGAATAGATCCGATTGTGGGGATGAGAGAAAATTTTTCTCTCTCTTATCGTTTTATTAGTCACCTCCAAGCGATGAATATTTATGATCTTAAACATATTTACTTATTGGAGGAGGATCAAAGGCCTCGATGGTTAAACTCTGGGGATATTAACCTATGTGGGACTCTAGCGCGTGAATGGGATGTATTTATCAAGTCTTTCATCTATGCAGGTATCTACTTAAATGTGGACTACGACCATATCATTTGGTTCTCAACAAATCCTCTGGTGTAGTCGTGGTGAACTTGGTGTATATATATCTTTTCAACTTGCATGTATCTAATCCATAGGAGGATTTTCTTAAAAGGTTATGGAAGGGGAAACTACCACTGAAAATCAAGTGCTTAAGTTGGCTCTACATACAACATAAGGTTCTGATCTGGGATACTCTTCAGAGACGTGACTTTCAAGGGTCGGGATGGTGTTGTTTGTGCACGTCTTCCTTTGAATCTATGGAACATGTGTTTGGTAACTGTTTTTTTCCCAGTAAGTTTGATCATTTATTGGTGATCACTTATCGTCCTCTGTAAGGTGGGATAAGTCTTACTTAGGTGACAACATATGTTTTTGTTTAAAGGATTCCTTCCTTTCGATGGATTGTATTTTGGCCACTTTCTGGGCGATGTGGAGGAAATGAAACTTGGTCATATTTCCTAATGGATAGGTGGACTCTAGCATGGATGGTTTGAAGGCTCTTGGTTGGATCCATTATTATGGATCCTTGACTCGTAGGGAGTCTATTTAGTGTTTGAATTTACCTATGGTTGAACAACAATGCATTGTTGGGTTTTTATGGCGCGAAGCAAGGTAGTTTATGTGGGGTTGGAATGGTGATAAGTCTTAAGCACAATATTTCTTATAGGTTGAAAAAGGGGGTTGAAAATGGATCGAATACAATGGATGAGATATTATCCCTCTGGGGCTTTCTCTTTTTTGCTCTTGAGAAGGATTTTCTCTCCATCTCGATCTTTGGTGACTCGAAAGTGATAGTGGACTGGGCTAAGTACATTCATCCTTTACACACTATTGAGATTCACCGCTGGATTAGGTGGGAAAAATATCTCATCACTTGTTTCCATCATATTTCTTTCAGCCATATATACCGAGACTTGAATACATAAGCTGATTATTTATCCAAGCAAGATTTAGGTGATGGATTTAGAGTCATTAACTGGGAGTTGGTTCAGGAGGGATCAAGAATTGAATATGGCCTTTTAATTATTATGTAGTGTTTCAGTATTTTGAATTTGTATGCATATTACCATACTATAGGTATTCTATAAATCTATGTCTTTGTCTTCATAGAGATTAGTAACACTGATATATGAAAATATGGACATATGTGGAATTATGGCCTTTATGGACAACTGAACATTATTTATGTATGACACAACTTTTGTAATATATAAAGTTGTTTATTGTGTGTGAAAAAAAACAAGCATAGAATGCATCCTTTTCAAGCTTTGATAGAGGAGAAAACCTCCAACAAACTCACATGGATTCTCGGAGTTGTCTTTGTTTTTCCATATTCGTGTGTGTGTGCAGAATAGAAAGATTATGGAGGGGGATATTAGTTGATGGGAATATAGTTGAGATATTTCCATAAATACAATGATATGTCACTTCAGAATGTGAATGCGCATGGATCCCAAGAACTACAATCCACTCACACTAGAAAAAATAATACATGGATTTATTTAGGTTCACCAAAGATATGCTCATGGGTACTCGAAAGGGAAGAAACAAACTATAGCTAGGAAGTGGATTGGAGCACGTTGGACTTGAGTTATGATGATAATTTAGGGATACCATACCATTGTTAGGTCAGGATGAATAATTCCAAGAATGGATTTTAATTTCATTGAGCGCAATGGCTTACTTATACGTTTAAAAGGTGACCATTTGCCTCCAAATTCCAAAGGTCTATGCCTCTTCATCTTCATAATTGAAAACAAATATTTACAATAATTCAAAAAAGGAACCATAACCCCATAGGATTAGGTTTCCAACAAGAAAATGTGCTTCAAATTTATCTTTGGAGAAAACAAGGTAAGGAAATGAGGATACCTTTTGTAGCTTTGAAGGTTTTTCATATTACCCCATGCTCAAGGGGTTTTGGCTTTCCTGATGTCCAATCCTATGGGTAGCCTTTGCAGGAAATGGGATATATTGATAGTGAAAGGGTATGTTCTTTTGTATCTCTTAGTGCATCATAAGAAACAACAAGGCCATCACACTTTGAGGGATTAAAAGTCCTTTTAAGCTCTACGGCATTATCGGTAATGTTAAGGCCTTTATAATCTCAAGCTTGGATCCACTTAAAATGGTGTTGGGCGCTTGGTAAACACCTATAGGTTTCTTAATGCATAGTTTGAGGATCGTTGGTATGCTTGATATATAGCACCTTGGTCAATCTAGACATTCCATATGTTCAAGCATCATCTTGGGCTCTCTCCAAGGCATGCTAGTAAGAGGTTCGCTTGGAGAGGTCACCTTTTGGAAGCACTAATGGAATTCAAATACTCAACAATGCCATATGTATAGGCCTCTGAGTGATGCTCAAAATTTTTCTACCATGGAAAAAAAAATTGGGCTCTCTCTAAGGTATGTCCATAAAGATATACTTGGAGAGGCCTTTTCTTTGCAAGCACTAATGGAATTCAAAGACTTTGTAATGGCATACATGGAGGGATGTTAGAAATGCTCAAAATTTTTCTAGTGTGAACAAAAGTTTTCTTGAGAGTCTTTATCATATGATCTCAATATCCTTTTATATAATATGTAGATGAAGGGGGAAGATCGTATTTGGAGGGATTGGAGATGGGAATGTGGAAATCCTATTTATATTTTTTGAGATGGAGGAAATCTATGAGTTGGTGCAACACCCCTTTGTTTGACTAACACAATATATTTCTAGAATATTGAACACATTGAAAAACCTCTCGCACAAATAGATCAGAGATCAACACACCAATGTTTTACGTGAGTAAAAACCTCAAAGATAGAAACAGTCTACAATTCTAGCCAAATATCTACTTGAGGAAACATTTTAAGTAAAGGAAAAATATTTTACATATGAGTTTCTCACAATCAATCATCAAGAAAATGACCCTCCATGCTCTTTAAATAGATATCAAGGACCAATCGAGTGCTAAGCCATGGATCAATAGCCATTTAGATCAAGGTAAATCTAAACCATCATATCACTCTATGTCTGGAACATATCATGATCGTTGAATTACATAAGTACAAATTCATACTAATGAAATACACATTTCCTAAAGACACATTATACCAAGTTGATCTTAACTAACTCCTAAGTGTCTAAATGTCATCACATCCTTGTTTAAGAACAACTTGGGATAGGATTAAATAATTTACAAGAGTGAGAAGGAAGGAGGAATTAGAGCCTATCCCCCCTTAATGACAAATCTTTGAAATCCTAACATAGATCAAAATTTTAAAACCTTTTCTTCTATGAGAGACTTTTTGAAGATGTATGCAAATTGATCATTTGTACGAAAAAATAGCACTTTGAGAACACGATCTAAACAAGATTTTTGAAGAAGTGCATCTTTAACTCAATGTGTTTGGCACGTTGATGTTGAATTGGATCTTTGGCGATCTTGATGGCACTCTAATTGTCACAGTCGAGGGTATTTGGATGTTGTTTCTCATATCCAAACTGTGAAATGATCTGTCGAATCCACAAGGATTCCTGACTTGCATTAATTGTAGCTTGATACTCTACTTATACTGAAGAAAGATAAAGACTTATGGTTTCTTACAATCCCAAGTGATAGGTTCAGAACCAAGCCTAAAAAACATAACCTACAATGGACTTTCGATCATCAGGGTCCCCAACCCAATCTAAATCAGTGAAACCAAATAACAAAGGAGTCCCACCTCAACTGTAATGAATCCCAAACTGAGATTTACCATGGATATACTGAAGTATCATTTTCTCTACTTTCCAATGGCTTTCACAGTGCATTTGCATATACCAATAAACAAGACCAACAGTTAAGGAAATATCAATATGGGTATGATTCAATTATAAAATACTACCAACTAACTGATGGCACAAGGTGGCATATACTTCAAGTGTATTAAAGTGGTAGTAAGTTTGACTCTACACTAGAAGGGAGAAAGCGTTGGTTTACAATAATCAATCTAAAAGCGACAAAGAATGTCACAATCATGCTTAGACTAAGAAAGAAATCAGATAATTACTTGGAGGCCATGAAAATAATGCAAATGTCCTAAGTCTGCCATTTCAAATTTCTTCTTAAGGATACATTTCACATGGGTTAAAAGTTATGGTGATTATTAGTAAAATAAGGTCAACATAAAGAACAAGTATGATGATATGGTTTCTTATTTTTTTGGTATATACATTGGGGCTAGAATGGAATCTAGAAAAATCAATGTCAAGGAGAAAGCTATTAATTTCGCATACCAAGAACAAGGATCTTTCTAAGGCCATAGACATATTTCTTAAGAGGAAAGACAAGGCTAGAGTCATTCTAAACATAGCCAAGAGGTTGGTCCATGTAAATTTATTCTTGTGAATCCCCATACAAGAAGGTGGACTTGAAATCCATTTGATGGAACTCCCATTTATGTGAACCAACAAGGGAAAGAACAAGGAAGATGGAGTTCATTTTAGCGATAGGGGAAAAATTTCCATTGTAGTCAATTCCACCAACTTGCGAAAAAAAATTGGAAACTAAACTTGCCTTAAACCTTATCAGATGCATACTTAGTTCTATAGACCCATTTAAATATGACAAGTTTTCTTCCTTTAATAAGGGGTACAAGATCCCAAGTATCATTTTCAATTAGGGAACAATATTCTTGATTCATTGTTGTGTCCCAATTTGAATGGCCAAAAGCTTGTGCAAATGTCTCTTGATCATGAGTGTCTGAAATTTGAGACAAAAGAGAAGAGGCTCATTGGAATTGTGAACATGTTCAATGTTGATCTCTAATATCATTGGCAACATCACCAATTGCTTTTCATGTTGTATAAACTCGTCTAAGAAGTGTTTATGTTGGTGAAATTGGAGGAAACTGAGCAGATGGAGGTGGATTTTCATCCTCACTATCATCATCAGAAGAATAACCCAAAGTAGGAACACCATCAAAGACGTTATGAATAGAAGGTGGAACAATTGTCGAATTTTGTGCATAAGTTGAAGATGAAATGGACGTCAAAATAGGACCGCGGGACAATATACTTTCATCAATTTTAGCATCTATTCTAATATTAATAATATGATTAGATTTTGGTTGAAAAAATATAAAACCTTTTACATATTTGGAATATCTAACAAATATTTTCTTTTAACTCTTAGGGTGCAATGCTTTCTATTTTTTATCAGGAATATGAGCCCATGCTCCACCAACAAACACGTGAACGTGGATTGTGTTTGGTTTAATGTTTCTCTATATTTTTCTCGATGTGATCTCTTTTAGATCCTTGAAGAGAGTGTTATTAACTATGTAATTGAAATAATTAATGGCTACAACCCGAAATTGAATACGTAATCCCTTAACTTGGATCATACAATTAGTTATTGCCTTTAATGTGTGACTCTTTCTATCAACAAGAGGAATATGTTGCATATGAATTCCCTGTGCAGTGCAATAATTTGCAAATTTATTGTTTACATATCCATCTACATTATATGTTCTTATCTTGTGTATATGGTGTCCATATTGTTTCTCTATAAGGGATTTGTAGGCCAAGAACTTGTCAAAAACTTTACTCTTAAGTTTTAAGTAAATCCAAGTGCTTATAGAGAAGTCATCAAAGACATTTAAGAAATACCTTTAAGGAAAAGAAGGAATCATAAGGAAGTTGGACACACAAGTCACTATAAACAAGGTAGAATGGGGTTGAGGCATGCCAAGAGGCACATTTTTCAAAATTATCACATTGATGTTCGTCAAGAACACACCCAGGACAAACACCATCTCTGCAAGAGAAGAGAGGAAAATCAGTCATCATTTTTTTATTACATAGTTGATGCAATGAGGGATAATGTGTTGACCCAAAAGTTGTTGAATCTATACAATCTAATAATATCATCGATCATTCTAGTTGTTAATACATGCTTAGGATCTTAGAAATCCTTGATTACAAATTGGTGAGTTTTAAACTCTACATTCTTACCTTCACGGTGATTAGTGATTTGATTGACTGATAACACATTGCAGGAGATTCATAGAACACACAATAAATCATTGAACTAACCATGATCTAGTTGAACTGTTTTGGATCCTATAACATTAAGAGATCTATCATCACCAACAAATATTTGTTTGGTGTTACATTTATTTAGAGAAAAATAAAATGGCTTTGTCACATCCCCATGCCTCCAACCGGTGAAGAGTACGCGACTACAAGCTTCAAACACAAGGGCTAAGAGCCCCATGAACATGTACATGGATAAAAATTGCATAAACAGAATGCTGCAGGAAAATGCATTACAGTGAAACATGCACAAATGCCATTGTTTATCATACATAGATGCATTCATTTGTCATACACAGCGGAAACAACATACATTCCTACAAGCATCCTTTCAACATGTTCATAATTTTTATTAACAGAAAATAAGATTGCAAAAGTAAAATGAACAAGATTACTTATCTTATAGAAACTCCTTCCGCAACCAGCTACGTCGCTGCAATGTTCCACCCAACCATAGGCCATCATGCTCCTTAATCTCTCAGCAACGCTGCCACCCCCGAGTTGGGCATGATTCTCCAAGGAATAAGGGAACAAGTAGGCTTACACATAGCCAAGGATATACAAAACACACAGCCAAGCCAACACAGTTGGGTTTATCAGGCCATTAAGGAGTTGGGAAAGGCTAAATTCTAAGCTGGTGAGCTCATTACAGAGCCAAGAACACCTACACCAGAACTATCCTGACCTCTAAGACACCCAAACACACCCAACACAAGGAATCAGTCCCTTCTCTGCTACACACTCCCTCGGGCCCTGCATTCCCTTCCAGTGATATTCAAGGGTGATGGAGAAGAAGGCCAGCCCTCTAGCTCTGTCTGTGTGGTTTCTAGCGACCAGGTTTATCAAGCAAAACTAAGCCCCCATCCCTGCTCCCAACACAGTCCGAAGACCAACCATTGCACTCAAGCAATTAATTCAGCTGTCACAGCTTAAACAGGGAAAAACGGCTCCCAGGCGATTATACAGTCCCACTGAACGTATCAGTGCACCAATTTACAACATGGGGGGGGAACAACAGTTCTAAAATGTAATCAGCATACATTACCAACATACACGGGGAAGACAGCAGTCCGTTTTTTTCACAATCGAGGCCGCTGAGGAAAAACGTACGTAGACCACACTTGGGGACGAATTTACAGTATCCCGACCGGTGCATGAACAATCACAATGCAAAACCCACAAATCAGCCTCTAAGCAAAGGACGGAGCCACACCATTCTCCAATTCACAGAGGAAAAACTGCGTGGGTGAAACCAGGAAAATTCTTGTGCGTGAAAACAATGAGCAGACAATTGGAAGTACGTAAAGGTGAACAACTACAGGGAGGATGCGAAATTGTAGTGCGTGGGTGTTCAGCAAACTCGTGGAGCCCAGAAAAATGTCTGCGTGAGGGATGAATAGCAAAATCGTGGGTAGAGTGTGCGTGAATTTTTTTCCTGCCATAGTGAAGTCAACAGTGGGTGGAGTGTGCAGGTGGGTGAGGACTGACAGTCCTGCCACCCCACTCCCAAAGATCATAACTGCCTCAACCACCACCAGCCTTTCTTAATTAAAGTGGTTCGAATAAAACAAGGTAAGAAGACACATGGATTTTCACCCTATTGGCCAAAGTTGGACAAATTCCCCCACATCCTTATCCTTGTAAAAATCATGCCCCTTTCTCATTTTAGTTGTCACGATCGTAGCTGGTCGGGTTCATTTAATTAATTATAGATGCATATTTACATGATGACCATCATAATATATGCCACATGCCCCGATATACCATCGGTGACAAATTCAAATCCAAAACATAACATAACCAATCAATGGTGGGGCCTTGGCCTTTAGCTCCACACCATGATCATTTACAATATATATATCATCATATACATCTAATGCAATAGGGTCAAAACCGTGGCATTACATTCGCCTCCCCCTTCAATAGCATTGTCCTCAGTGCTTACAAAACTAAACAAAAATGCTACACCAGTATCGCCTCAGTGTTCCGCAGATTTGAACAAAAATGGATGTGCCAATCGCATGGCATCCTCCAACTCCCATGCAGCCTCTTTAGGTCCGAAGTGCTCCCATTGCACCTTTACCTGACCTATGGCTCGGTTCCGGAGCATTGTGAACTTCATGTCGAGGATGGGCATTGGCTCGATTCGGAACTCTCCCTCGGGTTCCACCTGAATCACATTCCAATTTATCACATGGTTAGGATCATGTACATATCTCTTAAGCAAAGAAACATGAAAAAAATTATGAGCTCTAGTGCTAGCAGGCAATGCAAGTCTATATGCAACTGGCCCTATTCTTTCAAGCACTTCAAATGGCCCACAGTATCTCGGTGACAACTTGGCACAACCACCATGTTCACTCTGAGGTAAACATGATCCCCAACACTGAACTCCCTATTCACCCTATGCTTATCTGCATAGCTTTTCTATCTGTCATGTGCTGCTTTCTGCTTCTGCCTGATCTTTACAACCTCTTGCTCCATTTCCCTGAGCAATTCTGGTCCAAGCACAATCCTGTTCACTGCATTTTCCCAAGTCACTGGTGTCCTACACATTCTTCCATACAAAGCTTCATACGGACTCATCCCCAAGGATGCTTGCTATCCATTGTTATAAGCAAACTCTACCAAGTGTAAGTAATCTTCCCACTTGGTTGGTTTGTCCATTACATACATGTGAAGCATGTCTTCAAGCACCTGATTAACTCTCTCTGTTTGACCATCTATCTGAGGATGGTATGTAGTGCTGAAGTTTAGCTTTGTACCCAAATCTGCAAACAGCCCCTTCCAAAAGTTGGAAGTGAACTTGACATCTCTGTCAGAAACTATTGCCTTCGGCAATCCATGCAATTTGAATATCTCCTTCATGAATATCTTTGCAATGTCGCCAGTCTCATATGTAGACTTAACCGGTATAAAATGTGCTACCTTTGTCAACTTGTCTACCACAACCATGATGGAATCATGTTGTCTCCAAGTCATCGGCAATCCTGTAATAAAATCCATGGAAATAACTTCCCATTTCCATTCCGGAACTGGCAAAGGCTACAACAAACCTGCTGGATGTTGATGCTCAACCTTTACCTGTTGACATTTCATGCACCTTGAAATGTACTCAGCCATATCCTTTTTCATACCTGGCAAAAAGTACTGCTTTCTAGCCGTAGCAATTGTCTTTTGATATCCTGGGTGACCAGAATACGGATCTTGATGGATCTCATCCATAATAACTCTCCTCAAATCTGCTACATCTGGAATATAAATTCTGCCTTTATAAGTGAGAAGCCCATCTTCTTCCAATTTATATCCCTCATACCTCTTCTCAAGACTTTGCTGCTGCAATTTGTCTATTAACTGCTCATACAATTCATCGCCAGCAGCATGACTAACAATCTGTTTCCTTAAATCTGATTGGAAAATACTAAGAGATGCCACATGCATTTCCTGCACCTTCCTGCTAAGTGCATCAGCTACCTTGTTCTCTTTTCCCTTTATGTGCTTGATTTCGAAATCAAACTCGCATAAAAACTCCAGCCATCTTGCTTGCCTAGCATTCAGAGTAGGCTAATCAAATAGATACTTCAAACCACAATGGTCTGTTCTGAGCTCAAATCTTCTACCCATCAAGTAATGCCTCCACATCTTGAGAACATGTACTATTGCTGCAAGCTCTAGATCATGAGTGCCACAGTTCTTCTCATGTTCCTTCAACTTTCTTGACTCGTAACATATCACGTGGTTGTCCTGCATAAGGACTCCTCCAAGCCCTTGTCCGCATGCATCAGTACACACCACAAAATCTTTCTCTGGATCTGCAACTTTCAATACTGGTCCACTAGTGAGAAGATTCTTCAACTGCTGGAAGCTTTCTTCACACCTCGATGTCCATTCGAACTTCATCCCCTTCTTTTGCAAAGAAGTGATGGCATGTGCAACTTTGGAGAATCCCTCAATGAATCTCCTATAGTATCCTGCAAGTCCCATGAAATATCTTACATCTGTCACATTTCTTGGAGTAGGCCAATTCATAATGGCCTCAATCTTTTCAGGGTCCATGGATATACCCTCCTCTGAAATAATGTGACCCAAATACTGAATTCTATCTCTATAGAAGTCACACTTGCTCATTTTTGCGTACAATTGATGCTCCCTGAGCAAATTCAATGTCAATCTCAAATGTTCTTCATGCTCTTCCTCATTCTTAGAATAAACAAGAATGTCATCAAGGAAAACAAGAACAAACTTGTCCAAATACCTGCTGAAGACACTATTCATAAGGCACATAAATGTAGCTGGTGCATTCGTGAGACCAAATGGTACCACTACAAACTCATAATGTCCATATCTTGTCCTAAAGGTTGTCTTATGAATGCCTTCGTCCTTGATTCTCACCTGATGGTAACCAGACCTCAAGTCAATCTTGGAAAATACCCTTGTTCCTCTCATTTGATCAAAGAGGTCATCAATCCTAGGCAAAGGATATATATTCTTCACTGTAACCTTGTTCAACTGTCTGTAATCGATACACAACCTGAGTGTACCATCTTTCTTCTTTACAAATGGAATTGGTGCTCCCCAAGGAGACACACTTGGCCAAATATACTTCTTTTCCAACAACTCTTGCAGTTGCATCTTCAATTCTAGCATCTCCGGTGTACTCATCCTGTAGGGTGCCTTGGACACTGGTGCTACTCCTGGCACAAGTTCAATTGTGAAGTCAATGTCCCTCTTTGGAGGAAGCCCTGGAATCTCATCAGGAAACACATCCCTGAATTCCTGTAACACCCGATAGTCCTCCAACCGAGGAGTTTCATCTCTTGTTTCCTCCAAAATCTGAGCTGCATACAACTGGAAACCCTTCCTACAGAACTTCTTTAACTGCATTACTGAAACCTGCCACACTGAAATCACCTTTGGAATTCCCTTCACAACTACTAGGTTTCCTTCTTCATCCATGCATTCGAAAGTCTTATTGTAGCAATCAAGCTTCACCCTATGAGCTTCTAACCAATCCATTCCAATGAGAACATCATAGGAACCAAGCGGTAGAACATTAAGATCAACACAAGTGACCAATCCATTCATGACCAATGGGCATTTCTCTACCACTTCACTAACCTTTCTCTTAGTTCCAGTGGCTAGCTGAACTAACCAAGACTTTCTATGCTTTACTTTCTTAAAGGCACAAACCTCCACTACTCTAGGAGTAATGTAACTGTGCATGGAACCAAGGTCAATTAAAATAGAAATAGATTCCTCAACAATCTTACCTGCTACTTCAACCACAGCTGACTGGTGATCTGCTTGACGGTCCTCCAGTGCTGCGTAGATCCTAGGAACTGCTCTTGCTACTTGACCCACTGTTTCTGCTTCTTGAACATTATAAGTTGGCCTTGCACTCTCATTCTTGAGTGGACAATTTATGCGCATGTGGGGTCCTCCACATTTCCAACATTGAAGTGGCCCTCTATTCTGTTGTGGGTCCTTAGGATTTTCTCCTGCCATTCCAACTGGTTTACTCGCAACTTGAGATGGCTGCTTCTGCTGATTCCTGAAGCTAGAAGGTTTGAAACCTTTCTTCCTTTGGTCAAACTTCTCGTTCTTCTTGTCTTTCCATGCCTTATGGTAAGCCGGCTTAGCTTTGGTTTGCTCATAACAATACTTAGCTTTCCTTATTGCTTCTTCAAGAGTTCTAGGTTCATAAAACTCAATTCTATCTTTGTAAGACTGAGGTAATCCACTCAGAAAACGCTGGACCTTCACTTTTTCATCTCTAATGTACCGGACATACCTCAACAGCTCCAAAAACTTATTTGCATACTCTTCCATGGTATGCTGTCCCAATCTTAGCTCATGGAATTCCTTAATCTTATCATCATAATACCTGTCAGAGAGGTATTTCTGCTTGAAATGCTTCTTGAACTGTTTCCACTTAAGTCTCCTTTCACTGATCCTCTTTACTTGCTTGAAGTGTTCCCACCAAATGGATGCTCTTCCATTCAGATTGAATATGGCAACTCTTGCCTTCATGTTTCCCGAATAATCATGCACTTGAAAGTACTTCTTTATCCCAAGAAGCCAAGCTTCAGCTTCTTGTCCAGTATTCACCTCACCATCAAATGTAGGAGGTTTAGCTTTCTTAAATTCATCTCGAGAGCAATCCCTATGGTGTCTCTTTCTCTTTCTTTTATGCGAAGAAGAGCTTGAATCCCCACTGGATTCTTCCAAATCAGATGATCCACTAGAAGTCCTTCTCCTTCTCCTATTACTGCTCTTACTTCCTTCTGGTCTTACTGTACCTCGTCCAAAGTCTATCTTTCTTTGCAAGTCTGTCAAACTCTGAAACATAGCAGTGTTCAACTGATGCTGCTCTTCCTGGGCTTTGATCAGACTTCTCATTGTAGCTGCAGCATCTGACGGTGTCCCCTGGAATCGCCTTCCATTGGACTCAATGTCATCGTTTCTATTACAGACATTTTCTCCCATGGCATCTTCTGCTCGCTCATAAGACTCCTGAGCATCATACCCATCATGGGTTCTCATACTGAACCACCACTTACTTGTCAAACTGCACTACCTGGAATACTTCCCTTGAAGGTGACTATGATTCTGCAAACGTGTTAATAACACAAATGTTAGATGCATAACATTGATATCAACCAGCATTACTTACCTTCTCCTGGAATAATCATAAAATAACAAGTTATCCCAAACATAGAATTTTCTTCCTCAAGAACGTCTGTCTGGAGGGGATGACGCAATCTGGCGCATAAGATCGCTGCCACTTTCTCACTATTCAGCCCTGAAATTTCACTGAAAAACCACTGAAAATTCCTCTCAAAAATAGCTAAATTTTCCCTTATTCAATCAGGTTTCTTTTCCCAATTATTCTTCCACAGAATCGGCTCCTCTTCCCTTATTTCTTCCGCAGAATCGGCTACTGGAACCTCTAATTATTTTGCAACGGCGGCTCTCGGAACACTTTCTCTTCCACATCGGCGGCTCTCGGAACACTTTTCCTTCCGCAACGACGGCTCTTGGAACACTTTCTCTTCCGAGCGGCGTCGGTAGCCTTTCTGATCAGAAGACTTAAGGCTTTCGCTTCCGCAACGGCGGCTCGCGAAACACTTTCCCTTCCTATTGGTCACTCCTTCCTTAAAGAAATTTTTAGCTTCGGGCGTCAACGGTCTTTTGGATCGGAAGCCTTAACGCTTTCGCTTCCGCAACAGCGGCTCGCGAAACGCTTTTCCTTCCGATCGGCGGCTGTTTACTTGGAATCATTTTTAAACTTTTATGTGGCGTCGAAGGTCTTTCTCATCGGCTAGCTAATGACTTTGGCTTACGCAACGGCGGCACACCAACACGAACTCCTTCCAACGGCCGCTCTTTTCTTAAAGAAATTTTAACTTCGGACGTCGGCGGACTTCTTACATCGGAAGACAAATGACTTTGGATTCCGCAACGGCGGCTCGCCAAACGTTAACTTCTTCCGATTTTTCTCAAACTGTTCCATCGGCCAGGCTTCCGCTACGTCGGAAGTCCTTCCCCGTCGGAAGACTTAGCAGTTTGGGCTTCCGCAACGATGGATGGGAGACTTCTAACTCTTCCGCAACGGCGGAATTCTTTCCGCTAGTGGCCCGACTGTTCCATACTTAGCCAAATTTTCTCAATTTTACAGTCATTCATATTATGACTTCTGCTGGGCAGAATGAAATACAACTTCTGTCAGTTGCTTCTTCTTGGCCCATAGAGGTCCATTGTTGCAACCTGAAACTCTGATACCATACTGTCACGTCCCCATGCCTCCGACCGGCGAAGAGGATGTGACTACAAGCTTCAAACACACGGGCTAAGAGCCCCATGAACATGTACATGGATAAAAATTGCATAAACAGAATGCTGCAGGAAAATGCATTACAGTGAAACATGCACAGATGCCATTGTTTATCATACATAGATGCATTCATTTTTCATACACAGCGGAAACAACATACATTCCTACAAGCATCCTTTCAACATGTTCATCATTTTTATTAACAGAAAATAAGATTGCAGAAGTAAAATGAACAATATTACTTATCTTATAGAAACTCCTTCTGCAACCAGCGACGTCGCTGCAATGTTCCACCCAGCCGTAGGCCAGCGTGCTCCTTAATATCTCAGCAGTGCTGCCACCCCCGATTTGGGCATGATTCTCCAAGGAATAAGGGAACAAGCAGGCTTACACATAGCCAAGGATATACAAAACACACAGCCAAGCCAACACAGTTGGGTTTATCAAGCCATTAAGGAGTTGGGAAAGGCTAAACGCTAAGCTGGTGAGCTCATTACAAAGCCAAGAACACCTACACCAGAACTAGCCTGACCTCTAAGACACCCAAACACACCCAACACAAGGAATCAGTCCCTTCTCTGCTACACAGTCCCTTAGGCCCTGCATTCCCTTCCAGTGCTATTCAGGGGTGATGGAGAAGAAGGCCAGCCCTATAGCTCTGTCTATGTGGTTTCCAGCCACCAGGTTTATCAAGAAAAACTAAGCCCCCATCCCTGCTCCCAACACAGTCCGAAGAACAACCATTGCACTCAGGAAATTAATTCAGCTGTCACAGCTTAAACAGGGAAAAATGGCTCCCAAGCTATTATACAGTCCCACTGAACATATCATTGCACCAATTTACAACATGGGGGGGGGGACAATAGTTCTGAAATGTAATCAGCATACATTACCAACATACACAGCGAAGACAGCAGTCTATTTTTTTCACAATCGAGGCCGCTGAGGAAAAACATACACAGACCACACTTGGGGAAAAATTTACAGCATCCTGACCGGTGCGTGAACAATCACAATTCAGAACCCACAAATCAGCCTCTGAGCAAAGGACGGAGCCACACCATTCTCCAATTCGCAGAGGAAAAACTGTGTGGGTGAAACCAGGAAAATTCTTGTGCATGGAAACAATGAGTAGACAATAGGAAGTGCGTGAAGGTGAACAACTACAAGGAGGACGCGAAATTGCAGTGCGTGGGTGTTCAGCAAACTCATGGAGCCCAGAAAAATGTCTGCGTGAGGGATGAATAGAAAAATCGTGGGTAGAGTGTGCATGAAGGTTTTTCCTGCCATAGTGAAGTCAACAATGGGTGGAGTGTGCAGGTGGGTGAGTACTGACGGTCCTGCCACCCCACTCCCAAAGATCATAACTACCTCAACCACCAGCAGCCTTTATTAATGAAAGTGGTTGGAATAAAACAAGGTAAGAAGACACATGGATTTTCACCCTATTGGCCAAAGTTGGACAAATTCCCCCACATCCTTATCCTTGTGAAAATCATGCCCCTTTCTCATTTTAGTTGCCACAATCGTAGCTGGTCGGGTTCATTTAATTAATTATAGATGCATATTTACATGATGACCATCATAATATACGCCGCATGCCCCGATATACCATCGGTGACAAATTCAAATCCAAAACATAACATAACCAATCAATGGTGGGGCCTTGGCCTTTAGCTCCACACCATGATCATTTACAATATATACATCATCATATACATCTAATGCAACAGGGTCAAAACCGGGGCATTACAGGCTTTATCGTTATCCATCTAATAAGATTCTCCTGAAGCAATGAGACACTCATTAGAGAAAGATGCATTAAATACACTCAAGGTCGATGTTTTGAGTCTTCATTGTTGCTTCCAAGGATACCATCTTATTGAAACACTTAGATTCCACATGACCATATTTCCCACATAAATTGCAATAGCGCTTAGTCTTCTTACCTTTTGATTTGGTTCACTTGTTATTATTGGAAGGATGAGTTAGATGAGAGGGATTGGGACCCTTGTTTTTCTTATTGTTGTAAGGATGGTTTTTTTTGGTTGCTTGGACTTATCCTTTTGTTGTAAGGATGGATTTTCTATATGTATCGACAACGTTGATGACTTTGACATGTAATATCTTATATTTCTCTCCGATCAAAGTATCACAAAAGGATTTAAGAGAGGGTTATGTTTAGTTAATCCACATCACTTAATTCATGGAATAAAAAGTAGACACAAAAAAAGGACCAAGATTAGAAATAACATGATAAATACTTTTTTTTTCTTCTTTCTTTATGTTCCATTATTCAACTAAGAGTCTGGAAGTTTTGTACTTAATAGATAATTTTGAATGCAAGAAAAAACCCTTGGATTTAAAGTAATCAATTCATTTCCAAGTTGGTGACCTAAAATCTCATTATGTTTACCAAATATGGTTTCTAACTTTTCTCAAGATGCATCTAGTGTGTCAATTCAGTGAAGATGGAATCGTAACTCATTAGATATGGGCATCCTGATTAACCCAAGGGATCCATTACAATTTATTATTCCATTTTATTTTATTTTCAACATTAATGAGGTCAATTTATTTTTCCAAGGTAATCCAATAAAGTCCCCTACTTCGTAGGATATCCTTCATACAGGCTCTCCATGAGAAGTAGTTGGTAATGGTAAGTATAATATCACTTGGAGTGGTTGTTTTAGAATATGTGGGTAATATGGATTCAAACGAAAAATTGATGGTCTAGATGCAAGGATCTCAAACGAATAGGCAGTTTTAAAAAAACGACACTAAAATTGGACACTCTGAAAGTCAAAGTATGCCCTTTTGAAGAAATACATAAAGACAAAACAAGGATCCATGTGGCAAGAAAAGTTTTATCAACATGATGATGGGACCAAAAAACGCATTCAAGAATTCCCCCCTTACTAAATTTGCATATAAGCTTGCTTTTACAAATAAGTTGCTTTAAAATAAGTGACCAAATTTTGTAAAACAAGTGGAAAGTATTTTTACAATGTAGTCACTTTATAAATTAAAATTACATGGAATTTTGCAAAAAAGTAACAAAAGGAATTTGAACCCAAGGGCTCTTACTTAATAAAGTAACTTTCAACAAATTGAATTAAGAAAAATATTTAGTAATATTATAAAGGAGAATGGGGGTATTATTGTGGTTGTTAATGGGAGATCGTGCCTGCCCAAAAAAACTTGTTTTTTATCCTGCAAGGCATTTTACATAACCACAATATATATATATATATATATATATGAAATTCCGAAACTGAAATTTCTCAAAATCGGGGGTTAGTCCTTGGTTAGTTTACCTAGAAAATGTAAGCATTTTCATTTTGTTTGGTTTACCGAGTACATAAAAGGCGTGCAGTAAGGAACATGCACAGACAAGAAAACCATTTCAACTATATTTGTGAATTTCCAAGTTCGCAGAGTGCATGAAAAAGAGCATATTTAGACTAAAAATGTAACAAACTAGAAATAAATAGAAAACCAGGTTATAATATGAAAAATATTTTTTTTAAATATGTATATGTGAATAATATATCTATGGATCTGGTAAAATGTATCTTGGGTAAAAAAAAAAATTCTAAGTGAAATAAAAAAACATTTCCAACTGAAAGAAGTACTCTCGATGTAATGAAACACCTCTCTCAACCCAAAAATACACAGAAATAGCAGAATCCATAAATCCTTTGATACACATGGCTACACTAATTCAAGATATTGATCAACATCGAAAGTGGGTCTTCATAAGTTCTTTGATACTATGTTTGACTAACACAGGGTATTTCCAGAATACTAAACACCTTGAAAAACCTCTTGCATAAACAAATCATATATCAATACACCAATGTTTTATGTGGTTAAAACCCTCAAAGAGGGAAACAGTCCACAGCTCCATCCGAAATGCTAATTAAGGAAATAGATTAAGCAAAGGAAAAATATTTTACATGTATTTCTCATACTCAATCATTAAGAAAATAAAACCTCCATGTTAATTTAAATTGATATCATGGACCAAACAGGTGTTAAGCCATAGATCAATATTCTTTAATGTTGAGGTGAACATGAATCGTCGGATCACTCTATGTCCAGAAAATATCATGGCCGTCAATTACATAAATACAAATTCATACTAAAGAAACACATGTTACCTAAATACACAGTATACCAAGTTTATATTAACTAACTCCTAAGTGTCTAAATATCATAACACTCTCACACAGGACTCTGCTTGAATACAAAGTGGAGATTTGGAAATCCACTAGAGAGATAGTTGTAGTAATGTCAATCCATTCGGAATGTTTATGCCTCATTTAAACATTAACATAGTGTTAATCCCTATATATTGTGACATTACATATGTATTATTATATTAGTATTGTCTTTATTGGTGAGCTAGGGCCTTAATTGAAATTATACTCTGTCTTAAGTGTAATTGTTTATACACACGCACACACCAAGGAGACCTAGTTTTAGACTCATCTCATCGTAACCTGTGCATTTGATACATTGTAAAAAGAAATTTCTCTCTCAAAGAGACTTATTACTAATCTATTTATCTCTTTATTTCATTCTCAAGGCGTTAAGTTACTCTTTCTTTCTATATTTGTGTTATTTTGGGACTTTTGTGCATAACATTTGGTATCAAAGTCATTTTAGCTATAAATAATTTCAAATATATAAGGAAAAAAAATTAAGGACTCTAAAGAGAAATTCCAAGGTACCTATGGTAAAAAATTTAGGTCTTCGTTTGCTATAATTTCAAAGTTAGGGTTTGTGGAAGATGGGGCATTTTACTAGTTCAAAAGCTAGCTTCAAAATGGTGTTATTGGTAAAATTGCCATACATAAAACTTGAAAGGTCCAAATTAGGTGGCATTTATTGTATCAAAATAAATACAAACCATAGTGTTTGTGGTAAAAAATTTAGAATCATAGCTAAAAAATAAGACAGGTGACAGGCTATACAAGTTTGTTGTCTTGAAAAGGACAAAAATGACAAGTTTTGAGAAAGCTGCCATAACTTTCTCTTGGAAAATCAAAATTTGATCAAACCTATGGCACTACAAAGAAGACATAACAAGCTAATACAAGTTGAAATTTCATATTCAAATGACATAAATTTCAAAGATATTTTATGAGGAATTCCAGCTAGAAAAACAACCTACAAAATAGGGTTTTGAAATGTATGTTAATTTGAAACTTGCATAGATTTTGATTGAAAGAATTGTTTAGGGTAGTTAAAAATGTGTAATAGATAAAACAAATAGAGAAGAATTGTATTAAATATTAATGGTATCAAATGGAAATTTGTGGATCAAAACTTTATACACCCACTAAATTTCCTGAAGGCATGACGATGACACAAGACAAGCATGATGACAGGAGCTTTGAGGTGTCCACGAATACTGAAAGAATAACAAACCTTGAAAATATAGTTCTAACAAAGATAGGAATCATGAATATGGTAAATAAATATGAATTCCAAACATTCAAAGGGAATATCTAATTTGACCTCAAAAAAAAACATTGAAAACATGAAGGGGGGACTTTTGAAAGATATAATCAGTATATCTTGGGAATGAAGTATTTCCCTGGTCCCAAGTTGAACCCACAATTATGTGAATCTTGGAGGATTAAGAGATCAAGTGTCTAGGACTCAAAGCTATTGTTCTTTACGTATGATAGGATTTTTTCCTCGGATGACTACACTACAAGATTTGAACCCAAAATCTAACGAGAAAATCTGACGACATCTGACGAAAAATACTATGTCATCGGATTTCACCTTCAAATTATGAAATTTGATTAAAAATTTTCAAATTGATAGAACTACATGTCGTATTTTCGACATTCCTCGTGTCGAATATCCGACGTCCCTATTGCCGAACTTTTGACGTCTCTCTTGTCGGAGTTACGATGTATATTGCATGTTTTTATAATGGTAACTAGGCTCATGTTGTTGGATATCCGATGAAAGTTGAATTTGAAAATCTATAAATTACATAAACATTCCGGCATGTTTTTTTATAAAATCGAAGGTTTGTGGGATTATTTTATTCTTTGACGGATGGTTTGCAGAAATAATGATGTTTGGAGATTGATTTTTTAAGATCGATAGTCTCCATTCAATATTTTTGTGATAAAATGTCAAATAGCAATTTTCCTGATCTAGACGAACAAAATCGACAATTGCTTGCTAGATTGTGGGATGCACTAAAAAGAAAGGGTGATGGGAAATGTTATTGTCCATGTAGTCAATACATGGGCTTTAAGAGGAGAAGAATAAATATCACAACATCCAAAAAAACATTCGAGGGAACATGGAAACACTGAGGGGGGCATGAATATAATCCATTTGTAAGTTTTGCATTATAAATGTTTTTTATATTGATTACTTTGGTAAATGAATCTATTATCTTAAAAGTTATTATATTAACTTATATCTATCGATGTTTTCATTTAATTATAAAGGAAATACATCCTACGGCATATCATCCATAGGAAGTGCTTTTAGAACAAGTATCGGAGGAACATGGAGCTATGAATAATGGAGAACAAGTTAATGATCATATTGAAGAAAATGATCATACTTATAACATAATTGAATATGATGGTACAAATAATTGATCCATGATTCATTTAATGTTACAATGGATGATCATCATCATCATCATCATCATAAAAATATTGATGACTTTGATGATGTTCATGATTTACCTCTTCTTGAGAAGCCATTCGAACCCCTTTATGAAGGCTCCAACACAAATCTTCTCTCTGCTATATTGTTGATAATGAACTTGAAGGTTATGAATGGTCTTTCAAACATATCAGTCACACAGATGTTAAGGTATGTAAAATAATCCATCACATATATATGATCGTAATAAAGGCTATCTTTGTTCCTCTAATAATTTTATTGTTAATTCATAATTCAAATTAATACGGATGAAATGTGTTTTATTAATATTATTTCTATATTATATTAACTAGATTTTTATTTTAATTTGTTGTACCTTGATAGTTGAATTTTTGTTACCACCATCAAATATTTTACCTCGCACATATCAAGATTTATCTTCCATCATGAAAGAAATTGGAATGTAGTATGAAGCAATTCATGCATTACCCAATGACCATGTTATATATTATAACCAGCATGAATTTGCAACAGAATGTTTAGAATGCCATATTAATAGATATGGAATGGACAAGTAACGAAAAAAGGTTCCTCGCAAGTTTATTCATTATATTCCCATTATTCCACGTTTTCAACGACTGTTTAGGTGCAAAAACATAGGGCAATTTATGGATTACCATGCAAGGAACATAATTCAAGATGACATTATTCGAATTCCTGCAGATGGTTCAACATTTAGAGATATGGAGGAAAAATGGCCTCACTTTAAAGAAGAACCTCATAATCTTACGATTTCTTTGGAAGCAGATGGTTTCAATCCATCTGTAGAGATGAGATCCGTTTACATGGTGTGGCCTATTTTTGTTATCAACAATAACATTCCTCCATGGTTGTCAATAAAGAGGGAGAACATAATGTTTTTGATGATTATTCCAGGTGTATTGTGTCTACAGCTCTTTTTTTTTAATGTAGTGGCATATCATTTGTCGTATTTTGTTTCCTAATGTCATATATATATTTTTTATTTGTATCTTGTGCATGGCTTATATATCTAAATGGTACTAATAATTATATATCTTATATGTTCAAATAAATCAAGTAAGTAGAAAGTTAAAGATATGAATATATATATATATATATATATCGAACCTCTTATAGAAAAGCTACTAAATTTATGGAATGGCATCACCATGTATGACGTATATAGACCAATACGACAAAGTCAATTTTAATTCCATGCAATGTTTGTATGGACAATGCATGATGCCCTAGGGTTAACCCATTTTTGTGATTTGTAATTATAAGTTCCACTTTAAATATTGCATTTAATTTTATGCACGCATGTTTTTTAAATATTCCATTCATTTTATATATAATTATAATTGACATAGATATTCCATCTCTTTATGTAGGTCTTCAGACAAAGGGAAAAATTTCATGTCCAGTTTGTGGTCCTAAGATCAAATCTTGTCATTCAAAAATCTTAGGAAAGGAGGTTTTTGATGAGTATATGCACTTCCTCTCTAAGACTCATAGGTATCGAACTACCGAAAAGAAATATATTCAATGGGAAGCAAGAGACTGCATCAAAACCGTAGAGAATGACACCTCACCTATGGCAGTTGCAATATAATAGAAATCATCAAGGTACATCTGAATCATCGTATATGAAATGTAATGTATATTTTTTATTGTGTGTTGTTTACTGTAATTGACATTTATTTCTGTAATTTCTTTATAAACTACGATTCAT
Source organism: Pseudotsuga menziesii (assembly GCA_001517045.1). Classification (NCBI taxonomy): domain Eukaryota; kingdom Viridiplantae; phylum Streptophyta; class Pinopsida; order Pinales; family Pinaceae; genus Pseudotsuga; species Pseudotsuga menziesii. Next base: position 500,264 of record LPNX010348769.1, read on the forward strand.
GATAGTTGTCATGATCATGAAGACATTAATGGGCTTCCACGAGGAATGAAAATTTTTCCTAAACAATTATGTAGGTTTCCCTACTATGAGCACTTACGAATTGCTCATCTGTTTGACACAATGCATATCGAAAAGAATGTGACTAAAACATTACGGTGAATATTGGATGGAAGGAGTGAGAAGAAATAATTGACAAAATTTGCAAAGACCTTCAAGAAGGAAACCGTGCAATGAAAGACATCATTCAATTGCTTAGCAATGGAGACCAAATTATTATACACTCACTTCCATGGACGTTAACGGAGCAGCAAAGTAATGTTGTAAAAGAAGTCATGCAAAAAATTAAGTTTCCCATTGGATTTTGTGCGAACATGAAAAATATCATAACAAAGAAAGGTGATTTTACGGGGGTGAAAACGCATGATTGGCATGTCTTCATGAAGGTAATTATTATGGTATCCATATAATTATTTTGTTTTTTATTCCAATGCATATTGTTGTTATTTTGTTTGTCTACTCTTTGTTTAAAAAATGAAACGATATGTATATTGTTACAGTATGTTCTACCTATCTCTCTCGCGGACAACTTTGATTACAATGTCAAACAAGTTATATATAATATTGGGAAATACATGAGGTAAGTAGTTATTTTTTGCATGTGCCTAGTGTTTGTTTAATTCATTGTAGAACTTATATTTTATTTTTGTGCACTAATTCTTGTGATTGGTTTGTGTGATCACTTGTAGATGGTTGTCATCTAAAGAAAACCATAAAGAAGATATAAATTATTGGAGGAGTGAAAACCCTCATCTCATGTGTGAAATGCAAAAGAATCTACCTTCGGCATTTGTCAATGCACATAAACACTACCTCATACACCAAGTTGAGGAGATTGAATTGTGTGGACCTGTGCACTCAAGGTCCATGTGGATGGTTGAGAAGCACTTGAAATTTATGAAGGGTTTGGTTAGACAACAAGCACATGCTAAGGGTTCTATGATGGATGGATATATGGTATACCAAAACATGTTGTATATTAGTGAATATCTTCTTAATTTAGCGTTAAAGCTCAATTTACGTCACATTTGTGATCCAGAATCCAATAACAATTTTGAAGGGAAGTACCTGAAGGGGAAAGGTAGATCGAGGAAGGTGAAAGGTAATTATTATCTAGTGGATTATAATTAATATAATACATTTGACAGTTGATTTTTATGTATACATATGAGACATATTCTATTTTTATATTCAATATATTGCATCAATTAAGAGTGTTTACTTTGTTAAGTGAATACACATTTTTATTGAATTTTAATTTGTATTGTCATCAAGTAGTTAGTCGAGAGTGGGATGCATCTCATCTATACATTGCAAACAATCTTGACTGGATGAAGGTATGGATTGAATGATGTGAACAATATGGTCATGGAATATCATGGGAAGGTGTGGCTTCATTGTTTGAAGCATCACATCGCAATAGAGATACCAATCTTACACAAAGGGAAATATATTTAGCATATGGTTTAAAAGATAAGCAGGAAATCATATTGATCAACCACGCTATTTTTTGTTTGCAAACATATTAATGTACACATTGATTTTTTTCCTTGTATGGCATAAACATGCACTTAATCATAAATATTGGATCATTATGTAATATTTTAGTGTATGGTTTGTTGTAGGTAAAACACCATAATACTATGTGGTGTAATGGTTGTAGATATCGTATCAAAATTTTGGATGAATAGAAGAAAACATCATACTATGGGATATCTGCAGTTTTTTAGGTGACCTATGTTTCCTCTAGAACTGATAGACATCCAAAACTCTCAGAAAATCGATACTATGGGTATGTGGAAGATATTATTTAGTGTGACTTTAAGTCCTTCAAGGTAGTTATGTTCATTGTCAAATGGTACAGGTTATGATTGAATCGACGTGATCCCGATAAAACTATTATTGAACATTATAATGGATTTACCATGGTAAATACAATGTTGTTTGAGCTAGGAATGGAGCCCTATGTTCTTCCAAGCCAATGTGAATAGGTATTTTACTCTGAGGTTCCAGGTAGAGCGAGTTAATCATTTTTTATGAGACACGATCCAAGGGGAAGGTTGGTAAATTATAACGTAGATGAAGGTAATGAAGAGGGTCTCAAAGAAGAAGTCGATGTTGAAGATGATCAATATGAGTTAGATGATCATGTTCCAGAAGAAGATGTCTAAGAATTAGTTGAATCATATGATGTAGAAGAAAATGTACATGAATATGATATCAACAATGACATCATGATCGTACTGATGATGATGATACTGATGATGAAAGAATTTAATGGAATCCATCATCTTCTTCATCCAATTCATCATATGTATCATTCGATCCAGAGTCAACATTGTAATGATTAACCATATCATCATCGTCATCCTTATCATCATCATCATCATCACCATCATATTCATCATCATCATCGTCCTCGTCGTCCTCGTCATCATCAATATCATTTTCATATTCATCATCATCGTCATCATTATCATCATCATCATCGTCGTTGTCGTCGTCGTCATCATCATTATCATCATCGTCACCATCATCATCATAATCATCATCATCGTCGTCGTCGTCATCATCATCATCATCATCATCATCGTCGTCGTCGTCGTCGTCACCATATTTGTCATTACCGTCATTATAATCATCATCATCATTGTTATCATCATCATCGTCATCATCATCATCGTCATCATCATCTTCACCATCGTCATCATCATCTTCACCATCGTCATCATCATCAGCGTCATCGTCATCATTATCGTTGTTGTCATTACCATCATCATCATTGTTATCATTATTATCATCTTCATCAACATCATCGTTGTCATCACCATATTCATCATCATCATCATCATCATCATCATCATCATCATTACCATCATCATCTTCATCATCATCATCATCATCATCATCATCATCATCATCATCATCATCATCATCTTCATCATCATCGTCTTCATCATCGTCGTCGTCGCCATCATCATCATCGGCATTGTCATCATCATCGTCGTCATCATCATCATCATCATTGTTGTCGTCAGCATCATCATCATCATCAATATCATTATTATATTCATCATAATTATCATCATCACCATCTTCATCATCATCGTCGTCATCACCATATTCATCATGACCATCTTCATCATCATAATCATCATCGTCGTCGTCATTGTCAGCTTCATCGTCATCATCATCGTCGTCGTCGTCGTCATCATCATCGTCGTCGTCGTCGTCGTCATCATCATCATCATCATCATTATCATCATCGTCGTCGTCGTCATCATCATCGTCGTCATCATCATCATCATCTTCGTCATCATCATCGTCGTCGTCGTCATCATCATCATCATCATCATTATCATCATCGTCGTCGTCGTCATCATCATCGTCGTCATCATCATCATCATCTTTGACATCATCATCGTCGTCGTCACCATATTCATCATCATCATCATCATCATCATCATCATCATCATTGTCTTCATCATCATCATCGCCGTCATCATCATCGTCGTCTTCATCATCATCATCATCGTCGCCATCATCATCATCATCATCATCATCGTCATCGTCATCGTCATCGTCTTCATCATCATCATACTCATCGTTGTTGTCATTGTCATCTTCATCGTCGTCACCATCTTCGGTGCCATCACCAGCATCATCTTCATCATCATTTTCGTCTTCATCATCGTCATCACCATATTCATCGTCGTCGTCGTCATCGCCATCTTTGTCACCATCTTCATCATCATCACCATTGTAGTGAGAATTTCTCCTCACTACACGGGTAAAAATGGCTCCCTTGTGCCTATAGGGCACAAGGGTAGGTTTCTACCCTTAGAAAACAGTAAAAAACAGAAGTAAAAATGACTGGAATAAAGCTGCGAATTAAGCCTAAGCTACTCTAAGCAAATGGCTACAATAGCAAACTGAATCTACTAGCTAATTATAGAAAAATAAAAGAGAGGAGATGATGGAGCTTTGTTGAACCCCTCTGCACACAGTGGGTTAGGGTTCCGCCTCCAAAACCTGCAAAAGAAACCTATACTATCATGGGGAAAACCTGCAAATGACAATATGAGTTCGAAACAAAATAAGCAAATGAACATAAACAGAAATGAGGTTATACCTCACTTAGGTGGAAATGGGCCACCATGCCCTAGCTCATGGGAGCACCTCTCTCTTGGTTGGGAAGCAATGGCTTGGAGAAATGGAGATAGAGGAGAGGGGGAGTGGGTGGTTTGAGAGCAATAGGTCTCAAAGCATCCACAGGTAGCATAACAATATGCAAATGAGGAGTGTTTTGAGAGTGACCCCCCACCCTCCTTATATAGTTTTTCCAAGGAGTTTTAGGGTTTTAAGCCCTTGGTCTAGGCTTTAGCCCCTTCTTTGGGCTTTTAGTCCCTTTCGTCCTAATTTTAGCCCCTTTTTGAGGGCTTTAGCTCCTGGGGGTCTATTTTGGGCTCTTTTTTGGGGCTTTTAGCTCTTTTCTTCATCCTTGGGCTCTTTTGGAGGTGTGGGGGTCAAATGGAAGGTCATGGAAGGTCTTATGGAGTGAAATGAGTGTTGTGAGATGGTGTCCTTGGGTGGTGTAGGACATTGCGAGCTGTGTGGGGGATTTTTGGGTTAACAACCATCATCATCATCATCCTCATCCTCATCATCATTGTCATCATCATCGTCATCATCATCTTCATCATCGTCGTCGTCGTCGTCGTCATCGTCATCATTATCGTCATCATCGTCATCATCATCATCGTCGTCATCATCATCATCATCATCATAGTCATCATCATATTCTTCACCACCACCATCATCGCCGTCGTCGTCGGCATCTTCATCATCATCGTCGTCGTCGTCGTCGTCATCATCTTCATCATCGTCATCATTGTCGTCGTCATCGTCACCATGATCATTATTGTCATCATCGTCATCGTCATCATCGTCGTCACCATCAAGCATCATCATCACCACCATCTTCGTCGTCGTCGTCATCGCCCTCTTCTTCATCAACATATTCATCATCATCATCGCCATCTTTATCACCATCTTCATAATCACCATCATCATCATCTTCATCATCATTATCATTTCATCATCATCATCATCATTATCATTTCATCATCAACATCATCATTATCATCATCGTCGTCGTTTCCGTTGTCATTGTCATCAATATCATTGTCATCTTCTTCATCATCGTCGTCGTCGTCATCACCCTCTTCATCACCATCTTCATCATCTCCATCATCATTATCATCATCATCATCATCATCATTGTCATCTTCATCATCATAGTCATCATCATCTTCATCATCATTATCATCTTCATCATCGTCGTCATCATCATCGTCATCATCACCATCTTCATCGTCTCCATTGTCGTCGTCGTCATCTTCATCATCATCGTCATCATCATCTTCATCCTCATTATCATCTTCATCATCACCATCATCGTCATCATCATCGTCTTCATCACCGTCTTCATCACCATCTCCATCATCATCATCGTCGTCGTCGTCATCATTGTCATCTTCATCATCATCGGCATCGTCGTCATCATCGTCATTATCATCATCGTCGTCGTCGTCATCATCATCATCATCATCATCATTATAATCATTGTCATCATCGCCATTATCATCATCATCATTAATGGTATCATCATAATCATCATCATCGCCATCCTCATCATCATAATCATTAGCATCATCATCATCATCAACATCAACATCATCATCGCCAGCATCATCATCATCACCATCACCATCGCCATTCATCTTCATCATCATCGCCATCATCATCTTCATCCTAATCAACATCATCCTCCTCCTCCTTATCATCATCATCATTTTCATTGTTATGGAATAATCATGATGATCATCATCATCGCCACTCATTAATGTACATGGATGGAGGATGCCTAAATATTGCTTGCATAATAAGATTCCCAACAAGAACCAGTCATATTCACTAGCCATTTTCCTCCACAATTCAAGTACAATTTTGTTGGTATATTTAACCTTGCATCTATTCCTCTTTAATCTCCCTTTTGTTTCCTTGTTATTGGTATTAGTCTATGGAAGAACTCTCTTGAAAGGTACAAATTATATATGAATGATATACCACACTATTATACCTAAAAATGGTCATTCCTCTCACATCTTATCAAGACACCTTAGTTACTCCACCTATCATAAGCATCATGAATGAACACTCTTAGCTAGGTGTAGAACATTTAAGTCTTTGCGTAGACGATTTATGTCTTGGTTTTTGAAATGATGAAATAGGGAACAAATTTTTTTGTTTTCTTTTTGTTTTTATAATAAACATAATTAAAAAAATAAAAATAAAAACACACTATATAATATAATAATACAATAATATTAAATTATTATATAATACAATAATATTAAATTATTATATAATACAATAATATTATATAATATAATAATATTATATTGTTATATAATAGTATTATATTATTATATAATATAATAATAATTTATTATTATATTATACAATAATATAATTAACATAATAAACAAAAAAAACAAAAAAAAAAATTAAAAAACACAATACGATACATACTTTACCTTGGCGCGGCCTCCCAGCTCCCAAATTATCTAGCTTACCTCCCAAGCTACCGGCACTTTGCGTAGAGCTCCCGCTTGATTGATTTATAGTTTTTGAGGTGAGGCAGTCCAATGAACATATAGTTTAAGATGCACCCATCGAGAATAGGTATATTGCCTGTAGATGTTGACGGAGGTTTTGTATGCAAAGGTGTTTTCTATGCAGAAGGTGTAACAATACATACTTTACCTTGGCGCAGCCTCCCAGCTCCCAAATTATTTGGCTTACCTCCCAAGCTAAGGGAATTCTGCAGAGAGATCCTACACAAATGCTCCATTCCTTAACCCGCAGAGGTAACAAAACTTAACCCTCCAAGAGCAAGGAGACCTCTACAAGTAGACATCAACGACATTAGCGACCTCGACAGAATCAGTGACCTTGGAAAGGAAACCTCTACGACATCAACAACTTCGACAAGCAAATATGCCTCCAAAATCGGTTAGGTTATGTCTCTTTCTTGAATAAAATGTTCCCATGAATTGATGTGTCTTGTTAGCTTGTTCGGTTTGGGTCATTCAACAATATTGTGAAGGATAATTAACAAAAAATTGTACTCTACACCTCATTTCGTCATTGATCTCCATTCTCTGTAGCTGTAGGTCCAGTTAGTGGAGTAAAGTCATGGGTGCTTTCAGTTAATCCATTAACTCAATTTCTATAATAATATATAATGTTTGGAGTGTATGAGAGCTGCTAATGCTTGGAGTTTACGAGAGTTTCTCCTATCTGCCCTCCATAAATTGTAGTCAGGGTTTTATTGATAGTTTTGCTTTGCCAGATCTTGTTACACCTTGTCAAGTTTTACCTATATTATCTATTCAGGGATAGTAAATTATGTCATATTACCAACCTTACCTGTCATGATGTACATCAATTCTCCAAATTCCAACTTTCTCTTTAACTCAAACAATTTATCACAATCGCTAATACAGAGGAAAAATAAAAATTGAGAATTGTTCTGATCGCTAATACAGAGGAAAAATAAAAATTGAGAATTGTTTCAATTGACAATTTATCACAGTCTCTAATACAGAGGACCACAATAGGCTGTCGATCACGCTCTTATCTAGTTGTAAGTTGGAGGGTTTGCATCAAATATGCCATAGGTTTAAAACCTAGTGGGCTTGTTTTCTGTGATAGTTGCAGTTTTGCAGTTGTCCAAGTTGTCATTTGAAGTGTCAATCATGTGGCAACACTAGTTCACGTGATAATGTGGGTTTGTTTTTTCAGGGTTCATGTAGCTTAATCTTGCATAATCTCTTTCATATACACCATTCAGGGATCATGTAACAAGCCTATAAAGGGCATGTTTCAGCACTCAGTGGTTTCACGTGATGCTTAAAGATGGTTCATGTTGTGTCTAGTCAAAAACTGTATATTGTTTATCCAAAACAGTTAGGAAAAAATCATTTTCACTAAAGCCTACTGTCTGAAACCATAGTTCAATACTCTTCCTATTTTATAGGCATTTTTATGATCTAGATTGTGGTCGTCTTCTGGTTTGGGTGCTTAAAATCATGATGACTAGGTTCAAAATCCAATGGGCATGCACCCCATGCTAACACAGGATTCAAAGCAGATGAGTCCAAGTGCAAATATTGTTCAACTTTGATGGAATGTATACTCCTACCTATTAATAAAATCTTGTATATAGTTATGTACTCTCTCCAATAAAACAAAGGATTTGTCTACAAACAAACACCAACTGAACTACAGGTCCCCTTTGGTAGTGAAAATGAAGATCGCTCAAGCCTTATGTCCCGCCTTTGTTGGAGCACCATAAAAACTCAAAGGATTTGGATGGAGAGTGCAATAAACCACTTGCCTTAGACTAGACCCCATCCATTTAGACTAAGCACAAGCATAACAAAATTAGGGGGTTAGGAGCACAAAAATATTCTAATTTTAAGTGGGAGAGCACACAAGTGAGCAATGGACATGCATACCATCCTGTTAACTCCCAGATCCGTCCATATACAAAATTGGAGGTGAGGATCTAGCTTATTTCATTTAGTTGGTATTCAAACATGTTGCAGAGAGACAACTTTCATAGGTCATAGATTGGTTCCCACAGGTTTCATATGCATGTTGATATAGTTATATGATCTAGGTTCATAGTTAGGGACAATGCATAGGTTTTTCATCAACCTTGGAGATTTCTATTTTCAGCAATTTTCCTACTTTATAGGAGACATATTTCATAGGTCCACATGTCGTAGACTATCATATTTTTGGAATCCTTGCAATCCCAGGGTTCCAATGAGCTATTTCTAGATGACAAGCAAGATACTTCTATTTTGGCAGTTAGGGTTTGATTTGCATGGCATTGTATGGTACACGCATGTTCTTTCATGCCAATTATTCAAACATGAAAACAATCTCCTATTATTTATTTGGTAAGCCATGCATGTGCAATATGTGGCATCAACACATGTGCGACATGTGGTGGTCTCACGCTGTGAAAAATGGAAGAATTATAGAGCATGCACAATACTAAATGTGAACTCAAGGATGGTGAAGGGTGTTGATGCAGGAGCATCATGGCATGCCAGCAATGTGATGAGTTGATCACATGATGTGGCATATTTTTTACTGTTTTGATGAGTCATAGTTTGTTAGCGGCGGTAGCAATGATTGCGGATCATGACTCCCTGTGTGGAGATCAAGCCGCAGTTTATTTATTGTGATAGGTACGTTTCCATTATGCCTTGTAGTTGTTTTTTTTCGGTTGCAGGACCACTCGGGGTGGGAGTAACAATTTAGCTTAAATAGACAGGTTAGAGAAGTGTTAGGGGTTCTGCTCTTCAGCATTAGAATTCTGAATTTACAGAGAAAAGGACAGGCCTACGTCTGGTTCCTCTTGTAAATATTTTGATTGGACTAAAGAAGAGAGTCGAGCTGTGTGTTTGTGTGTTTGCTTAATAGGAAGAGTAGTTGTTTGTTTGCAATGTTATTATCCTCTATGCATTTATTGTTTGGGCTGTGAATCCATGAAGAGCCGATTTAGGCGTTTTCCTGAACATCTGTGTATTTCTGTGAAATTATTGATTCAAGTGTTAAATTGTTGCTTGAATAGATGAAATAGGTCATATATGCATGCATAGAATTGTTAGGCTAATGAGTCATGAAGATTGCAGGCTGGATTGATAGATTCTCTGATCAATCAGGGCAACACGCATATTTTCTATCCTTAACAAGTTTTGTAGAGGATGAACGGTGGGGATTGAATCCGCAGACAAAGATCTGACGGTCCAGGAGAGATCTGCAATGGAAGTTGCGAGGACGATAGCAAATCCACAAAGATCTGTGAGACCCACACCAAAGAATAGATCGATGGTCATGAAGAAGGTCGCAAAGATCTGACGGTTGTAAAAGTTGTGGGAGAAAAAGTGCTGACGAAAAGTTGCAAGGGAGCAACTTTGGAAATTTCATCGGTCATCCTGCATCCCACATCCTGCAACCCACTTGTAGAAATCCTGTTGTGGAAACAGAGTTATGGAATCCCTGTTGTGGAAGCAGAGCTACGGGGAGGTAATTTTAGAGAAGAATTTGGCCGAGGGATAAATTTGTTCATCCTGTTAAATGTACGAGCCACCAGATCCTGGAGGTGCTGGTTGGGCTGGTTGTGGTTGATCCCGCCTACACCAATTTTGGTATTAGAGCAAGGAGAAGCTCGTGTGAGAGAGAAGTGTAGCAGTATAAGCCTAACAGGAGCAAAGAAGAGTGCTCAAGAGGTTCTAGATAGAGGACCAACGTTACCAAAAGAACAAGTACAGAGAAGGGGCTTGGTGAGGTAAGTTGTAGAAGTGTGAAAGAGAACTGTTACTACAGAGGCTTAGTGCGAGAGGATGGTTGCACGTGTAGGCAGAGCAAGAAATCGTGACAGAGGTCTACTAGCGGTGAATGAAGAAGTTATGGAGGAAGTGAGGCAGCTTCGAGCACGTCTGGAAGCCATGGAGATAGACATATGAAGAGACCCAGAAGTAGGGGATGTAAGTGAACCTAAGGATGAAGAGAAAAGAGAAGAAGCTGCACCTATGCAGGAGACACCTGAGCTAAGGTATTTCAGATTGATTCTAGGAGCAACTTCAAGGTCAAAACTTGAGTTGTCTACCTATTATGGAAGTCTCATTGTTGAGCATCTCATTGACCGCATCAGTGAGTTGGATAAGTTCTTTGAGTACGTTGAGATTGAAGAAGAAAAGAGAGTCATATTGGTTGTGACAAGGTTGAAAGGGCATGCATCCTTGTGGTGGGATAGTGTGCAAGCAGAAAGGAGGAAGAATAAGTCATTGATAAAGTGTTGGGACAGGATGGTAGAAAATATGAGGGCTAAGTTCTTTCCCAAATATTGCCAATTAATTCTTTATAGACAGGTACAGAACCTTAGACAAATATTGTTAACAGTAAGAGAGTACACTGATATGTGGAAGAGTCGGCAAAAAAGGATACTAGATATGTCAATGGTCTAACGATGGATATCCAAGAAGATATCAGCATGATATCACCTAGAACAATGGAGGAGGCATATCAATGTTCCTTAAGGGCAGAAGAAAAGATAGCGAGGAAGCAGAGCTTCAATACAGGTCGAGCTTCAACCAGAGGAAGAGGACAAGCAACTGGAAGAGGAATATTTGGAGCGCAGAGGGGAGAGTCCAATAACTCTAACCAGTAAGAGAAGCATGGTAGAGGAGGTGACTCGAGTAGAAGAGGACCTTACCAAGGAGGTAGAGTTAGAGGAAGAGGCATAGGAACTGTCTATAGGTGCTAAAAATGCAACCAGTTAGGGCATAAATCGTTTGAAAGTCTAGGGAAGGAAGACGTAGGACAGAGAGGAGCCTATGTATCTTAGAATGAGCAGCAGCAAGAAAAGTTGACAATGGAGGAATTTTTTCCAGAGACAAGAGAGGCTTTCATGACGAATAAGGTCTTGTTGAAACCTGAGAAGGAGCAAGCAGATCCTGCTCAAATAAAATCTTTATTCAGGACCACGTGTAAAGTCCAAGGGAAGTGTTGTAAAACGGTGATTGACAGTGGGATCACTGACAATCTTGTTTCCATAGAGATGGAGGGGAAGTTGATTTTAAAGAGGACCAACATCATGTTCCATACAAGGTATCTTGGTTGCATAAAGGACATCAAATCCTGGTAAGTGAGCAGTGTGAGGTTGATTTCCAAATAGGTCCATATAAGGACAATATTTTGTGTGATGTTATGCCCATGGATGTTTGTCATATACTATTAGGAAGACCGTGGAAATTTGATAATAAATTGATTCATGATGGTAGGAGTAACTATCGTAGTTTTGAGCAGAATGGGATAATACATGTACTTCACCCTTTACAAGAAGGTGGTACAGTGGGACAGTCAACACCCAAAGTCGTGATGTTGTCAGGAAAATAATATTTGCAACAGATTGAGAAGGAAGAGTTTAACTATGTTGTGGTATGCAAACCAATAGTGGTGACAATGAAGACTAAGATGACAGATCTACCTGAGGAGATTCAGGATATACTGAGTGAGTTTAGTGACATCATGGTGGATGATTTACCCAATGATTTACCACCAAGGAGGGATATAAGCCATCAAATTGACTTTATTCTAGGAGCTAGTTTACCAAACAAGGCAGCGTATAGGTTGACACCTCAAGAGAATGAAGAAGTGAGGAAATGGTTCCAAGGATTGTTGGACAAAGGATTGGTCCAGAAGATTCTGAGTCCATGTGCTAGTACCAGCAGTACTAACACCAAAGAAGGATTGTGAGTGGAGGATGTGTACTGACTCCAGAGCAATTAACAAAATCACTATCATATATAGGTTTCCATTACCAAGGATGGATGACATGATGGATTTTCTAAGTGGGGCAACACACTTTTCAAAACTAGATTTGAAGAGTGGGTATCATCATATTAGAATCAAAGAAGGAGATGAGTGGAAGACATCCTTCAAGACAAATGATGGGTTGTATGAGTGGTTGGTCATGCCATTTGGATTTTCCAATGCACTAAGAACTTTAATGATATTGATGAATGAAGTATTGAGAGATTTCATAGGTAAGTTTGTGATAGTTTCCCTTGATGAGATTTTGGTTTTCATCCAAACAGAAGAAGAGCATTTGAAGCATCTGAGATATGTTTTAGAGAGGCTACAATAGGAAAAGTTGCTGCTAAATGTGAAGAAGTGTGCATTTATGAATCCAGGGCTAGTATATTTAGGTTTTGTTATCTCAAGAGATGGATTCAAGATGGATCCATAAAAGACGCAAGCAGTCATTGATTGGTCTTCACCTAGGAACATATTTGAGGTAATAAGTTTTCATGGATTGGCAAGTTTTAATAGGAAATTTATAAAGAATCTCAGTTGTATTTGTGCATCTATTGTCGAGACAATTAAGAAGGATATACATCCATTTAAATGGATAGCAAAGGCTGAAAGTAGTTTTCAGTTCTTGAAGAAGAATATCACCGAACAACTAGTATTGAAGTTACCAAACTTCAAACACCCTTCCAAGTAAAGTGTGACACCAGTGGAGTAGCAATCGGAGTTGTGCTTAGTCAAGAGGATAGACCTATAGCGTATTTCAGAGATAAGTTGAATGATCAAAAGCAGAAGTATTCATCTTATGACAATGATTTTTATGCCATTGTTCAACCAATGAAGCATTGGAGACATTATTTGATGCCTAGAGAATTTGTGTTATATTCTGATAACCATGCATTACAGTACATTATGCAGCAACCTAAGTTGAACCTGAAACATGTCAAGTGGGTTGCAGAGCTTTAATTTTGTGTTGAAGCACATAAGTGGACAGTCAAGCAGATTAGTTGATGCCTTAAGTAGGAGACTACTGATTATGCAAGAGAATTAGATCCAAGTCTTGGGATTTGAGCATTTAAGGGTTTTGTATGAAACTAACATTGATTTCCAGGAGGTTTACAGGGCTTGTAAGAATCCAGTGGAGGTGGACAAAGAGACATGGATGGATTATGCCCTACAAGATGGTTTACCCTTTAGAAATAGTAAACTATGTATACCAAAGTGTTCCATGAGAGAGAACTTGATACATGAAAAACACAATGGAGGTATGGCAGGTCACTTTGGAAGTGATAAAACCTTTGGACAGTTAGGTCATTTCTATTTTTTTCCAAGGATGAGGTCTGAAGTTGAGAAGTTTGTAAGTAGATGCAGAGTATGCCAGAATACTAAAGCAAGAAGCCAGAACACAGGGTTGTATACACCATTTCCTATTCCAACTAGGCCTTGGGATTCTATGAATATGGACTTCATTCTGGGTTTACGAAGAACTCAGAAGGGATATGACTCTATATTCGTAGTGTTGATAGATTCACCAAGATGGCACATTTGATTCCATGCTACAAGACTAGTGATGTTACACACATTGCTAACTTGTTTTTAGATGAAGTTGTGAAGCTACATGGTTTACCTAGAAGCCTTGTATCAAAAAAATATGTGAAGTTCACGAGTCATTTCTGGAGGACCTTGTGTAAGAAGTTGGGTACCATACTGAACTTAAGTTCAGCATATCACCCATAGTATGATAGACAGACAAAGGTAGTTAATAGGAGTCTAGGGAACATGTTGAGAAGTATGATTGGAGAGATTCCAAAGCAGTGGGATAGAGTATTAGCTCAAGCTGAGTTTTCCTATAATGATTCACCAAATAGAAGTACGGGGATGAGTCCATTTCAAATTTTGTATGGAATGCATCCAAGAGGAGTGTGTGAACTTCGTGAATTAGGTCAATTGGAGAAAAGGAGTGCTGATGGAGAATATTTTGCAATGAGGATCAGTGAACTATAGGAGAAAGTGAAAGCAAGGTTACAGCAAAGTAACACCAGTTACAAGGCCAGAGCATATTCCAAAAGGAGAGAAAATAACTATGAAGTAGGAGATTTGGTCTTAGCATATCTAAAGAGAGACAGATTTCCGAAGGGAGGCTATAACAAGATGAAGATGAAGAAGATTGGACCCTACAGGGTGACTCATAAAATTTCCAGCAAATGCTTATGAGTTAGAGATTCCTACTGGAGTGGGTATTTCACCAATATTTAATGTTGTAGATCTATATCCTTATGTAGTAGGTGATACTGGAACATTTGCAGAAGGTGAAGATCCTACTAAAGACCTACAATGGGTGAGGAAGATGCTTGTGGCGCAGCCATTGGAATTTGAGGCCATTCTGGACACTAAAGTGGTAAAGAGTATAAGGAAGAAGGACTATATGGAGTATTTGGTCAGATAGAAGAAGCGACCAACAGAGGATTACACTTGGATGAGTGCTGCAGAGTTGGAAGCCCAAGGTTTCACTGTAATTGATCTAATGAACAGGGGTTCATAATTTTTCACCCTTGCGAGTCTGATGCAGGAGCATCGTGGCATGTCAGCAATGTAATGAGTTGGTCACATGCTATGGCATATTTTTTACTATTTTGATGAGTCATAGTTTGTTAGTGATGGTAGGAATGATGGAGAATCATGACTCCCTGTGTGGAGATCAAGCCGTAGTTTGTTTGTTGTGATAGGGAAGTTTCCATTATGCTTTGTAGTTGTTTGTTTTCAGTTGCAGGACCACTCAGGGTGGGAGTAACAGTTTAGATTAAATAGACAGGTTAGAGAAGTGTTAGGGGTTCTACTCTTCAACATTAGAATTCCAAATTTGCAAAGAAAAGGACAGACCTGTGTCTGGTTCTGCTTGTAAATATTTTGAATAGACTGAAGAATAGATCTGAGCTATGTGTTTGTGCGTTTTTTTAATAGGAAGAATAGTTGTGTGTTTGCAGTGTTATTAGCCTCTATGCATTTACTGTTTGGACTGTGAATCCGTGAAGAGTCGATTTCGGCATTTTCTTGAACATTTGTGTATTTCTGTGAAATTATTGATTCAAGTGTTAAATTGTTGCTTGAATAGATGAAATAGGTCATAGATGCATGCATAGAAGTGTTAGGCTAATGAGTCATGAATATTGCAGGTTGGATAGATCAATTCTCTAATCAATCAATGCAGCGCATAGATTTTCTATCCTTAACAAGTTTTGCAAAGGATGAACGGTGGGGATTGAGTCCACGGACGAAGATCTAACGGTCCAGGAGAGATCTACAACGGAAGATGTGAGGACGATAATGGATCTGCAAATATCTGTGAGATACGCACCAAAGAATAGATCGATGGTTGTGAAGAAGGCCGCAAAGATCTGATGCTCGTAAAAGTTGCGGGAGAAAAATTGCGGAAGGAAAGTTGCGGGGGAGCAACTTTGGAAAGTTATTCGGTCATCCCGCATCCCACAAACCGCTTGCGGAAAGCATGTTGCGAAAACTCTGTTGTGGAAACAGAGTTGTGGAAGCCCTGTTGCAGAAGCAGAGCTGTGGGGAGGTAATTTTAGAGAAAAATTTGGCTGAGGGATAAATTTGGACATCCTGCTAAGTGTAGGACCCACCAAATCCTAGAGGTGTTGGTTGGGTTGGTTGTGGTTGATCCCACCTGCACCAGGTGCCCTCACTTAACTATACTCTCAATTATGCGTGCCAATCCTCTCCACTTAACTCAACAAAGACACAGGGCACCTCATCTAAATCAACTGGAACTCCATCCATGTTGTTTACTTCTCTCCACTTAAGTCAGTCTAGGAAGGAGGGAGCATGAGGAAGCTTGAACAATTTTGGAGAAGGTGTGTGACATTCATTTACATGAACATTTAGGGCTTGAAATCAATAAAAGGAGGGAGGGTGCATTTTTTAAAGGTTGTATTTTATCATTAGCAACATGAAACAAGTGACCTAATTCTCTCTTCGTCTATGTTCCTTGATTTCTTTGCAGGGACATTACTAGATCAACCTGTATTTGTCTCTATGGTGGACCAACCTATTGATTTTATTTATGCTTGATGTCATACTATTAAAGGATTTTAGGGGCTCATTTTCATTTTTGACATCCTAGGGGTTAAGCGTATACTATGTAATGGGAGGGATGGGTTAGTGTGCATTGAGACATAATGTGATGGTATGGGGGAACACACATGAAACTTGATTCTCAATACCATGGGTTAGTTTACAAGAACCATCCCAAGTGTGCCTAACCTTGAAATACACACCACATTGAACTCGTGGGACATGGGTTCCCTATTAAATGCCTATTTGATGGCTAGGGAACCCATACATTGGACATAAGCCATTCAAAAAAAAATTGTGACCTTGAACCATTACATGGGCCCCAAGGACCATCCTCGATGCACTAATCCTCAACAAATTACCATACCTCACTTTTAGACTAGAAACTCCCTATGTAAGGATTGTGTGTTTGTTTGGGATACTATATGTGAACCATGAGCCCTAGAGATCATTTATATGGGATTTCACTTTGTATTATAATTACGGGGTGCTCCAAGAACCATCCTTGGTGTTGTAAAACTTGAAAGAAACACCATATATAACCCTTAGACCAAATATAAAATTTATACCATATCTAACGTTTAGATCAAAGATGACACATTTCTTACCATGTGAAATAAGTGTAATTTACTTGTGTTGTAGCTAAATTGAAGGGTCATGGTCTTTGGAAGTTTAAAAAATGACACTAATAAAGTGATTGGACTATGTAGGGATAGAATATAATCAACTACCACAAGACACTATCATGTCCTGGGTTTTAGGAATATCTTGGAGTTGTACTAGCTTTGAAAGGGATGATTCGGAAATTTTAGAGAGATTTGATGCAAACATAAGAGAAGAATTTGGGAACTTGATTCATAATCAAAAATCAGAGGACATGTTAGTAACATAATTTATTTGTTTCTTTTTTCTTTTTTAAATCAATTATTATGCAAGATCAAATTCTACATATATTGATAAAAACATACAAAATTAAAAAACCGCAATAAAACTATTGGATTTTGAAGATGCTAAACACATAAATACACATGAGAATATATTAAAATATATATCAAATTATTTCTCTTCATTTGGAAAATCAATAAAACCCAATATCTAAGCTTCTCGTAGGGAAATTAAAAATGTTCTTGTTTCGCCAAGGATTCAAAAAGTCAAATTGTCACAAGGATGTCAAAATTGATTCATGTTTTGAGAATAACATTGTGGATACATTCTAAATTCATGCCTTGTATAGATGAAAACAATTAAGCTTCTTGTTGGGATTTATTTTCAGGAAACCCTACTGGGATACACTTCTAGAAACGATTAGAGAGGAAATGGTAGAGTTTTGGAAACTCATTCTTCGGATAAGCATTTGTTGTGACACTATTTATCTAGAGGCGTGTATGATGAGAATTGTAAACACATTCCAGAGATGATGAAAACTGAAATTTTTTAGGAATTTCGAAAAATAAATTAAGGTGTAAAGATTTATTTTCTCAATTTCAAAAAATTGAAACCATTGTATATTATGCACAATCTGCAACACTTGTTGTTATATGTACCATGTTGAATTCCAACTCTATTCTAACACACTCGTAGATTTCTGCAAAAGGAACTAGCAAGACAACCATCTTCCTCCCATTGTGCATGATTTTTTTTCATTGATATTATGTAAAAGGAATCATGAAAATGTCTTTTCAATAAAATATGTGTAGTTGGAATAAGATGCCTTGAATGTGGTAGTATGATATTGTTCCATATAAACTTTCCTATGGATACTACACACATTGAATTGTCATATATCATGGTTATATGGAGGTGATATGAGTATGTTAAATCATTGGGTGTAGCTCTCTCAGTACAGAGAAATAATAGTTGTGCAAGTGGTGAATTACAGTGTATGTCACGATATATTTTCACAGTTCACGGTATATGTGCCTGTGTGGTATTGTATGCACATTTTACCATATTGCAAGGCAAATGAGTATTGTACATTGTGAGAATACATTGTTGCATACACTAAATAACTAATTTTGCAAAGAGGAGGTCTTCCAAACACGTTTTTTCAAACCTGATCTATGGCTCTTGAATGCATCTTGTGGTGGGATGTGACCTTGTGTGTGTTCATTGTACTTGAGTTGTGACCTTTCTAGAAGACATGAAATTCTAGAAGACATGCTAAGTTTATATATTATGTTCATTAGTTAAGGACCAACTTTCATTGTTATATTTTTATTGTTTATGCTCTGTACATTGGAATTGATAACTCATCTCGAGGACCAACTTTAACACAGTGACAAGTGGAACATTAAAGTTGAAAGAGGTGAAAAATATGTATGAATTTTTACAGCAATATTTTTCTAGATATACCTTTGTTATTTACTTATCCTTATAAAATGATGTTAAAAATATATGTGACAATATAACTTGAGAGAGAGAAAAGATTAAATGCATTGGTCTTGTTGGCCCTATGGGTAAAATGGATTTTTTGTCCACCTTTACCATACACCTTGGTCTTGTGGGTATGGGGGTTTCCTTGCCATCTTGTTGTTTCATTGGGTGCAGGTCTCTCGATATAGAGAAAGGATATTTGTGCAAGTGGTGAATTATAGTGTATGTCACGATATATTCTCACAATGTACATTATTTGTGGTTGTGTGGTATTGTATGCATTTTTTACCATTTTGCGAGGAAAATGAATATTGTACACTATGCGAATATATTGTTGCATACACTAAGTAACTAATTTTGCAAAGCGAAGGTCTTCCAAACATGTTTGCTCAGACCTAATCTATGACTCTTGAATGTATCTTGTGGTGGGATGTGACCTTGTGTGTGTTCATTGTACTTGAGTTGTGACTTTTCTAGAAGACATGACATTCTAGAAGACATGCCAAGTTTATATATTTTGTTCATTAGTTAAAATTCATTGTAATTTTTTTATTTTTTATGTTTTCTACATTGGAATTGATAACTCATATCAAGGACCAACTTTAATGCAGTGACAAGTGGAGCGTTAAAGTTGAAAGAGATGAAAATTATGTATGAATATATTTCAGCATTACTTTTCTATATCTACCTTTGTTATTTACTTATGCTTGTACAATGATGATAAAAATATACGTGACAATACAACTTGAGAGAGAGAAAATATTAAAGGCATTGGTATTGTTGGCTCTATGGGTAAAATGGGTTGTTTTTCCACCTTTACGGTACACCGTCTTGTGGGTATGGGGGTTTCCTTACAATCTTGTTGTCACCCCTTTTCTTGACTTATGGTTCTTCATCTTCTATTTGGTCCTAACACCCATGATTGTGTGTGGTACCTTGACCACCTTTGGTATGATTACTTAACCTTATTACTTTTATTGTTTTATTATTATGTGACCACATGACCTTTGGTACCCTACTCTAAGTGTGCTCAACTTTATTTTATGTTTTATTATGGTAGCCACCTTGTAACCTAGGTTTTCCTAAGTGACCATTCTAGAAGACATGTCAGGTTTATAGATTATGTTCATAACTTCACTCTTAGAGTATCTTGGAATGAAAGAAGTATAGATATGATATTTGTTGGACGCATGAAGTTGAGTACACTTATAGTAGGGTACCAAAGGTCATACGATGCCCCTTCTACGGATTCTAGAATTGTGTTGTAAATTGTGAATCGTGATCTCCAACCCATGATATCCAGCCGTGAAATGTGAAAATAAACCATCAACACTCTAACCCTCTCTCTCTTTCTCTGAAGGTATGTCTTCTGACTACTTTTCCTTACAGTGACAAGAGCTGACTCAAAATCATGTCTGAGTATAAGGCAGATCCAAACCATATCTATCTAGCATTATTATTGTTCTTTAATTATTATTCATTAGTTAAACTTCATTGTAATTTTTTACTATGTATGTTATGTAAATTGGAATTGATAACTCATCTCAAGGACCAACTTTAACGCATTGACAAGTGGAGCAATTAAAGTTGAAAGAGATGAAAATTATGTATAAATTTATTACAGCATTACTTTTCTAGATCTACCTTTGTTATTTACTTCTTCTTATACAATGATGATAAAAATATGTGACAATATAACTTGAGAGAGAGAAAAGATTAAATTCATTGGTCTTGTTGTCCATATGGATAGAATGGGTTGTTTGTCCACCTTTACAGTACACCTTGGTCTTGTGGGTATGGGGGTTTCCTTACCATCTTGTTGTGACCCCTTTTGTTGAATTATGGCCCTTCATCTTCTATTTGGTCCTAGCACCCTTATTGTGTGTGGTACCTTGACCACCTTTGGTTATATGATTACTTAACCTTATACTTTTATTGTTTTATTATTATGTGACCACATGACCTTTGGTACCCTACTCTAAGTGTACTCAACTTTCTTGTATGTTTTATTATGGTAACCACCCTATAACCTAGGGTTTCCTAAGTGATCATTCTAGAAGACATGGAAGGCTTATATATTATGTTCATAACTTCACTCTTGGAGTATCTTGGCGTGAAAGAAGAATAGATCTAATATTTGTTGGACGCATGAAGTTGGGCACACTTAAAGTAGGGTACCAAAGGTCATATGGCACCCCTTTTAGGGATTCTATAATTGTGTTGTGAATTGTGAACTGTGATCTCCAACCCGTGAGCTCCAATCATGAAATGTGAACCTAAACCATCAACACTCTCTCTCTCTCTCTTTAAAGGTATGTCTTTTGACTACTTGTCCTTACAGTGACAAGAGATTACTCAAAATCATGTCTGAATATAAGGAAAATCTAAACTAGATCTATCTAGCATTATTATTGTTCTTTAATTACTATTCATTAGTTAAACTTCATTGTAATTTTTTTACTGTTTATGTTCTGTACATTGGAATTGATAACTCTTCTCAAGGACCAACTTTAACGCAGTGACAAATGGAGCGTTAAAGTTGAAAGAGATGAAAATTTTGTATGAATTTATTATAGTATTACTTTTCTAGATCTACCTTTGTTATTTACTTCTGATTATACAATGATTATATAAATATATGTGACAATATAAATTGAGAGAGAGAAAAGATTAAAGTCATTGGTCTTGTTGGACCTATGGGTAAAAAGGGTTGTACGGTCCACCTTTACGGTACATCTTGGTTAAGATATGCATTTTCAATATTGCGGGAGATATGCTAACTATATATGATGATAGTGGAAAATGCATGCATTAATACCTTGTAATTTTCTAATATGAACCATGCAGACCCAACAAGGTCCTATTTGAACTTTTTTCCCATGGTACAGGTAGAACCAAACATGTATTTTTCATACATGTCTTCCTTGAGCAAGGGGGGTTGAGGAAGGCTAGAGGAAAGTGAGACATCCATTAGTTCTACAAGGGATATATCAACTATATGTTAGAAGATCATAATAAAATTCCATAAACTCATGGATTTTTTTCTCGTTGAATGGGGGTC
This sequence comes from Pseudotsuga menziesii, assembly GCA_001517045.1. NCBI lineage: Eukaryota > Viridiplantae > Streptophyta > Pinopsida > Pinales > Pinaceae > Pseudotsuga > Pseudotsuga menziesii. The sequence continues at coordinate 522,300 of LPNX010348769.1, forward strand.
ATGTTCCTATGATGACGAGACAATATGCGACATCTAGGTGCCCTTAAGGTACAAACATCTAGTGAAACAATGGGTACCTGGGGATCTTCCTCAATTGAACATGGATTTTTGTGTGAACGAGAGGATATATCGAATTGCACTGTCGTCATTACATGGTTTGAGGTTGTTTTGCATGGATGGCATAAAGGTCAGTTACAGCAGATGTACAGAATTGATGGAGTATGCTGGACCCTATTACAACTACAAAAATCAGATGCACCTGGTCCAATATACATGAAGTATGTGTAGATATGGGTTGTCAGCAAATTATTTACAACTTAAGGACAAAGATCAAAATAAAAGAGAAACGGTGTACATTGACGGAAGGCCAAAGGCCATTGGGAATATTGTGGGATTTATAAATAGTACACAACGAGGGTCTACACTTAAAGCAACCCAACTGCATATTTGAGGCGTGTGAAGGAACCCCTGTATTTGTATGTGTCATTAAATCAATAGTTGTAAGGGAAGACTCTGCTTATTAATTACAATTTGAATCGAGTAGATACAAACACAGTTACTATGGAAGTGGTACAGCCAACAATTTACCAAACTTTTTATTAATTAATTTAACCTCTTAAGGATTTTTCGTTAGTCAATTGTTATAATTTTGTTTAAATTTTCTATATTTACTTCACAGGGTAGTGATTGAGGCATCTCCCCAACAGCTGGTGAGAGGAGTACAACTTCCTTGAGGCAGCGGGTATACATTTTTGTAATAGTACAAATATAATTTGAAAAAGAGTTTTTTTTGTTTGTTTTTACATGAGCATATTCGTTTGGTTTATATAATGTTATTTTTATATTTGTTGCAGATTATCGATCATGGAAACCACCCGGCAATTGATCAGATGACAACAGCCTCGGGCAACTCGTAAACCTGATTGTAATTATACAATTTAAATACATCAAAATGTTTTGTTATTATGTTGTTTCAGTGAGTAATTTGGTTTCGTTTAGATAATTTTGTCTATGTTTTTTAAGCATGATTCTGTAAGGGGCACCTCCCTCGCAGTAGATGATACCAGACCTGCATCGAGGTGACAAGTATACATCGATGCCATTGTACAAATTTAATATGTACAAAAAGTTTTGTTGTTGTGTTTTTTCATGAGTATATTTGTTTGGGGTATATAATGTTATCTATATTTGATGCAAAGTGTTGATCGAGGAAGCCACCCATCTGTTGATCAAACGACAACATCATTGGGGCAACAGATAAACCTAATTGTAATTGTGCAATTAAAATACGTCAAAATTGTACCAATATAATATGTAGCATATATTTTTTTGTTATGTATTTTTTGTGTGTATACTGATTTCATTATGATAATATTTTCTACTTCTTTTTTGCAAGGGGGTGATCGAGGAAAGTCCCCAGCTATGGATCAGACGACACCATAATCCAGGCATCAGGTAAACCTAGCTGTAATTTTAGGAATCTATCATGATATATATGTTTTGTTAATATATATTTTTTCCTCAGTCTATTGCTTTCACATCAGTAATGTTTTATATATATATTTTGCATACCAATGATTCAGTGTATGAAACAACATCACATCCATCAATAGCTTTTGATGTGCATGAGTTGTTGCATGATGCTGGCATTGGTTCTTCTCTAGACCAAGTTAAAGTGATAGAGAAGACCTTGAAAAAAATTAATGAGGATATCATTTGTCTGCTATTCATTATTCCACAGATAGACAAGATTAATGCCAAGGTTGAAATGTTGGTAAAGAGATCTCATGCCTTGCAAGTAAGTTGTGGAATATTGAATCATAATTTAAATTCATTTAAACTTTATAATTTTTACTTTTATATGATAGTGAAATTATAAAATATAGTTTGTATTTACAGGATTTTCTGCAACCATACACTAGTGGTCAAGGTGGTGTTGGGACCGGTGATGCTCGTGGAGATAAATTGTCACATGAGAAAACCACTCCACGTGCATCGACTCATGCGCCATTGTTGACGACTGAACAATCAGCAACACGTTTTGTGACACCCCCGAGGCCAGCAGAGAGTGCACTCGCCAATGATCAATGCACACAAGATCGTGCAGAAGAAAGGGTGGATGAAGAGCCTGTTAGTATTGCTAATGTTGAAGTAGCGTTTCTTGGATCTTCTCGTGTCACTAGAATGGGTACAATAGAGACAACATTTTTTGTGGTCGAAGAACTAGTTCCAATAAAGATAGAGAGGATCACAGATAATTATACATTGTTTAAGTTAGTGTTTATAATTTGATTGTAATATACTGATAAAACATCTTTTTTCAACCAATGATGGCATGATGGTTTTGCAAGAAATGATGTTTTTATAAACATCTAAATGATTTTTCCTTGGAGATCTTCGGGCCCACCATGCGCAGAAGGTGGGATAGACAAACAAAAAATTTAAAGGATGAACTCACTAATCGGTTAGTTGGAATGTTCAGCAACGAGACCTTCGATCGAGTCATGGTACTAAAGAAGGTTGGACAACATATAAAGATTGTCTGAGACCAATATAAGGTTCACCTAGAAAGGAACCCTAGGTATGAGCGCCCTTCGATGATTCCAGCAAGAGAGTGGAAAACCCTAGTAGAGGATGGAAAGGAGAGGGCTCTGAGAAAAGAATGAAAGCTAACACTAAGAACAAGGAGGTATGCAATACTTTCCACAGTGTAATGCTAACCCTTATTATTATTAATTTTTATATCGAATTTTGAACATCTAACGTATTTCAACACTTGCATAGGTTGTCAGACACATCAAAGGCCACAAAGGAAAGACTAGAAAAAATTGGTCAACACAAGCTTGGGCCTGGTGGTTATTCGAATTTGACAGCACGAATTGTAAGTATTGAAAAATAAATAATGCATCCACATAATAAATTGCAAATTATTTTCGTTTTATTGTGCCGCAAAATGTAAAATTAATGACGTTATGCAAATATGTAGGTCGGCTGATTCAAAGAAGTGCCCATTGAGGAAGACTTGAAGCTTGGCTTCTAGCATGGATTTTGAAGATGTTGTTGAACATTGAAAAAGCTTGTCTAGGAAAACATGGTCTTCTGGTGATCCATCTGGTGCACAGGTATATAAAATCTATATAGTTTAATGAATTTTTTTTAAAATATTGATTCTATTTTGAGCAAGAAAGCAATGATCCCCTTAATGTCGATAATGGACAACAACCAATCGAATATCATGCTTCGAATCCTAGAAATGAAATTATTCATATGCTACAATTTTAAGTATAGTGTTGTAGATGGTGAACATTTATTGTACTTCTCCATATTTCAACTGCAAAGCATGTAGAGGGTCACACTGTACAGGATGAGCTTAGACAAGAAGATGAAGAACATGATATGGCCACAACAAGTAAAAAGCACATTTGTAATTTTTAATGAAATACTTGTAATTATAATAACAAAATATACGTATGCAACATTTCACATTATTGCAACAAATCCAAACCCCTTGCTGCAAAATCCACGTCGCAAGCACTCTACTAGGCACACAGCACAGCAAGTTGATGAAGCACCAAGAACTAAAGGACAAATTCCTAAAGATACGCTTCTAAGTTGATTTTGTAAAGAGAATAAAAATTAGAAAGAAGTGACTGAAGAAATATTGTGTAATTATTTTTGATAATATAATGTTGTGCATGGTTTTTGGCCTACTAAATGAATGAATAGTTTAATGACTGTTAGATTTTATTGAATGAATGTGTTGACTGAATGAATAAATGGTTTAATCAATGTTAGATTTTATTGAACGAATGCCTTGACTGAATGAATGGTTTAATCAATGTTATCTTTTATTGAAAGAATGGTAAATGTTTTTTATGATGAAATCTGCATGAATTTTCACGTAAATTTAGTTTTTCAAGTACATGCATTGGGTATGGGGAATTGAGAGTGATGTGAGGGGTAGGTGCCATAAGGGCTCCCACATTCACGTGGTTGGCCCTATTCAATAGAGAATATTAAATTATTCTCAAAAAATAGGAGTGCTCAATGAATGGTGAGGAATTATCGATCTTCCATAGTTATTTCTTTGAAGCATTATTGTCATAGCAGGCATTCCATGACTTATAAAATTTATTCTGGTGTATAATTGTAGTTTGAAATTTTACTATGGCTATTTCACTCATCCCTTGAAACTTGTTACAGATGGCCTTGGGAAAAATTTTGAAATGTCTAAAGAAAAAATGGCTTTTTGATGTGATCGGTGGTCTTATATACTTTGTTTTGGTGTTCTCCATGTTTCCTCAGGTGAACTCTGATTACCCGTTATTTTACTTGAATATTATTGTAATTTACATTATCAAATTAAAATGTTCATTATTAATGTTGTTTTTCTTCATTGAGACTACTGAGACTGTATTTTTTTAGCTTCATTTCGTTATTTTCATATACAAAAGAAATTCTTTATTTGAGGGGTCCTGCCATGAAATTATTGCAACAGAAAAATATGTGTAGTATGTTGAAAGATGTTTTGAAAGGTAAAGCAAATGTAGACATTGTCAAGATCCACAAATCAAGGGAATTTGTTGCAAGAAATTATAAGTATCAGCAACATATGCATATTTACAGGACACAGGTAAGAGCATTGATGAAATATCATGACATACTTTTAAATTGTAGTTTTTTTAAAACATTTTTATTTATAGCCATCAATTTTCATAGTTCTTTCAAAACTATTGGCATTTTTTGTACACGGTTATAGAGAAAACAAATAGTGAATTATTGAGTCCAAAAAGCATAACATTGTAAGCAAAAAAACTCCATTCAATGGTAAAGGGGGTATTTCCGTTGTAATATTTTGTCCATCTTGACTTGATGGTATTCAAAGAATAAATATGTAAAAGAGCACACTTCATTTCCCACATACATGAATAACTACCTTCTAAAATACAAACAGACCTTGATACCATCCATATCTTTCTTGCTCTAAATGACAATGTGATTAATCCAAATAGACTCTTTTATACGAAATATCATACCTATAAACATCTTTCTCTTAATCTCCTCAAAATATTTTTCCAAAAGTGATCTTCTACAATGGCCAATGGGTGCCTTTTATAGGTGAAGCATGGTTTCATTGTTGTCTCGATTATAGTGATCTAGTTTCATCCATGCCAAGGAATATTGCACGGTGCTTCATGGTGATCATTATTGTTTCATGGTGATTATTGTGAGACAACTAGAATCACTATAATTGAGAGATATTGTTGTCTCATGGTTTCATAGTTCAAGCATCATGCAATCTTCCTTGACATGGATGCGAAGGACATAAGATATGCAAGGAAACACAAATAATTTTGAATGGTTACTAGATGCATGACTTCCACACCGTTACAAGGTTGTGCCCATTCCTTACATAACGTTCCCCACCCCCCCCCCATCCCCCACCTAAATCAAGTGGTTAGGCGCCCATCACTATTTTCTTCCCTTCAGCCTTGGATGTTAGGGGATTTTTGACATGATACTCCTTTTTTCCTTCAAAGTTCTCCTAGCCAGGGTCTCTCAGCATGAGGATTGGTTAGATGATCTTATTCATCTTTGCATGGGCTCCATCACAACAATTGATGATGACAAGGGTGCCTAACCTCCCTCCTCTTCTTATACATATATCTTTGATATTAATCAATGTCTCTTTTCTTTCCAAGGTTTAGTAGTTTAGCTTCTAGTTTGTCATTTCTCATGTATTTCTCTTTTTCTCTTGCTTTGTATGTGTGATTGGAATTTAGGAGTGATATTGACGCTCCCACTTTGAGGTGTCTAATGACTATATTTTTATCCACAACAACCTATTCTTTGGTCATTCTCAAACATTACTAGACTATCTTATCTCATATGATATAATGCTTTTGTGTTCCCCCAAATCTCAAACACAATACAAAGGACATCAAGAGGGATGATGTATCAATGCAAATTTGCATATTTTTATCTTTCGTTTTTATTGCCATAATGTTAGAAACATAAAGTATTTTACCCTCATATTGCTGCTTTGAATATGAGCTTTACTGCAAATTGTTTGCCATCATTTGCACCTTTAATTGTTGTATAGAAATTGTTCATGCTTGCTATTACATAAGCAATTCTGAAGCATTCTTTAAAAAGTAAACACATCAAATTTATAGGTGGAATGTATAGTTAAACACGGGCTTATATCTTTGTCTCAATTCATAGTTATTTTACTGTAGCCATAAGATTTTGACGAATGTATTGTTTCTATTTTGCAAGTATTCAAGTGAAGGAGTTGAAGGTTTGGAATCTAAAGTTGAAGGGTTACTAAAAGCTTGGACCAACCTACAAAAGAAAGGTAAGGTGCACAATTTTGATTTCTAAGTCTTACTTTCATTATATATAAACTGTATCTTCATGTTTGCATGCCTTTGGATATCTATTTTATTTAAATTAGTATCTTGATGACCTCACCCCAGTTATTGGATATTTTTCCTTAAAACAAGGATATGGAATCAAATATTGACAAGGAAAATTTTCATGGGTTTACTACCACACCTTTTTTATATTCCATCTATATTTTCTGATGGAATTTCTTCATGTTTAGCTTTCTCAACCTCCTTTGAGCCATTTTTCTACAAGTAATAACTAATTTGGCACTTGAATGTGCTATCAAGTTTATAACATGTGTCATCTCTAATATATTCATGTTCTATCTTCCCCTTGTTGTAATTTGTCTTCATTCAGGAGCAAATGGCCTAAGTCATCAATACTTTCATTAATAAACCTTCCAACACCTCTACAGAAATGCCCAACTTTGTAATGCCATTTTCCTCACTTGTAGGTTCTTAACATGGAAGATCAAGCTCCTTGTATATTTTATGTCCTTGAATAACCATGGCTCAACATTTTATTACATTTGGTCTAGATTATACTAATGGAAACGTAGTGCCTGAAACATACAAGGATTTTGAGGAGAGAGAAATCCTTATAATAAAAAAGCTTCATGGAAGATGCAAAATCCAATGCACTTTATTTATCTAATGATCCTACATAATTCATTTTGAGATCATCAATGGTTGAAGAACCTAAGGAACATGGAAAAATGACTTTTTTGCAAGAGTATTTCTTTAGTATCCTCAGTAGTTCAATTCAGTTTTACGTGATGGCTATTACGACTTAATACTTTACTTAGAAATCTAAGACTTAATTTGTGTAATGTTTGCTTACAAGATCATGCATATACCATCAAACAAAATTTGAATTTAAACAACTCTCCCACCATTAACTTTTCATATAATCTCAAGTCTATTTAAATATACATCTTTAAGGATATATAAGCAAATCAAGGATACAATTAGATCTGGTTTATAGTTGATGGGATGTTTACATGTTCTTTGGTTTCATGATATGTTCTAATTTCATGGTATACTTTGATTTAACCAAGTAAAACATTGTAAGAAATAATAATCTTAGTGAATTATGCGTAATTATACTCTACATAAATTCTTGTTCTTACAACAAATGCCACTCAAAAGACTTTATCTTATTAATTTAAAGCTACTCAATATATTTCGCAAGTGTTATAAGGAATCTTCAAATAACTTAATCAATCAAACAAACATTAGTTAGTTTAGGGAATCCCCCTTATTGTATAATTATTTTTCCTCAATAATAGTGAAGTGAAATTTTACTTAGGTGACAATTGTAAAGTTCCCATAGTCGCACTTGGCCAGAACCTGTTAGGAGACTTTGCCTTAGGATGCTAGTTTTTGTGGCAATATGGTCAAAGGGGGGATACTAAAATTTTATGAATGGACTTTTTTCTCTTCAAAATAGATCCTTGATGAGCATCATTATATGTTATCATTTTTCTCATACTTCTTGGGGTCCATGGATTGTGCATTAAACACAAGTGATATCTTTGAGTTAGTGGTTCTCTTTTGAGGTGATAAAAGAGGTTTACTACTTTAATGTTGCATAGGCCATTACATATTCAACCCTTATACTAATCCAGGTTTCCTTGTTCAAATACAAGCATTATCGGTTTCCTTGTTCTCTTATGTGATGAGTTTTATAGCTTATAAAGCTCGATATCAAAGAATTCGGATGTTTATATGAAACTACTTGACGGATAAAGTCGTCAGATATTTGTTTTTGTTTTTAATATCATAGATCCGTTAGATATTCGATGGCCACTCCCATAATATATGACGCCCTCACCATACCACTAATGGCTAAAGTCATCAGATATTTGTATTTTTTTTAAATATCACGTAGCTGTCGGATATTCGATGACCACTTCCATAATATCCGACGCGATCGCCATACCGTCGACGGCTAAAGTCGTCGAATATCTGTATTTTTTTTTTAAATCACATAGTCGTCGGTTATTCGACGACCACTTCCATAATATCCAATACGATCGCCATACCACTGACGACTAAAGTCGTCAGATATCTAACTTCCTACAATGCAAAACCCGTCGTATATTCGACATAGACCCGTCGGATAACCGGTCACCTATAGAGTGAAATTTGTCGGATATTCAACGGGTATATGTCAGATTTTCGACGTAGTCATTTACTGTCGAATATCCGCTAAAGTGAAACCGACATTTTAAAAAGAAGATGATTGTCGAATGGTCGACAACATTATGTCGAAATATGGACATCTATGTCGTCGGATTTTAGATTAAAAAATGTTAGTGCTAGGACTCCTCCATCGTGTTCTCCCTATCCTCTTCTTGAGAATTTTATTATTTGTAAGGTGGAATATTTATTGCATCTCATGAAGGAATCAAAGTGGACCCTAGCTAAATCAAATCTATAATGGAATGGTCCATTTTCAAAACCTTAAAGGATCTTAGAGGATTATAAGATTGATAGCCTATTATCACTAATTCGTCAAGAATTATGCTCAAATAGTAGCACCTATAACAATATTATTGAAAAAATAGGCATTTTCATCAACTCAAGAGGCAACCAAAGCTTTTGAAAAAAATATAACTGCTATGTGTACAACTCCTATATTAGCCACACCATATTTCACAAAAACATTTATTATGGAATGTGATGCCTCATAGTTGGCATTGTGTAGTTTTAATGCAAGAAGGCCCCTTGCATTTGAAAGTTGCCAACGTAAAGGAAAAAACTTAAAACCAATTGATGAAAATGAAATATTGCCAATGTTGTATACAATTAAGAAATGGCACTCTTACCTAATAGAAAGAAACTTCAAGGTAAAAATGAATCAAGATAGTCTTCAGTGCTTCTTGGAACAACAATTATCTTTGGAAGGGCCACAAAAAAGGGTGGCAAAAATGGTCGATTATGACTTTGAAAACATCTACATGAAAGAAAACATAATGTGGCGGCAAATGCACTTACATGGAAAGAAGAAGACAGATGGATTACTTTGAATTATTTACATTCTGCAATTTGATTAGGTGGAAGGAGCAACAATAGAAAGGAAGCAAGATCAAAAGGCATGCAAGATAATTAACAACTACAAAATGACTTTAATGCATTAGATAAATTTGTATGGAAAAAAGGATTCACTATAATACCAAGATCACCTACATTTATGTAAGAATTTTCAACTCAAAAAGGTCATTTTGGAATTGCACACTACTTCTATAGGAGGATATTCAGGGTTCTTGAAAAATTACCATAACATCAATAAGGATTATTTATATGAAGGTCTAAAAACTAATGTCCAAAAATCTCGTAGTTGGATGTTTGGTTTGCCAACAAAATAAGGAGAGACAAACAAGATACAAAGTATTATATAGCCATTAGCCATACCAAGTCAATTTTAGGAAGAGGTCTCGATGGACTTTATCATAGGTCTACCAAAAGTCTTAAGGAAAGAATGTCATCATGGTAGTGGTCAATTGACTCACAAAGCATGCTCATTTATGCTTTCTTTCTCATCATTTTAAAGCAAATACAATAACTACAACGTTCATGGAAACAATGTTGAAGCTGTACATGGAATCCCCAATAATATTGTATCTAATAAAGATCCAATTTTCACTAATAAGTTTTTGAATGAAATATTTTCTTGTTTGGAAATTCAATTGGCTCACAACTCCTTTTACCATCATGAATCCAACATGCAAACTAGGATTGTGAATAAATGTTTAGAAATGTATCTTTGTTGCTTTGCATTTAATAAACAAACACAATGGATAAGTAGTTTCCTTTGGCAAAATGGTGGCACAACACATCCTTCTATTCTTCATAAAAAATGTTACCATTCATGGCACTTTATGGCTATCATCCTCAATCTATCACATCATACTTGAAAGATAAAGATGAGGTTCGGGCAATGGAGGTTCTCCAACTATTAAAAATACAGTTTGGCTCTAACACAAAATAAGATAAAACAAACAGGTCTGAAAATTTTTGAAAAGAAATTTCAAGTAGAGGATTGAGTATTTTTTAGGCTACAAGCATACAAACAAATGTCCATCAAGCAACAAAAGGACAATAAATTAACACCCAAGTACTATGGTCTCTATAAAGTGTTGTAGAGGATTGGAAGTATGGCTTACAAACTGGACTTGTCTCATGTTCTATGTTTCTTGCCTAAAATGGTAATTAGCAAAAAGATCCTATTTCATACTATTTTGCCAACAATTGATGAAAAAAATGATAATAAAACCTGGAACAATCTTTAACACACGAATCAAGCAATTGCAAAATCGAGCAATTACCGAGTACCTAATTAAGTGGGAGAACTTGCCAATAGAAAAAACAACATGGGAAGATGATTTTTTCATGCAAAAACATCTACAATTAATCAGGTGTCGAGGACAAAATTGTTTTAACAAGAGAAGCATGTTAAGTCATGTATTATTATATTGTGACATTACAATTATATTATTATAATAGTATTGTCTTCATTGGTCAGCTAAGACCTTACTTACTATTTGTCTCATATATATATATATATATATATATATATATATATACACACCACCTAATTTCAGGGTCATCTCATCTCATCTTGTGCATGCGAGCCATTGTAAAATGAAGTTGCTCCCTCCAAGAGGCCTCTTATTCATCTCTATATTGCATTCTCAAAACGTTGGGTTACTCTTTCTTTGTATTTTTAAGCTATTGTGGGACTTTGGTGCATAACACATTGACATCGGTTATTGCTTCATCGTGGATAGGTTGTCAAAAATAGGTTGCACAAATTTAATGTTACTAGTTTCGCTTATGTCATGTGCAACAATGAGACAATGCAATTTTCTTTTTGTAAATCTTAGTATGCCAATGTTTTTTTGTTATGGTTTTAGGTTGAGTTCAATCTTTGTTTGCAAGCCCGCTCTTAGGGGACACTCAAATAGTCAAGGACCACTACAAATTATTTTGGCTTTCAGTTCATTTGGTTGCAATTGTTTTTTGTGGAAACAACATTGTAAAATTACTTTAAGTGAGGCTCCCCATCCGCTTTCTCTTTGTAATATGCTATTGTTTTTTGTGCAAACAATGTTGTAAAGGTACTTTTAGTGAGGTTCCTTGTCCCCTTTCTCTTGGTAATCTATGGAGCATTAAGCAAGGGTTGGCTCTACTCTTGTAAGTTCACCAACATGTAGGGGCCAAACTCATATGATGGCCTTTTAGTTTTCATGGACCAAGACTTCCCTTGTTCCAATGTTGTCTATATGATGTAATTATCTCTGCAATGCTTATTTATTTTTTGAGGTAATATATGAAGCATTTTTTTAAAATGACCAAATGGATAAGAGATGAGTATCATAACCAATAGAAAAAGTGAAATTACAAAAATCCATTAATGGAAATATAACCATTATAAACATTACACTACAAGGATAATGCTCAAATAATAGAAGAAGACAAAACCACCCCTCCAAATAAAAACCTTGTAAATTTTGGCCTAAAGAAATCTCTAGAAAGAAGTAGCAAATACAATTTCCCCATTCGATACTAGATGCAATTAATGTCAATAAAGCCCAAATTAACCAAACATTATAATGCTAAAACCATGGAACTACACTGAAAATCTGCATTAACAAGAAGCATAATGTAACAACACATTAACAACTTTTACTCAGCAACAATGGGTTAGTTGTGACAATTAACATGACCTAGTACAACAATTTTTCAGTAACTCTTTAGTATTAAACATTCCAAACAATTAACCTGACCTAATACAACAATTTTTCAGTAACTCTTTAGTATTAAACATTCCAAACAGTAGATTCTCTTAAGATATTGCACATTTCTCTTCCATGATTTATAGCAACTCATAGGAACAGATCTTAATGCCGGAACTTTATTTGTCAAAACGGTAAATATGGGCACTCCAACTACTAGCTGCTCCTGCTTTTTTGCACCCGGATATGTTCTGTACCTGGGGATATGCTTGAACGGAAGGTTCAAGTGCAACCTCTGCCTCCCCTTTTTTGACTGGAACCGAGCGAGGTGGTTGCTGTTATACTGCTATCTTAGCCGCCTTTACCTTTGTCTCCGTTGTTGGTGAGTAAGATGCTGGTTCAAGGGCAACAACTTTGGCAAAATTTACAATGAGTTTGATATTGCACATTTCTCTTTCATGATTTATGGCAACTCGGCAAAATTTACAATGAGTTTGATATGATGTCTAGGCTCAAGTAGGACAAGAATTTTAAGTAACTCGTTAATTTTAACATTCCAGAGTGTCTTTATCTTTAGATATTGCATATTTATCTTCCATGACTATAGCAATTCTGCTAAATTTCTCTTTTACCAATATATTGACATTATAATGGCCAAGTTTTACTACAGATAAATTGGCATTTTAATGGCCACAGTTACACTCTAAGGAAACAATATTCAATGAAGACCTAGCCACCCTATGCTAAAGTCATCCTGGCAAAGGTATTATCTAACCCCTCGATTTCTATATAGAAAACACCACTATTAATAAGTATCAAATACTATTAATTGTTAACTACATCTTATGCTAAAGTCATCCTGACAAAGGTATCATCTAACTCCTATGTCTTCATAGAAAACACCACCATTAATAAGTATTAAATACTTTATTAATTGTTAATTACATCTTATGCATGTATCTTTAAAAACCTCAGTGTTTGACCCTAGAATGGTGACAATAATACTTGTCTTTGACACCCAGGGGTTTCATTCCCTTCCTTTATTTCGATTTCATTCCTAGAGGTTGTATCCCCCTTATCTTTTATCTGGGCTTCACTCCCCGGAGAAGTCGTTCATCCTCAATTATTTTAATTATGGGGTTACAATAGACATGGTAAGTTGGTCAAGCCACTGTAAATTTGGACTGAACTGCATGAGTAGGCGATGAATGTCAACTGGTCCTAACCATGTAAATCTTAAAGAATAAAAGGTTCGTTGAACGCCCAGCAAAATGCAAGAGTTCTCAAAGATCTAAAAAAATGAATGTATGTTAACATTAACAAGCCAGTTTGGGTACAACGTTAAAAACTTCACTCCAATTTCTCAGTGTGCTTTTAACATCTGAAAACAAAAAAACCAGCAAGTTAGAGAATCAGAAGAAATGATTCAATTCCAATTGGAGAAAAATGACGGGATGTTTATAAATTTGGAACTTACAAATTTACGGTACAATAGCACAGTCCCAGACATTAATATCCAGGACAATACAAGAATAAGTTCAAATATGGTAATCTCTTTCTTAACACCAGCCAGATAAAATTGTAATTCATACAAGTCTGACTGTGTAACTTCAATATCATTTTTTTGAATTTTTCCAATCTACAAATTCTATATAGTAGAAGGATTCTCATATCACATACAATTTTGCTGGAACTGCCATTTCCTGGGCCAACCAGCAGCTAAATATATTAGGTCACAGAAACTTTCATATCTATGCTTGACTTCAAATGCCCCATTTTCAAGTTCTAACTTTCTTCTCCACCAAGCCCTTTCATCTAAAGAATAACCTATTTAAAGGAAGCCTATTTGCCCATTTCCTGGTACCACTAGAGAAAATAACGAAGTCTCAGACCCACAATTCACAAGGTATTCACTTCAAGGAGCAATTGAAGATATCAGATTGTTGTCTGGAGTGAGCTGGGTCATGCAGACCGTTCAATGTAACCAATACAATTCTTAAGCTCACATCATCCCTTATCATAATGTTACATCAGTTCAAACACTTGATTTTTACATGCCAAAAATGGTCATTTCAACAAGAGTTGTAAACAAGATATACACAAATATTGGCAACTTACAACTTGATCACCATTGTGATCTATAAAACCAGGAGCAGAACGTAATGACGTGGAACAAAAATGTAAATATTATTTCTTTAAATTGGTACGTGAAAGGATTCGCTTTCCAAATGGGCTACTCCGCAGTGCTGGTAAATGTGGTCGGATAGCTTCAACAAAAGCAACATGAAGAGGCCCCTGGTGGCAGAAATCAAATATACAATTCTCCAATTAATGATATTAGCGAGCCTGAATAAAGTGTAGAAATCTAGCTATTATTAATTAAATACAAATATTCAATATTTCCTGTCTTCTGTGCCATAGTTTGGGAGAAAACAAATAAGGGATCCTGGAGAGAACCTTTGAGGCAGCCAAAGCAGATTGAACAACATAATTAGCAAAAGGATCCTGTAAAAGTTGCCCCAGTCGAGAATTATTTATCAGCTCTCGAATAATGCGTGCACGCTTCTCTTCACCAGCAAGCTTCAGACACTTTTCGACCACATTGCTGCTGAATTTCTGCATAGAAAGGCAGGCATAGTTCCCTTCAAGTTGATTCATCACGGCGTCATTTGCCCATGGAATTCCCAGATCCAAAATGTATTGAACAACATAATTTCTGCACGAAAAAGCATTAAAAATAATTTAGCACATGCTACCGTGCATTTCTATAAGTATGACAACAAAAGTTATCACTCAAATAACCAAATTCACTTCCTCAAACCCAACAAGATATCATACATAAACTTTCAATCGTTGATCACAGAACTACTTCCAATGGTTCTTAGCTTTCTAGTGATGCATGTGTAAGCTATTAAAAAAAAACGAAAGAAAAACTATTTTTTTCCAAGTTCAATTATGAAACACACAAGCTCAAAGAAAACAAATACATACACCAAAACCACTACAGGTTTAACTAATGTGACCAACCCCTAATCTAAGTAAGGCTACCAACAAAACCTTCTGTAAAGCAGCTGTAGAAATGCTGTTCCTCAAATGCAAAAACAAAACAAAGCTTACAAAAGTAGCAGCCTAGAAATCCAGTCTCATAACACATCTTGCTTCCATCAAATGTCCAAACTCAAATTTTATGCAAGTGCATATTGAGTAGGTAGACACAAAAATTACCCAAAAGGATCTTGGGAAAGGAACAGTGCATTTGCAGCTATTTCAGCTACCAAACGATGCCGCTGGACTCCAGATGAAAAATCAACACACCGTTGCAACACACAGCATCCGTGTCGATGGGTTGCAATCTCAACACAATGTGCTGCTGCAGCATCAAAAAGAAACTGGCAACATAGGAAACAGATTTAAGATCAATTGTAAAACCATTAAATCCAAAGTAACATTTCTAACATTTAAATTCTTCAAATTATGTAAAAATAAAAACAAAAAACACATTCGGCTCTAATACCACAAAGAGATATCTTTAAAGAGCCATTGCATTTATATGACTTCTCCTGAGAAGAAACCACAAAACCTGAATTTCATCCATCACAAAGGCTGTTTAGGCACTTTAATTCACTAGAGATCTAAGAGACCAATCGCTTCAAAAGTTTGTAACAAGGCTAAGAAATGGGTCTATTCACCTTGAAATGATCCCCAATATATAGGGGATAAAGTTGGAACTCTTGATGTTTTGCATCTTAGATCTACACTACATAGCGGATAAAGTTGAAACTCCTGATATTTTGTATGTCTTTTAATTTTATTTACATGAGATAAAGTTGAAACTCTTGATACTCTTGATGTTTTGTTCGTCTTCTCTTATCTTCCCCTTTAATGTGGAAGCAAAATGTCAGGTTGCAGGGTTAGCAATCAGGAGTAGAGCAAGTGTGAGCATTCACTTCTTTTATTCATTGGCCCTCTGTTCAGAGAATTGCATCGCCAGGAAAAGCCAAAGTTCAAAGCATAACTTCCAAGCCAGCCTAACTCCTTTTAGAAATTTGGACCATCTGTTTCAAAATGGTCACTACAAATTCTAAACCATGCTAGATCATTAAGACAATTATTTTGCAGTTTCCAGTAGATGTTAGTTTATTAGTTCATCAAATTCTCACTAACAAGCAGGAGCAGGTGCTGGCATTTAACTCTTCAATCACCAAGAAAATACAGTTAACTGCATCAACCTTCGAAATCATCTTAGGAAATGATTACCCACTAAAATTTGAATGACAAGCATACACAACCTCCTTCAAGCAAATATCACTAGATTGATTAAAGATCGTATCTCCTTGACATTCATCCACATTCATCCTTCATATATCAATCATAAGCTGGGAATAATCTGCACTCTCCTAAAACAAGCAAGAAACCCTACAGTTCTGCAGGCAACTGACAATATCCATCTAGGCCCCGATGTGCAATGGAGACTTCACATATCTTCCACTTTGCACTAAGCCAACTCCAACCTCGAGTTGGCCATGTGATAGAGAGTTCACAGCCAACAAGAAAAACACTAAGTAGCATGGGTACCCGCACCCGGGGGTAGGGTATGCATGTACCCGTACTAGATACCTGTACCCATGTACCAGATACCACGTACCCTATCATACCTGAAACTTGGCCGAAGCACCCGAGAGTTTTGCCACGGATTCACGGAATGTTGATTGCAGAGGGGACAGGGTACCCTTGTCTTGGGGACACCCGTGGACACCTAGGGACAAGTTTTGTACAGAGTGCCCGTGTTTTGGGGACTCTGTCTGGGGATGCCTAGGGACCAATTTGCTATGATCCCCAACCAGTTTTGTACAAGTAACATTAAAGTTAGTAATATTAAATGGTAAAATTAAATTCTTAAAGTAAAAGTGGACTTTTACTTAAATTTTTAACATTACCATTGACTGTTTCAGGATGTTTGAGAGTGGTTCCAACCTCATTGAACTTCATATGTAAAAAGTAGAATTTTAGATCCCATTCAGAATTCAGCAGACTTAATAGTCTTCAGGATTTCAGGATTGCAATGTTTTTACTAGATTCTATCATGTATGAGGATATGGGATTGGCATTTAATCAAGCACATCAACCTCTCTATGTACCTTGATGATGGTGGTGTTTATTGTTTAACTCCTCTATCATGACCTTAAAAAAAATGGGCCCTTCACTCAAGCAAAATCACTTAAGTAAGCATGGGAAGCTTTTTCTACCTTATTTAAACACTTAAACTATGAAGTTTCATATAAACTGTAGGGTGTTGACTAATGTCCTTGGAGGACCAACTTCAAGATTCAAGGTACAGGCAAGGGCTAGAGCGTAGAGGGGACACAGGATGCTATTGATGAATAGGATCCCAATATAGGCAAGGATTTTAATATGTAATTATTAGTTGTAGCATGAAGTTTTTTGGACTCTACAGGCCATTTAGCCTCTTTGTTTATGTATTTTGGGTAAGATACAGATTGCACGTGATGTTTTTTAGTTGTATGCACCCTTCCTGTAAACATGAGAAACTTTGCATATTTGTGTATAATGGTTTGGATTCATATAGATGCACATGAATACTATGTAAAGTGAAAATGATTTAGATTTCATATGTAAAAAAATTATATATTTTTATATAGTACCCCCGACATACCCAAGTCCCCTGTCTCAAAAAGTGGTGTCCTTGTCCCCACACCGGTCACCATGCCCAAGTTTCCTGACAACTTAGGAAAAACATCTTCTAGATACTTATTTGGACATTTTTTGCCCTTGTTTATGTTTAGGATGAAATATGACACACTTCCCATATACATATAAAAAAAAATCTTTCCATCCTGCTTTATAGTAGAAATTTTCAAAATATATGCCTATGTATCTTGCCCATTAGATTGGATAATAATCAATTTTCTAGCTCGTGGTTATCAGGTTGATTGCACAATGGGATAACTAGTACATTTACTAGATTAAACTTCCACTTCATTAAAGTGGGATGCTTAGCCCTTCAAAACCCAAGATTGGTAAGCTACTAGTTATCTCTGCAAACCTAATTCCTTGGGGTTACAAGCAACATGTATGCATAGTGTTTCCACCAACAAGAAGACTGGCAACAGAGATTCGGAGATTCTCCATTATTTCTAAGGTTTTAGAAATAACTGTGTAAAGCAATTTCTCTCCCTCTGCCCAACCCATAGTGACATCATAGAAAATATTCATTAAGAAATTGATGAGCAATCTATGAGTTTCTTATCATCCATATCAATAATCCAAATAGAGAAACCCTCCTAAATCTCACAAACCAAATAGAGAAACCCTACTAAATCTATCACAAGAACTACCTTCAATTTCCTTTAAACTAGAGATCCCTTTAAGTATATTTGTCTCCTTGAAAGCTTATCGACTCAAAGTTTGTCCTCAATATAAGTTGAGACATGAGAGCATTTTTGTCTTCCAGAATCCAAACTACCATTTATAATGTGATTAAATATAAAAACCTTCCTCATTTATTTATTTAGAGATGTCTTAAGGATTTTATCCATCTTCATATTCTTTCACAATAGGTATATGTAGCACTCTTTCTCAAGAATACCTTCATAAACAAAAAAAATTGTGAGGGTATAGATGGTGTCTTAGAAAGCCTATCTTTCTTAAAAAGATTTTAGCAAAGAAGATTAAATTGATGGAGTAGCAAGAAAAGACGAGCAACTACAATGGAATAGACACAAATATTCCTACCCACCCAAAACCACAAATGTTACATTGATGTGCCCTAGATCTGCAAGTTAAGGAATCAACAATTAGAGAAGATTTAACACCTGAACAAATTTTGACAATAATATTCATGACCTACTTCAATGGCTTGAAACTTGGCAAGTAGATTAACAATCAAGTCTAGACTTGCTACTTAGGGATATAATAATAATTGAAAACTGAAACATTTTCTTCTATAAATAGACATCAAAACTCCAAGTCTGGAGTTCATATGCAAAGATAAATAAAGTTATTTAGGGGCTTAGAAGCCAGATAGGAGGTAAAGGGATTAAAATTTCTCTCTGTAAATATGATTGTTACCATAAGAGTTTACTATTAAAAATGATGGGACAGAAAGTGCTATTAACTCTATTTCATATTCCATCAAGATACACCTATTGTATTCTATTAATATACAATTATTGTTTTTCCTCACTTCTCTTTGTATGCTGCCAATTAGACATTGTCAGTAGATGTGAGTGGTGGATCTCTATTGAAACACGCACATACACCCTTAATAAAATTCTAACTAGTTTCCTAATAGGCAAATTAACTTTATTGTCAGTAGATTTCAATTTTCAAAACCTATAAATTATTCCACCATTGTAGCAGAACCAATTAACAGCATAGATAATTGACTAGTACTCCACTGGTCGAAAAAAACATGTGAATTGCAGAGTCATAAGAGGATAAGGGTCAACACACAATGCCGAAAACAATGGTTAAGCATGGCGAAGATTGTCCTAGAAGAGATGGATACATAAAGGGACAAGTCCAGCAACTATGATAAAAGAGTTCAGGAAGAGAAGTTTAATACAGGGATTTTTGGATTATATGCTCCAGCAAACCAGGAAGCATGGTCAACATGAACTTTGGAGGAAATCACATTCCTACCTAAACAATAGTAGCTGTCATAATGAAAATACCAAACCTTTCAAACTGAAAATACCAAACCTTTCAAACTGAAGCCAAAGCTAGAAACCATGTCCTTCAATGGGACCTTAACACCCAAAACATGGACAACTAGCACAAGCAATTAGACATATATATTGAGATAGGAAAGTATAATGATATGCCCGTGATTGCATTAACAAAGTTGAAAATGACACGACCTGCACTCTTATGGTGGGATATTTAATCAAAGACAGGTACGCCAAGCTCAATTAGACATCACAAGTTAGCATTATTTCCAACAGGTCATAAGGAGATCTACCCTACAGGCTATGAGAGAAACTTGAAAATCAAGTGGCAATTCCATTAGTTTATCATAAACCTAAAGATCCTTCAAGATGAAGAGAATGTGATACTAACATATAACGACAAATTCCACATCCAACTCAATCAAAAATAGACTTGTTCAAAGTGTATGTGTTGGGATAAGACTGCAACAAGAAAATGGCGAGCAATTATTCACTGGCCAATATGGAGACCAAGGGAGCAATTGTGCAAGGTGTAGATACAGGTGAACAAGACAATTGTACAGCAATTGCCACACTAACAACCAGAAGAATTTGATACTAAATATTAAGTCAACTAAGTTGGTTTTAAGATCGCACCACATGAATTTGTACTCACTGGGATGACTAAACAAGGATGCACAGCTAACAATCACCAAACGATGTAAGTTCGATTCCTTACTTACATCTACATCCTTGGACAAAACATTGTACAGTGTGATCCATTAGATGTTGCAACTAATTCAAAGCTTGTATTTGAATGAAATAAATGCTTGTTTCTGATGACAATGCATCTAAAACAAAGTCTTCAAGGATAGAAGGAACTTCATTGTACATTTATAAAATAACGTAAGTCCAATAGTCTTAAATATTGAAGCATAAAACAAAAGATTAACACCTCTCGAAAGTTTTGAAGCCATCAAAAGAGGCCACTCAAATATGAAGAGGTAAAAAATGTACTCTCTGAAGATCAACAACTGCAGGATTTGATAAATAAGTAGTTCAATGTCTTTTAAGGAGCCGATAAGATTAACTCCAATCCAAGCTATAAAACACACCATCAACTTGTAGCAAAACATGGTCCTATAAAACATAGGATTGTATAGGATTTCCATACTAAAGAATGCAAAGATCAACAAGCAGTTCCAACAGTTGACACGCAAGGAGCATATCAAACTAAGCACCTCACCTCGTTGCTCAACAATTGTACTTGTATTGAAGCTCATGATATCATTTGTGTATCAACTATACAACAACACTTCATAGCAACACCATAAAAATCAGATGCTGATATCAAGAAATACAAACACTGTCACCAGGTTTGCAAGGACAAGTGCATCACCAAGATGGACCTAAAGTCAAGACTCAAACCATCACTATGTGCGTGAAAGCAGAAGATTAATGGAAGAAGTACAACCTTCAAAACTAGACAAGAATGGAATGTAATGCCATTCAGACTAATGATGCAATGATGGCATTCTAAAAGTTGACAAGGTCATTGTACTATAATTGGACAACTATATAATAACCTGATAGCATAGTCATTACTCATTTGTACCAATAAATAGGAAAAATATCTGCAGCATATCAGCATTACATTACCAAAGCTAAATAAGCAAAGACTCCAAGTGAATTCCAAAAAAGTGTTGATCAGCCATGAACTCAATTGAGACCTGAGAACATCACCAATGAAGACACAGTAAAGTGGTCCAAAGAAGATCCAAATTGTGATCAATTGGTTGACAGGAACTTGCTTTTATCAGAAAATGCTACACGATGATGACAAATTACTTGCACAAGTTTCTGCCTTTTCACTTAAAAGGCTTTAATAAAGAGGATTGCAAAGTATTTACAAGGAACAAAAGTCTTTCAACAAGATGAAGCAAAGAATTTACACTGCATTTGCTAGCATCACTTGAACTTAGATTGTTGTTTGAGACGGAAATGTTTGCACTGGACTATGCCATGGGGAGGTTGGCCGCAGAATATGGATCAATAGCATTCACTTAGAGAACATTCTAAGATGCTATTGGTGCAATATCCAACCAATGACAATGAGAGGAACACAATTGAAATAGCACACAAGCACTAAAAATGTGTACCAGCCATAAGCTGTCCTAATACTTGCAAAGCTAGAAGTTGGACAAAAGAACTGCACAAAGGGGGCTTAAAACAATGTGGCAAGCTTCTTGGCAATCAATCAGTATACTAACTACCCTGCTAGAGAACAGATTGACTGCATTTGCAAACTTCAAGGCGTTGTACAGGATAGATGGGTTCCAATATGTACCCATCATACAATCATTTCAGAGACAGTTTTGGATACTACTACATGCTTAGAAGACATTTAGGATAGAGGAGGATTTTCCTATGCCAGACCACGTGGACCAGCGAAAACACTTATGGAGATGAAGCTACCTTCTTTGTGCAGCATTGCAATAGAAGAAGATAGTTGTCTTTGCATTCCATGGTGAAGGCAATATTGCCTTTAGTTTCATGTCTGCTCTTGCCTTCACCATTAGGACCTTCCCTTTTCCTTGGGTGAAGACAAGATTATGGAGATTGTATACTTAATTCAGTTTGAACTTTGATCATGGCTAATTAGTATTAGTTAGTAACAGGCATCATCCCAAAGGTTGAACAATTATGACTCTGTATATGTTTCTACATATACTCTTCCCTTTCCACCTTGGAAAGCAAGAAAGGGAAAGGTATAAATTGAAGTTCAGCTAAGTTTGAGTTGTAATGATGTGTGAATGGCATATTTGGTGCATCTGTATGATTGTTGATTGGAATAGCCCCCATTATGGCACATGACAGGCTACCCACTCTCTCCCTTTATTTTGGTTTCTTTTTTTTGTTTTCAGTCCCTGGTGTGATTCGTATGAAGTTCAAATTTCATTATTTCAGCAAAATGACCAATACAGGTTAAGTGTCTGATGTTAACAGATCTATAGCAGAAATTTCCTTTTTAATAAAACAGAGCTATTTCCTTTACAACTACTTAAACAACAGAAACTACCAAAAATAGCACTGGCCCATTCTTCTGCAGAGGGGTGAATTGAAAGCCAGATTAGAAACTTACATCCCTGGATTAGCATGTTGTCAGGGTTCTTTGTGGTGTATTTAGCATAAGGATTAGAACCCTGAGAACTTTTCCAACATTTTTTATTTCATGTTGGGGATGTGCACCTCACAACAATTTGGAAGAATCACAAGGGCATAAGCAAATATCATTTAAGAAGAGAGTGCAAATGGTGTATGGAGTCACCTTCTAAGTTCTCCATCTCCTTTTGAGATGAACAAAGTCATATTTAATAAAGAGTGTTGGATAATTAAATTTTCCCAAAATTGTGAACAAAACCAAGAATATCAACAATGACACAATTTCTTTCTCTACCTATGAACAAAGATCTTTCGAGAGAAAGGAAGAACAATCCCTCCGACATCCTAAATTGGTTTACTGGAAAAACCTGCAAAGAACCTTTTTTTCAATGGAATACATATCATAGGAAACCCTTTGAGCACTTCCCCTCATTTCAAGGATGGTACCTAGGGTAAAACCATTCAGTTGCAGTTTCGGCAACCTAACCCAGCAGGGACATTGAGTAAGGCCCTCAATGTTCACATAGATAGCCCACCCAAGGAGTTGACCCCGTGACCTCCTACTTGCAGCTCACAGCACTCAGCCACTCGAGCAAGCCCACCGGGATAAAAGCCTGCAAAGAACCTATCATATTCATGTTTAAAGTCATTGTTGTGTGTGATGGGCTATGTCACATGGTTCAGGTTCGAATTTGAGTTCGGCAACCTTGAAATTTGGGTTCGAATTCAGCTTTTCGAATAGGGTTCAAAATGAGGTTCGACAATAGGTTCGGCATATTATACATAATTTTTAAATATAAATATTTTATAGCATATTAATATAATATAATGAAGACAGGGGTGGCAGGAGCAGGGGGGATCCTCCTGGATCCCAGAGGACATGTAGAATAAACCTTCGCGTGGGGACTAGGAACTAGAACAAACAATGAAGCTGAGTGGCTGGCACTTCTTCAGGGTCTACATCTCTTAAACTCTAAAAAACTCCGGAAGGTAATGATATTTAGAGACTCCAAACATGTCATCTACAAACTGATCAACGGATACCACTCTGGATCAGTCAATTGTCGCCGCCTGTTTGACAAAGCCAAGCTTCTCATGTCTAAATCCTATGAGACATTCCACATCCTTCGTCACAATAATTCTGCAGCGGACGCTCTGGCTAACATGGGAGCCTCTCTTCCACAAGGCCATTATAGTCAGAACGGAAACCCTCCTACTTCAAATTCATCCCATAATGTTTTGTCGGAAGCTTCCCCTACGATTTCAAATTATGCAGCTTATCTCATTGGTATTTCTATCCCTCCCTCACTTCAAAAGAAGCCCTAAAGGCACCCCTCCTCTACCTCCTTTTCTCTTCTTCCTTCCCCCTTCCTTATCCCCTTTCCCTTATCCCTCCTTCCCCCTCACTCTTCAACCCCTTTTCAATCCTTTTCCCCTTACCCTTATCCCTCCACACTCCCCCTCTCCCATCGCCTTGCGTCACCTCCCACTAGCTGGCCTCCATTCCACGCTGCTTCCCGACGGTTCCTCCCATTTACTTCGTTGTCCTGCCTTCCCTCCTCCCTCCGCTGCGTGGTATAACCTCTGTCCACTCCCTCTCTCGATTTTTGTTGGATTAATGGCTCACCGGTCTTGGGTTAAATGCCCCTCCTCCTCGCACGCTCCAAGCCCCCTCGACTATTATGGTATGTCTTCTCCCCACAGCAACATGCAAATTCATTCCGCTCCCTCTCTCGGCTCTGCATCTCATGAGGTTGCCCGAGTTCTTCTGAATGTAGTTGCAGGTGTTGGAGAAGGGTGGCTGCAGGATATCCCGTGGGAAGCACTCCCTCTCACCCGATCCTTCGTGAAGGAAAGGCTTTCTCTCGCAGCCTTCTCCACTTGCTCTTGCAGCTCCCTCTCCGCGTTGTGGTATTCAAACCTCGGCTCTGATACAACTCTTACACCTGAAGCACATTCTGGTAATTTGGAGCGAAGCACGGTCTTGGGTTTCCATTGCACGGGGTGGAAGGAAGGTGCTGTGGGCACTTTGGTCAGTAAAGAAAGGCAAGAAGGTTCCTCTCTGCAACAGGAGCTCATAGTGCTCAGTTACATTCTAAGTGGTCTCTTGGCCGAGAACCAGGCTTGTGTCCTTGTTGGCTCTGTTCGTGCCTTGCACAGTAATTTTGCACGTATAGATATCTCTACAGGAGCGAGAAGAATGTCTCAGGCTGGTGAAAGTGCAGGAATAATGGATGCAAAAAAGAACCTTAGGCATCTGTATGAAATGCTAGCAATTGGCATAATGGACAACAAAGAAATTGCGCGGGAGGTTAAGAGCATAGGGGAAACGGTGAGCTACACCTCTTTGCAGATTAGCAATCACGACGCAAGAATTGATGATAATGAGAGCAACCTTAGAGAGATAATGGGCAAAGTTGACAGGATTTAGGAAGATCTACAGCGTCTGATTACCATGAACCGAGGTAGCAGGGTGAATGGAACCACCGCAGCAGCTGAGCATCCAATGGAGGAAGAGTTTGTAGTTCAGCCCAGGAATTTTAGAGGCAATCCTTAATCAGTTTTCTTTTAATTATGGTTAAATGTTTTACTGTCTTTTACTATGTAATCAGTTTATAAGGGTATACACTACCCGTGACATTAGCTGTTTTGGAAAAACTCTGTGTGTAGTTTTTTGGAAAACTCCTTGGATAAGCTTTTTGTGCAACAATTTTGATCTGCATGAACACTTTGTTATGCTACATCTGTACTGAATGGCTGTGTACAGCTTGTTTTATTAAAACCCTTTATAGTTTTTGTTAAAAAATATATATATATAATATAATGAAGATTATATATATTTAAAATAATAATTAATACAAATACTTTATAGCATATTGATATAATATAATGAAGATTATATATACATATAAAATAATAATTAATTTATAACATTGAGTATTAATCTACTTATTTATTATTTAAAATACTTCAGCTATACATCTACACTCAAGTCTCAAACAACCTTGTAGAAATAAAGCACCAATTTAATTCAGCAAAGGTCAACATCGTAGAAATAAAGCACCGATTTAATTCAGCGAAGGTCAACATCGTAGAAATAAAGCACCGATTTGATTTAGCGAAGGTCGTGTTGGATAGGTCGTGCAGATAGCACCGATTTCGTAAGTAATATTACAAGCACTAGAACAGTGGATAGTTGCGTGGAAAATTGGAAATGATACCCCCAATACTTTGATTCTGTGTGAATGTAATGAATTGGAGGTGTATACGTCTACCCGTTGCAAGAAGTAGCGGGATAGAGCATTTGGCTCTTTGAGTGTTGCCACTGGAAGCAGAGAAACCCAATGCAAGGAAAACCACTGAGATCCGATGTGAGAGATGGGTCCAAGAAGTAAAGAGACCTGACCTGAAAAAAGAAACCCAACACCAGAGCAGAACCCGCAATTCAATTGGCTTGAAATTCAAGCCGAACCTAAACGAATTTAGATATTTTTCTGAGGTTCGACGAAATTCAAACATAATGGTTCAAATGCGGCAAACCCTATGACTTGGGTGATAGGTATGACTATGTGAAGGAAGAACAAAAACTGAACTTATTCCTCTCCACATCAAGTTGATTAATATTAATGGTCATATCATTGTGTTTAGTAGGTGATTAGATAATAAACTTATAAGGTGACTTTAGTCATAATGTCAAAATAACAAGTCATTAAAAAAGTTTAGGAGTTATAAAATGTTAATTAGCTTCTAAGTTATGTCTTAACACAATCACAAGTGATTGTCTCTCTCATAAGAAATACCATTCTGTATATCTTATTATTAGAATTTAGATCCTATGTTATTTCTTCTTTCCGTCCCTTTTTCCTATATAGGAGCAGTTCTTTACAATCCCACAGTGCATTGATACTATGTACTTAGCAGTCCCATTGACCTATTTGTGGTCACTTGTTGGACATTAATAAAACTCTCTCTCTCTCTCTCTCTCTCTCTCTCTCTCTCTCCAACTTTACTGCATATGTGCATAATTTAATATGGTATCAGAGCCAATGTCAATTGATATAAAGGGACACTAGAGCTCAGACCCAAGGCATTTGATAAGGCACGGTGAGCAATGAAAAATCATTGCAGCACAATAACACAAGTTAACGTGGGCAGGAATTGTGGCACATGGGAGAAAAGTGTGTGAGGTAGTGAACACCGAATCACATAGCCAATGGAGTGGAGGCATGCAGGCAAAGTAGACACCCCACAAGAACTTTTTTTAATATGAAATTTGACTTAATTTTTAGATAAAAGTTTAATATATTAATTAAACAAAACATTTCATAAGGTTGGAAACTTGGGAAAGTTTAAAAAATGTAAAAACTTATGACAAAATTAATTGAGATGTCAATGAAAGAATACAATTGATGATGGCTCAAATTGGTGAAAAAATGGCACAATTTGAAAGAGAATCGACAACACTCGACAGGGGCTGATGCATAATGTAAACTGAAGGTCAAACAGAGAGTGGTCTAGTCAATGACTACAGCCCCACGTTTGAAGGAAATAGAAAATCAGTGATTCCAACAAACAGGGAGGCAGCTTTGTCAAATGGAAAATCATGATGACTTGATCAGAAATAGCATCTGCAACATACATAATTAAACAGCGGCAGTATAGGAGGTCCAATGGCAATCAAGGTCATATGGAAACTATTTAACAAGAGTAGGTAGACGGACCATAGTCAACAAATCAATCACAACGACAGAGAAGTTGCCAGGGTAGCCATAGAGCTAGGAAGACATTACTAGCATAAAGTTATTGCAATTTTCTAGGTGATAGAAGGCATTGTTGGAGGTGAGAGTAGGCTCAAGGAGGCAGCGAAAAGCGTTGAATTTTAGTCGTTATTTTTTGGACAGTATTTCCTGGGTGGGAGAGGACATGTAGGAGGTAAGCTCTTTGTTTTGGAGCTCAGGTTTTTACATTAATTTTTTCCTTTCAGACAGATTTTGTTTTAAATGGTGCAGTCAACAGAAGTTTGACTGGTCTGTAAAAGTTAGGTGCTGTTAATGCCCCCACCAGGGGTCAAGTCTCCCTGGTGACACATTTGTCCCTTGTGCTTGCACTTGTGCTAATGTTTGTGTTTGCAATTGAGGCCAGGTGCAAATCCTGGGCAACTTTGGAATAATACACCCCCCTACTTGTGGCTTCTTGGTCAAAAGATTCTTGGTCACACTGACATAAAAGGAAGCTAGTCAAAAAACTGGCAGCTTTGTAAAAGCAAAGATGTTCATATTTTCATATGTGTATTGATCAGTTGAAGAATGTTTATAAACTTAAGATGGTCAAATGGTAATTTGACTTGAGCATCCCAAAGCATACAAAATATAGGAAGGACTACTTTGTTCCTTCCTGGAAGCCAAGTCCAAAACATAGACATTTATTTTAGGCAATGGCAAGACCCATGTGGTTGAAGGGCATGGGGGTATACAATTGCAGGGAACAATTATTAAGACATTTGTATTAAAAAACATTCTTTACATTTTATGGTTAGAGTAGAAATTTTCTTCCGTCAATCAAAGTCGAGAACAGAGTCTGTATGTAGAAGTCTCATTTACAAGATGCAAGTGCTTGAAGGACAAGAGCAGGAAAGTAAATGCTTCACGAGTAGAATAGCATGGATTGTACATGTTTCAGGATGTGCTTGTAATAAATTTGCAAGATGTAGCAGTGACAAACTCGCATGAGTTGGTGGGTAGTGTAGATATTGATGTTGGTTAATTTTGGCATCAAAGGCAGTGACATTTAACTTTTTAAGCTTTCAACATGTTTCTCTTCTGATTAGGTTAACTATGGGTGTTGGTCCACTTTCTAGCCAATGGAAGAAGAGATATGCAGAATGTTTTGCAGGTGAGCATCATATGTGGATTATTTACATAGGTAAAGGTGTTTGTGCATGCAGAGATATATGGTCCAGTGAACATGCCATCATTGGCTACCAAGGATTTTACAAGTTTATTTGATGATTTTTCCAAAAGATGGGGATTTTCCCGCTCCCGCTTTCGCTTCCTTTTCTTGCTTCCGCTCCTAGGGTTAGTTCCCCCCCACTGATCACTTAACTTTTTGTTTTTCCGGATATCCTGGGCAAGACCCATCATAGGGCTGGTGACTTGACATATCCTGCATCAATTAAGTTAGATACAGGGCAAGCAGTCAACTTTATTTCTTGTTTTATGGCAAGATCAAAAGCTGAGTTTGGTGTACACTTGAGAGGGGCATTTGGTGTAAACAAGATGCATCAAGATGTGAGGTTTGTGAATAGAAGATTGAAGGATTACCAAGAAATTAACTTCCACTATCATCGTATTCAGTTATGGATCAGTTGCAAAACTCAAAGATACAGACTGCAAACGTCTTTTGCAGCACTCTTGGTATTAGGTAATTTGAGACAAGAATTTGTTTTCGGTATGTCATTAAAAGAGGGTGATGAGTTAAATTAGACTAATGGTCATATCCTTATGTTTATACTTTATTGGGTGATTAGATAATGAAGTGACTTTAGGCATAATGTATTAAAGTCCAATATCATAAATAAGGTTAGGACATTTAAAATGATAATTAGCTTCTAAGTTATGTCGCAACACAATGGTAGGTGGTTGTGTGGGCAACTGTCTCTCATGAGACATCATTGTTTGTGTACACATTGGATAATTGCATCGAGAGACACATTCCATAACCCAATGTGTATGTGTGTAATGTGGGTAACGTTGGCATCAGCTTCTCAGGCCCAAAAAATAATAATAAAATAATGACAATAATACATTCAACCAAAACAAACAAACAAAAGAACCTATATATATCAACTTGTATCCATCACCCAGTTGTATCAAGCCCAAGAGGATTGAAATCCTTTGAGGTGCAAACCTTTCCTCAGGAAATAGTTTCCATGTCAGAGGATTTGACCCCACTCCATGATTGATAGACCCAGGATTGAGATGGATATAGAATGGTAATATCAACTCTCTCTCTCTCTCACCCCCCATTGTATATGTGCATAATTTAATAAAATTAAAAAGGTTCTGCAATGAAATGCTTCAAGGGATTGGATGCAGATTATAACTAAACATAGCCAAAAATGAAGCAAATATTCTGAGGATATAGAGAATATTACATCACAGCAAATAGAAAAGAACAAATCTTGAGAATAAGACGGATAGAAGACAAACGTTTAGAGGATTAGCAGGAAAATCTTGAAAATACACTATACAGGCGTCCACAACATGGGAAAACTGAAGAAACAATCAAATCATAACTCCTTGTTGGAATGCGGAACAATTCTCACAACATGGTGACTAGTAGAGACATATCAATAAAATAATTAGGATGAGACAAGGACCCTCGGGTGTCAATGTTCTAAGTGCTTATGCAAGCATAGACAAATAAATACATTGGCCCACAAGAAGAGTTGAAAAGAAAGGACATAAAAGTATCCAAAGAATGTGAAAAGGGTTGAAGGAATTAAAAGAGATACCTTATCCTCCATAGCGGCACAATCAACATACCTAAATCTAATGGCAGGAAAAGTAGAACACAACAACCAGAAATTTCTTCTTCCTGCTATTTATGGGCATAATTTTGAGCATGATTTTTCATTCAAGCAACGAAATGGTCTTGTTGCCCCACCATTCAATAATTGTTCCCACATTGAGCAATGTCAACATATAAACTTTTTTTTTTAAGAAAATTTGTAAAAAACAAGGACGAAGTGTTTTTTTTTTGCAAGGAAGCAAGCTTCCTGAAACACTGAAAACGCTCCCATATGGAAGCGTTTAGGAAGCGTGCTTCCCATGCGCTTCCTGGACGCTTCCTTTAGAAGCAAGCTTCGGGAGTGGGAGTGGAGGAGGGGGGATATCCTGGGCAAGACCACTGTTCCACCAAGTTTCCGGGGCGCGGGAGCGTGGGAGCGGAGAAACACACATTAGGGACGTGTAGAGACACCCCAAAATTTTGGGGTATTTTGGGGGACGGGGGGGCGGGGGGCGTTGGGGTCCCTAACGTAGTGGGGTCAGTCTCTAAAATTATAAAAAAATAGAAAAATAATAAAACTATGAACCCCAACATATAAACATATCAATTCCTCATCCCATCACCATTTGCATGTTAGCATCCTTATGTTCCCAAATTGTTTAGTGTAATGTAAATGTAATCGTTATAGCCAAGCATATCATATCGATGATTGTTTCTTTTTATTTGTTTCTATTTCGATTTATAATGACCATTTAGTGTAGAAGCCTAAAATTTAAGATGAACCACCTATTTTAAGTAAAAAAATTTAAAAAATCGAGGGGGGTAGGGGCCTGTGGGAGCCCCCAATTTTCAAGAGATGGCGTGTGGGACCCCCCCAATCCAGGAAACTCCTAGACCTACGTTTCCCCAAGTTTCGCAGAAAGGGGGGCACTGGGAAACGTTTCCAATGGAGCCTCCCAACCCCTAGGGTGTGGGAAGCGCAGGGGGCAAGCGTCCGACCCTGGGAGGCGTGTCCCCATGTAACACTGCATATATATGGTCACGCATCCTCTTCTCCAATGTATACTCATACTAGGCAAATGTTCCCAATGATGCTTACCCCCTCTTTGGAAGCCACCACTATAAGAACAAATACACAACTTTTGTTACCCCTCAATACTTTTTGCAAATCTACAACCCTAAACAAAGGTGTGCAACCATCAACCAGCCAAAGCAAATGGAAACTAGTGGCCAAGAACTAATGTAATGTCCCTTTTTTAATAAATTAAGCACACTATCACAAAAATATTTCAATAGAGGATTAAAACCTTAGGCAGTGGACGCTTTCTTTCTCAAAACCCTCATTGACAATGAATTTCACACTAATTCCATGGTTATGAGACCACTGAGGCAGCTCTAGAAGAGGGACATGAAACTTTTGATTGGCTTGAAAATATGATATATGTGTCTGCTTGATATTGTGTGGCTGAGGACTTTTTACAAACACTTAACATACATCCTCCTTATGTACTTTGTCTAGTTTCAAAACTAGGAAAACTAGGAAACTAGTCTTCTTGTCTTGTTCCAGACACCTCCAAACCTTTCCAATTTTCTATTGGAAGTACCCTATGGTATTTAACACATCCTAACAGACCTCAAACACTCAATGGTCGAATCAAAAAACTCCTTTTGACATGTTCTTCAAGTCTACTCAAAGTTGGTCAATTTCGAACTTTGGACTAGTGAACCGAAACTGCTCCAAATTCACCCAAATGCTCTCAAATTCTGTTTGGAAGGGATTGAAAGGTCTTATGACATCCTAATGCATCTTTTAAACACTCATACACTTGCTAGGCATTAATAACTTGCATTAATCAATGGGGAAAGAAGTGGAAAAGTACTAGTGAATTCCATGTTGAAACCCCACACTAGTCTTTGGCTTTCTTTTGCTTCACAAACACTATACGACCCTCCCTAATTTATGAACAGAGGATAGGCATAAATTCGAAAATCGCCGAATTTTTGTGGAAGACGAACTTATTAGTTGAAAATCGCCGAAAAAATCGTCGGATTTAAATATGAAGTCGAATTCATATCATGAATGCATTTTAGGGTGAATTAAATCACTAAATAATGGGTTGAATTTCCCAGATTTAGCGTAGATTCATTTTTTTTGGTTTGGGTAGCCAGCGCGTAATCCCTACCAAAAATACCTCTGCGAGTATATACATTGTGTGGCCGTTATCGTGCTTTGTGAGATTCCACTATTGTTGAAGTATGAAGTTGAGCACAGCGAATTATGAAGCCATAGGGTTAGTCGGCCCTCAATTTCCAAGCAAGTGTTTCACGGGTTAACGTTTTTTACAGCCACCGGCGTGAGAGTTAGGATTGGTAACGTGAGGGCTCAGGGTGTTGGTGGACGCTGAGTTTCAGACTCGGTTGTTTAGAGGTTCATCGTTCACATACCCTCTGAATTCTCCCACCTGCCCCATAGCCTTTTATTATTTGGGAATTTCATATATAATTTTATTGCATATTGAATTTTAAAATTAAATTAAATTTCATATATTATTCTATAATTTTATATATAATTCAATTAAATTAAATGACATAATTTTATAATTGCATATATTTTATATATAATTTCAATTGCATATTGAATTTTATTAAAACAATTATATTTTTTTTTTTTTATATTTTAGACTGTTGAATTTGATGCCGAATTTTATTACCAAAATTTTTATTGCCAAATTTTTGGCAAACTTCAAGTTCGTCGAACTCATACACGAATTCGAACCAGGTGACTTGGGTTACAGGAATCGCGATTTGTCCAAGTTTGACTCAGATCAGGTGCCAAACGATCCGAGTTGGAACGGCGCGAGTTTAAATCAGACGACCACGAATTTGAATCGAAAATAACTCGCCTCGCCTCGCCTCAAATCGGCGAGTTTGACTCACAACCCACTTGGCAGTTGCTCCAAGCCTTTAAATCCCGTGTTTTTCGTCGCTTTCTCCAGCGTGTTCTTTCCAGCTTTCGATTTGCACTACCATTTTTCATTTTCGAGCACCACCAACGCCGGATCACCACCGACGCTAGAGCACCATCGATTCTGGAGCACCATCGACTCCGGATCTTTGAGCTTTACTTCCATGCACGGGTTCAATCTTCGGGCACACGACGAGGCTCAAACTTTACCTCTATGCGCAGGCTCAGTTTGAGAATAAACGACGCAGGCTTAGTCCGAGGACAGTCGACGCGGGCTTAGTCATGTGCTCAGTTTGAGGACAAACAACGTGGGCTCAGCCTCGACTCTCTAGAAAACGCAAGCTCCGAGAACAGTTGCAATTTGCAGAGTCTGCACAGCCACGATTTGGAGGAGGGCCATCATCGGATCATCCATTGAACAGTGCGTTGGAGTCTATCTTATGGTTGTGATTTCGCTACTAGCTGGTCATGATTCATGGAGGTCACAGGTGATCGCTTGAACTTCTATGTTTCTGCCTACTTTTTTTTCATTTATTATTTATTTAAATTTTATTTTATGCTTTTTAATTTGTATTTTTTATGTAGACAGTTGGACTTGTAGGGTCGTGATTCATGGAGGTAACAAGTGCTCACAAGTCACTTCTACATTTCTGACTGTGTTTTTTTCATTTTATTCTTTATTTATTTTATGTTTTTTAATTTTTATTTTTTATGTTTGACTTGAAGGGAAGGGCTGCGTTCTTCAAGCCTGTTTTTGAATATCTATAAAAAAAAATTCAAAATAGAGGTATATATTTAATGATTTGTATTTGCTGATCTTTTCCCTATTTTTTCCCAATCCAATTCAAACTCTTCGCTCTTTTGCCTCGCCAATTTATTGTCGATTCCGAGTCTAGTAAGTATGCTTTCAACTTCATCATTCAACTTCATCTACAAATAACCACAACCTTCTATGTAGTGCTCTCTCTAGTCACCCAACACCATTTTTCCTAACTTGGGCTTATCTTCCACAAACTCAACAAACCAATCACTTTTAAACTAATACACCAGGTTCAGCAAATTTCAAGGTTCAAGTTCAAAATTCACCAAACTTCAAGCAACTTTGAATAAATTCATTAAAATTTGTTGAACTTCAAAACGAATTTGAGTTCAAATTCAAATTTAATCACCAATATATTCGCTTAAAATTTGATTTTGTGTGTTGAAGTTCGTCAAGGTTAGCATATTTTATATGTTAATTTTTTAAATCCCTAAATCTAAACCCCTTGCCTTCAATTCATTCCTTCCTCCCATTGCCTTACATTCCTCTCACATTGTTCATTGCCCCCTCTTACAAATCCCAACACTAAGTCCCAGACTATATGCTACATATTTCAACAACGATGACTACTGGCTTGGGGCCATAGACTTTAACGACGATGACTATTGGCTTGGGGCTATAAACTTTAACGACGATGTCTACAATGGCAATCTTGATGTCATACCAAACCACAATTTCTATTTCATTTCGCCTAGACTCAAAACTTAGACCATGGTTTCTCTTGCATTTTTCCCAAGGTGTTAACTTATGTTACGGGGAAGTACTCCTCCCCCCCCTCTGTTCCTGCTCCTGACGCTCGCTTCTAAAGGAAGCGTCCAAGAAGCGCTGGGTAAGCATGCTTCCTAAACACTTCCATGTGGGAGCGTTTTCAAGAAGCTCGCTTCCTTGCAAAAGAAAACGCTTCCTCCTTGGTTTTTTCAAATTTTCTTAAAAAAAACAGAGTTATGTGATGCATGGGGAGGAACTAACCCTAGGTCCATATTAATGTTGTATAAAGGAGGAAATGCCTACTCTAATTGTAAAAAACCTAACCTTAGTAATCATCACTAGCATTAAATAGTAATATTAAACTCTTAAAATAAAAGTTGACATTTTCCTTAT
The DNA here is from genome assembly GCA_001517045.1 of Pseudotsuga menziesii. Taxonomy (NCBI): domain Eukaryota; kingdom Viridiplantae; phylum Streptophyta; class Pinopsida; order Pinales; family Pinaceae; genus Pseudotsuga; species Pseudotsuga menziesii. The sequence goes on from LPNX010348769.1 coordinate 557,654, forward strand.
ATTTCATTTTCTATCCTTTTACTTAAATTTTTAACATTACCATTAATTGTTTCAAGATGTTTGAGAGTGGTTCCAACCTCATCGAACTTTAAATGCCAAAAGCAGAATTTTTTATCCCATTCAAAATTCGACAGACTTGATAGTTTTTAGGATTTCAGGATTACAATGTTTCCACTGGGTTCTATCATGTATGAGGGTATGGGGTTAGCATTTAATCAAACGCATCAACCCTTCTATGTACCTTGATGTTGGTGATGTTGATTGTTCAAATTGATGTTGGTGACCTCAAACTAGTTTTTGAAGAGTTCCTAGTTTATAGCCTATTTATTGGTGGCCTCAAATCTAGCTTTTGAAGAATCCCTAGTTTATAGCCTATTTATTGAAGAATCCCTAGTTTAGAGCCTATTTATATATTAAAAATTTGAAGCTTTAAGGTTGGTGTTATGGACACTGGACATATGGTTGACAAATTCACTACTAGATTATTGATGATTAATAAATGATGTTATATGGTACTATGGTTTATTTCATGTTTTTATGCTTTCCATAACTAATTCAACATTGTACATGCATTTGTTGACATATATGCATCAAAATATAATATATATAAAAATATATATACATATTTATATATAATGCTTCCGAAAGGTAAGCTTTTGAAAATTTCGCTTTTCGCTCCCGCTCCAAAGTAACACAAGTTTTAGCAACCAAGACTGCATCACTTTAACCGAGGGTTTGCTCAGATCATGGTTTCACTCAACACTCAACACTCAACATCATTTTTCCTAGGGTTCAAAAGTCAACACTATCTCAAAGCTTGATTTTGGGCACACGAATTTGGATGAATAGTGAACCACTGAGCAATCTATAGGCTACAAACATGAGCAGTGAAACATTGAGCAATCTACAAACTACAGTAGTACGCAATGAACCACTAAGCATTGTATAGGCTACTGTAAACAAAGTAGCAATCTGCAGGCTGAAATATTAGGTAGAGCATAGTCAAGTAAATTTTCTATTGTAATTTGTAAACTGTAAATTTGTGTACACATTATACACTTTAGTCTTTGAATGTGGTTACAACCACAAAAGAGCAAGTAAGCAAGTTAGAAACTTGTAGAACTTAGAACTTGGAACTTGGATCCTTGCAGTGATCCTTCAACCTCGAATGTTTTGCATTATTGCAAAAGAAAAAAGAAAAAAATGCAGAAACTTAATTAAGTGGCGCCTCAAAAACCAACAACAAAAGCATGAAAATATCACGGAAATCAAAACATAAAGAAGCCAAGATTAACTCGAAAGAGTTCTCTATATTATATTGCATAAATGACATAGCAAAAGCTTTCTTCTAAGAGGTCACAACTGAGTCAAGTCAATCAACTATATGAATGTGGGATAGACCAAGAAACACGTAAAAACACAAAATAACCTAAAGTCAAAGTGAATTTATCAATGCCTACGTCTAATATCTATTGACAATTATAATCTAAGATTTACTTTAATAGAAAATATGTCAAGAAAGGGTTAGATCTTGTATATCAGTTATGCAGGAAAAGTTATTTGTTCCTTAACAAGAGCAGTGGAACACCTCGTTAGTATCAATAATGGAAATGAAGATGGAGTGGAAGAATGCCCAAGTATATCTGCAAAGCAGAAAGATACAATGGAGAAAGACTACAACTCAAACGCATAAAGGGTAAAAGGAAGGATGAAGAGTCAACAAATTCATTTGAAAATTGTTGTGTTTTCTTCAACTATCATTCCTTCTTTCTGTTGAATTTTAGCATTAGCATGAATACTTAAAAAAATTGCAGACTAACTGATAACAAATGACAAGTGCAGTTAAAACAACATTAACACATTAACACATTGAACACAGAAATCTTCACTAGGGAAACCTTTAAAGGACAAAAACCCCAAAAGCATTAGTAGCTCATCTCTAAAAATGAGATGACTGAGTTTTCTTCAATCTAAGAATTCTGAGATAAACATTTTGTCAATAATTCTTCAAGGACAAAATATCAAACCCTAATGGATTTGAACCATGAAAAGTTTCCACAAAGATGACTTTCACAAAAAAATACAAATTAGGGCTTGATGCCCTAATTTCCGATGTCTGATTGAAAAGATCAATTGGCTGCCCAGATTCTTTCCTTCTGCCCAGATTCCTTTTTCATACTATTTGTAACTTCACCATCACAAGACAATGGGCACATTTGTGAATCTTCAATTTACATGTTTTTTTTTCTTATAAATAAATACAAACTCAAATAGTATAGGCAATAATGATTTTGAAAGGGCACATATACTTTTAAATTTTCTAAAATTTAAAAAAAAAAACGTTTTTGTATTTATGAGATGTCTACATTCGTATTTTAGTCGTACTAGATTTTTCTTTACTTCTTTTTTTCATACCAAATCATATTCGTATATTTATTCATACTCGACTATTGCTACTATGTTTTAAGCCTCTCTTTTTTGTCTAGCAAGCTCCTCATAGCAAAAAGGTCAATACAAACTCAACAAGGACCTTGAAGAGCTCTCATTTTAAAAGAGGCTTATTTTTTGTTATTTTTTTTTAAATCGTGGCACCATATCACCACTTTCCTTTCAAGGTTTTTTTTTGTGGTCATACAATATGACTACTTTTTTCACAAGCTAACTTTTGCTTTTTTTCAAGGTGATATAGTAACATTTTTCCCATTCGTTGTATTTTGGGTTTTTCATTTTTGATAGTTTTTTGTTCAAAGCTTTTTTCCAAATATTTGATTTCAACCTAAGTAAATATATAAGTCATTCACTATCAATTTAATCTAGCTTAAGGGGTAGTGAGGATAAATTTTTAACCTCCCCACCTGGGATCAAGACACTCTTGTGACATGTTCAGTCTTCGTGGACCAATTGTTGATTGGGGTTTTTCAAGAGCTAATTGTTGATTGGGGTTGGCAACTGCTCTCATTCTCACCTACAGGCTGGAGGGTGGGAGCTTGGCGACATGAAAAAAATATGTCATTTACTATTTAATATATTGAAAACAACTAGCCCTGAGGGGTAGCTCAGTTGGTTGGAGTCCAAGTCGAAAGACCATTGATATTGAGGTCGGAGGTTCAATTCTCACGAATCCAACTCTCTGGGTCCTTTGGGGTTAGGCTCCCAAAACTGGAGCCACTAAGCCGAGGCCCCTTCGGGTAGGCCCCCTAGAATTGTTATCGTGGATGAAGCTAGCCCCGGCCACAATTGCCAAGAATGTGAACCACGCAAACAATATATATATATGTATATGTAGATATATATATTGAAAACAACTACAGAAATGTGGTATAAACCTTCACTCTTTGTGCCATTTTAGCAATTTGAGAATGAAGTACTTTATAAATTTCAAACTTTACAGCAATGCATAACATGCCAATGATAAAAATTAACAATAGATTTGAATAGTTTGCATGTTATTATGCAAAAAAAATACATTTAACTTCAGAAAAAGTAAAATCACACATAATCATGATTCATTTGTAAACCTTTAATTTATTTAAATAGTTTGCATGCTATGTAACCGGACACGTCCAAACTGGACAACATGTCCCGTGTCCGCGTGTCGGACACGAACACGCTGACAGGCAGTGTCCGACACGCCTGTCCAGCGTGTCTCGTGTTCGGACACGCGTGTCCGGGCACTGTCAGGATGTGTCCCAAAAACAGGACACGCACAGGGTAAAAAAGTCAGTCGAGCCCTCAATAAATCAATTTTTTTGCCTTTTTTTTCATTTGCAAACTTGTGGGAGAGCTCTAAGAGGGTTTTTTTTGCAGGTGAAGAGGATTTGAAGGCTTTCGAAGGGTGCTAAAGTCCATTGAAGGTGGATTTGGTTGGGTGGATTGCAAGCTCAACCATCAAACAAGAAGAACAATGTCTTATTCAGCTAGGGGAGGAGCTAAAGGGCAAAGGAAAGAGAGAAATGCTCCATCTATTGTCCCCCCTCCTATTCCTCCAAACACAAGCTCTTCTACTCCTCTTTCCAGTGCTCCGTCTGCTGCTAGTGGAGCTCATGCTCCATTGCACCCTGTTTTAGCAAGACAACAAGCCCAAGAGAAGAAATACCCTTTGTGGAGGTATGTGACTAGGAAAGAAGGGCTTGGGGCAAAGCTAGGTGGGGGAGGCAATGTGTCTTGGACTTGCAATTTTTGCAAGAATGACTTCAAGAGCACATACTACCGAGTTAAGAGCCATTTGTTGGGCCTTCCTAATTGTGGGATTTCTTCATGTAAAGGTGTGAGTGTTATCCAAAGGAAAGACATGGGAAAGGAGGATCGAGAAGGCTTAGGGAATATAGCGGCAATAAGCAAGAAAAAGAATGAGGATCCTCTTCCATTCTTAAGGAAACCCTCTACAAGTCGGCCTCCATTTCCACCTAGCAGAGGTGATACACATCTTGCAAAAAAGAGGCAATCTTCAAGTGGTATTGGTCCAATGGACAAGATTTTCCAACAAGAATGCACAAGAAGAGGTAGACCTCACCATTGCATTCTTTGTCTACCTTAACTTCATCTCATTCAATGTTGCACGGTCACCATTGTTTTTTGAGATGTGTCGAAGTCTCACCAAACGAGCTCCATCTGGTTATGTGCCTCCTGGTTCGGAGAAGCTTAGAACCACATTGTTGGTTAAGGCAAAGAAGGAGGTGGACAAAATTCTTGAGCCAATTAGATCAACATGGCCCTCATCTAGAGTGAGTATTGTTTCTGATGGATGGACGGATCCAACACACCATCCACTCATCAATTTCATGGTATCTTCCCAAAATGGACCAATGTTCTTGAAAGCGGTGGATGCTCTTGGGAAATACAAGGATGCACATTTTATGGGTGAGTTATTCATCAAAACCATTGAAGAAGTAGGTGTTGATTCTTGTGTACAAATCATCACGGACAATGCACCTATTTGCAAGGCCACTAGCATGATTGTGGAAACTAAATATCCACAGGTATTTTCATTTATGACACCTTTCATTATAATTTCAATTTGTTAATGATTTGAGTTGTTCACTTGTAGTTGTTAGTGTTGTAGAGTCATTTATACTTGTCTTTTTTGCTCTTACAGGTTTTTTGGACACCTTGCATTGTCCATTCCTTGAACTTAGCACTCAAATCCATTTCGTTAGATGTGACATGGATTGGCAAAATTATTGAGGATGCACACCATATCCGTAACTTCGTACAAAACCATACAAATGCCCTCACCATCTACAAAGAGTACACACATCTTTCATTGCTAAAGATTGCAAATACTCGGTTTGCTTCCTCATTCATCATGCTCAAGAGGTTGAGGGAGGTCAAAACCGCTCTTGGGTCCATGGTGATTTCAGAGTATTGGTCTTTCTAGAGAAAGACAGATCAAAGTGCTGCAAAAGAGGTGAAGGACACAGTATGGGATGATGTTTGGTGGGAGAGGGTGGATCTTACCATTAAGATCGTGGAGCCACTCATTTCTTTGTTGTGCTTTGCAAACATGGACCAACCCATCCTAGCGGGTGGGATTCCATGATTGAGTCCATGAGGACCATTGTTATGGAGAATGAGTGTCTCGAGTATGAGACATCAGCTAAGAACTTATGGTCCACCATTCAGGATATTCTTATCTCCAAGTGGGATAAGAATTGCACACTTTTGCATTGCTTGGCCCACTCCTTGAACCCCAAGTTCTACAGTCAGAAATGGCTCACTGGTGGGGCCTCACATAGAGTCCCTCCTCACATGGATGGAGAGATTTCACATGGGAGGAAGATAGCATTCAGGCGGCTATTTCAGGATAGAGACTTACTTGATGAGGTGGAGGCGGGCTTTGTAGAGTTTCCATGTGCTACTGGGAGATTTGGAGGCTATGATGTGGTTGAAGACAGGGGAGTTAAGAAGCCCTATAATTGGTGGGCAACTCATGGGGCAACATGCCCTATTCTACAGAAGCTAGCCTTGAGGATCATCTCTCAAGTTACATCATCCTCTAGTTGTGAGAGGAATTGGAGCACATATGGCAACTTGTATAGTTTGAAGAAGGGCAAGCTTGAGCAGTCCAAAGCAGAGACGATGGTGTATGTGCACACCAACCTTCGTCTTATTTACAGGAAGAGGGAGGAGTGGGTAAAGGGAAAGACAAAGATGTCGAATGTCTTTCCTGATGATATGGGTTTGGATAGCACTACTGAGTTGGCATTAGCCAACCTGGATCTTAATGATCCAAAGCTAGAGCCGATGACATTTGATGATAGTGATCCTTTGGAGGGGTCATCCTCCACACCAACAGAGATTGATCCTATCATGGTTGAGGAGGAGGAGGAGGAGGAGAGCAATGATGAGTTTGTTGATTTAGGCATGGAGGAGGACGAGGAGGACTATTGATAGATGAGACTCTTCATTCTTCTATTTTGATCTAGATTCTACACCTTTTTGTATTTACTATTGCCAGTGGCATTCCGACATCTATGTAATACTGATACATTGTATTTATACAGTATATTGTATACATTTTGATTTTCATGACTTAATGAGAAATATGGTTTTGAACTTTTGACTCATGTGTATTGACATCTATGATATCTATGTGTCTCATAATATGATTGTGATCACTGAATAGATTTGTAAATGTTTAATACTAATGTTAAATGTGCATTGATTCTGATTTATATTGAATATTTGTAAAAAAATGGATCTATATGTCTATAATTTTAAATTCTTAATATATATATATATATATATATATATATATATATATATAACATGTCCTACGTGTCCTGATTCCGAGGGTCAACGTGTCCATGTCGGACACTCGAATCCCCGTGTCCTTCGTGTCCCGTGTCCCGTGTCCCCTGTCCCCATGTCAGGTGACTTAGTTTGCATGTTATTATGCAAAAAAAACACATCTAACTTCAGAAAAAGTGAAATCACACATAATTCATGATTCATTTGTAAACCTTCAATTTATTTTTTTGATGGAAAAATAAAATTGTCCATATTATTGTTTTTACCAAGCTCGGCTCTAAGTTGCAGGAAATGCCTATTTGGCCACATCCTAGTACCAAAAATGCCAGAAAATGCCAAAACGGTACGAAACATTATCAATTGTACCATGAAACATTATCAATTGTACCATACAACATTTCCAAATCTGGAAATGCCATATGCTGCTGCTGATGACATTTTGACAATTTCTAGTGAAGTTTCAACTTTCGGGTGCGTTTTTGGAAGTTTTTGAGCCCACCTAAGTGCCCATGAGGGGCATGGGACCCATAGGAAAATATTGCCTTGTTTGTGACAATGATCTTTTAAGACAAAACAATGATAGGGGATCGAGCTATAAGCAGTTTGTCACCTTGGTAATTATGTGTAATATTAAATTGTTTAAGTAAAAGGATAGAGAAGGTAAGATAAAGGAGAATGTTAATTGGACTTCATATGTTAATTAATTGTTTCAGGATGTTTGAGAATGGTTTCAACATCATTGGACTTCATATGAAGAAAGTCGAATTTGATATCCCATTCAAAATTCAGCAGACTTAACAGTTTCCAGGATTTCAAGGTTGGTAGGATTGTAATGTTTCCATTGGATTCCATCATGCATGACGGCATGGGATGCAACATGTAATCATTTATGAGAATTAATAGACATAGCTTTCCCGTTAAAATGCCATTTATGTGTATCACTATTATTTTCTTGCAAGTATGTGTTAATTTAAAAAACTATATATCTATATATTTTGTATTTTTATACATTGTGTTTCCCCTGGATACCCATTCCTAGGGGGTGTCACATTTCAAGGTGCTCTCATTTTAGAAACTTGTACATGTTTCAACAACTTATTGATAAGTACATTGTCCACAACCTATGATATTTTATTTCTAAAATATAGATTTTCCCATAGTAAATCCATGAAGATTGTACAGATTGCAAACCTAAAAATACATAAGTTAAAAATTCACCAAAAGAGAGCAAGCATACTAACTTCTTAAGACAATATCAACTGAATTCTATTGTTTAGCATCCCTGTTAGGTTAGTACTAGAACAAATGGTATCAAAATTCTAAGTGAAAAAGAAATTCCTACCATGTAGGCAAGTTTGGGTACCAACGAGATGCTAAGGTGGCATAGGGTGGATCAATGGTGCCTATATGTACTCTAAACACATGCGCTTTTAGCTTCCATCATCCTCACTAAGGAGGGAAGCTTTCAAGCTACCCATTCCCTAGCTTTGTCAAATGCAAGAGCCATGCAAACATTTCAATACAATAAAACGCATGTGCTCTAAGTTGCCATCATCCCTATGTTGCCGAGGTACCCGTACCCAGGGTAGGGTACACGTACCTGTACCAGGTACTTGGGTACTTGTAGGGTACGTCTCCTCCAGTACTCTGTCGTGCCCCATACTTGGTCCACATACCCGAGACTCCGTTATAAAAAAAGGGGTACTTATAGGGGAAATGGTAGGTCGTACCCCGTCTTTGGGTACTTCATACCCCATTTTTGGGTACTCCGAGGGTACGGTCGACTCAGTAAAATGCAATCCATTGGGGAAAATGTAATGACCCCCCACCAAATCTGAACTAATTTTTTGCTAACTATGTATTAAGTCTAGTTCAGGACTTATGTCAAACACTTTGCAACACTATTCAAATTCCACTGAATATTGTCCAAATCTGGTAGATTGATTTTACATTGATTTACAATTAATGTTTTTATGGTTTTGTGTTCAACACTCATGGAACATAATTTGACTACCAAATGTGCACATAAAAAATATACATATGTATTTAATACTAAGAAATACACTCACAACAACGCAAGAATATATTCGGCAATTTGCAATTTTTTATTGCCTGTAACAGTAGTACAAATAGGTGTTTAAAATAAGATTTCAAGTGTACCTTCATGTCTGAGTTTGATTGTCTGTTACAGCTGCCTGGTACAATGATTTCTCAAATTTTATGTAACTTCCAATCATCCAATTGATATCTACTGAGTCTATAATTTATCAAATTTTATATTTCAAATTTTCAATCTAAATTTTCATTCTTCAAATAATCATCGAATTTAAAATTATGAATCATAATTCATAATTTATGAAGAAATCTACATGCATGTATGATGTGACTATGACATATATATATAGTACTCCTAACGTACCCAAGTACCCTTTTTCAAAAAGTGGCGTCCCTGTACCCGTACCCAAGTTTCCTGGCAACTTAGCATCATCCTTATTGAGAAAACTTTCAAGCTATCAATGCCTCCCTAGATCTATCAAATGCAAGAGCCATGTAAAACATGCTATGTGCAAGTCCATTGAAGACAACTGCTAAGAAGCAACATTCCATTCCTCATACTCAATTCACATTTGAAATTTCTCTTGATGTGAATTCTCTATTCTCTTTTATAATATTCGCCAAAATATTCATTATCAAGTCTCGGTTCTAAAGTGCCCATGAGACCTAGTGCACTGTCTCTCCCATAGCTTCCATTCTATCCTTTATGGCATTTGTATTCTCCTATGTTACCGGATTCGGCCTTAGGCCTAACTACACCCGAATTGGATTCTCGAATTCTTCATCAAAATATTCCACCTTGTTTTGACTAATCTAAAGTTGTATAAGTAGGATAAATGTAGGATATTTAGGGTTAATTAGTGTTAGGGATCTGAATCCCCAATTCCTTATTTTGAGATGAGTGTCGCACCCATATCAGATTCTTCAACCGATTCTGATCGCACCCACGGTTCGTGTAACCTTGGTAATCTCTCATGTCAAATGCGCTATAGCCTCGAGTCTTGGCCATATTGCCATACATAATCCTATTATCTTCATTTGATTGGTCCAAAGTGATGGAGGACGAGGCTTTACTTCTACCACTCCTACTTGAACCACTAAGCTCCATCTTCCTCTAACAATGTCAAAATAGGCCTGGAGAATAAACTAAATTGAAGGCATGCTCTGTTCCACCACCATGCAACATTGTGTCCTATGATATCATGGCCTCAAATGGGATAGCAAAATGCCAAGCGAGGATATTAATGATACGAAGGGAAATGATAAGGTAGGTGGCAAGTGAGAGGATAAATTAACTTGGGTAATAAAATAGGGACCAAAGCTAACTTCCCGCCTCGAACTTCTCTAACATCTACATTAACATCACACTGACTATGGCCTTGCCCTGCTTGTTAACTACCACAATAACTAACACCAATCATCAATTATGTTCCCTTCTCTTCTAGTGTGCATGTATATCACATTCCTATCTACCTATTGCGGCTGCAACCTTTTTTCCAAAATTTTGGACCCTCCTTTTGATTTTATCTAGCCTGGGATTGTTTGGTTTCCTGAGATCTATCATTCCTCTGCTATAAACTTTGATCTTTTGAAGTCAGAAGTATGGTCAACTGTTTTTCCTTTGTTTCGGGATTATAATGAGCTAGTATTGCCGTTTGTTTAGCCAATGCATAAAATACTAAGGAGTTTTGTTTATTTTTCAAAGCTTAACGTTTGCTTTCTCGATGATTTTATCGCTATCGGAAGTCGTTTGACGAAGGAGTCGAGGCATTAGCCATTTATACCGCCGACGTTTCGGATGGCAAGCAGTGATCGTCCCGATGGACAGTCTCGTTTCTCGTCAATGCGTGTTTTATCTCCTTTTCGTTTCATTGTTTAAACTTTTTATTTTGACTGTCAGCGACTTTGTCTATCGTTGTCGAAACGTTTTTTGACTTTGATCGGAGGTTTTGTCCTTTGCATTGCTGACACTGCGAAGGCGTTCAGATTTAAAGTTCCAACCCAAAGCATTTAGTCCTTCCGATCGCCGACAGATTGTATTTTGTTGCGGAACCATAGTTGTTTGTGAGTCCGCCGTTGCGGTTCTCGATCAGACTATATGTCCGACGCATTAGTGGTTGGTAGTTTTGATCGCGGACGCATAACTATCAGCGGCGTTTACTGCTTAGAGCTTCCGATCGCCAAAGGTTTTATGATCCGCGGAGCTCGTAGTCTGTTTGTCGCCCGCCATTGCGGTTGCCTAGTGAACTATCCACCCGACTGCTAGTCCTTCCGATTGCCGATGGTTTTATGTTTCACGGGACCCGCAATTGGTTTGTTGCCCGCCGTTGCGGCTGCCTATCAGACTATTCTCCCGATGTTTAGAGCTGCCGACCGCCGATAAGGGTTTTTTTTCCCCCCGTCTTTTTCACCAAGGGATTATATACAATGAGGAGCACAGTGCAGAGTCTGGTGTTTTGGAGATTAGCAGTAGTGGCAATGTGGTTCATGCTTTTATCGGAGGAGTTCGAGTTAGTTTAGATGCGACCTGGATTAGGATAAGGAATCTTTTCTATCAGGATTGTGATTTTGGTTACAGACAGTGGACTTAGAGGGTTTTAAACACAACTTGCAGGATTTTCTTTACCTTTTCGTTTTTCTTTTCATGCATTAATACTATGTATAGTTTATTTTACAGAATGCATATGGAGGAGGTAAATACACTGATACAGTTTTTTGTTATTTTGGTAAAAGCTAAATGGTCTAAGGACATGCTATGTTTATGACAAGGTGATTGCTGTAAAGAAGATATGTCTAAAAGACAAAAGCAGAAGAGGCAGAGAATTGGTTGAAGAATGAGGAAGAAGAAAGAAAGAGAGCTGCAGAGGAGGCAGCAAGGAAGGAAGAGAAAGATAAATGAAGAAGCAAAGATAAAGAAAAGAGAAGAAGAAAGTGAGGGTCTGAGATTAACAAGATCTCAAAAAGACCAACAGATTACTAAGCAGATCGATAGCAGCAGAGGCCAAGGCTTGGAAAAAGTTCATCAGCGACCAAGCTGGTCCCTCTGCATAAAGTGCTCTTAAATTTTAATTTAAAATGTAACATATTGTATAAATTATGGGCACATACTACAAGACAAAATTTTGGAACTAAAAGGTTGAGGAAACCCAAAGGTCATCGAGGGGCAGCCCAAAGGTTTTGCTTTTTTGTATAAATATAGGAGAGTTTAGATGCAAGTGGGACTTCTTTCGTAGGCCATTTGTGAGAGTAAATTGTAAGAAGAACTACTTCCTTTTACAATAAAGAATTACAATTTTCTGTTGGAGAAAGTTTGGTGGAATGTTTCAAATGCTTTGCTATGGATCAGTTGAATGTGAACTATTTCGTTTTCAGCTTATGTCCATTAACTGTGAGATCGTTCTAACTTATTGAATCTCTGTTCATGTTATGAATGCACTCTAGTTTATTCTGTGAAATTTCCACTGTGAGTGATGAAGGTTGTCATAAACTATAAGCTATCTTGTTGTTCATATTTCTATTAATGTTCATGTGTTTTGAAATAAGTAACAGCTATCTGTAATTTTTCTTAATGCATGCGCAAAAATACATTACTCATTGATAACTGATAATTTTGCTCCCTAGGGATAGGTTTGTTAGTTAAATTTAGTTTCTTGCTGTGTGTGATTTAGATGCGAGAGAGTTAAGACAAGAGGTAAGAACCTGTGCATCACATTGTGACACTCCTCGTTATCTCTATCAATCTGCATTTTTAGATAGACACTTGCACATCATAACTTAAACACAAAAAACTAAAAATATACACGGTGGACCGGGTCGTAACCGGTAAAGCCTTTTAATTTGTTACTTGACCTAGGGTAGTCGTACCATAAACCCAACGGATTCCCCATACCAAACAGTAGCGGGCTAGTTGGAAACGTTTATTGGGGAGAATCCCTAACTGTTGTTACCTGCGATTTTCCAGGCCTCAACACTCCCTTAGCATTATAATCTATTTGATTTTGTCTTGCAGGTACACAAGCAATCTTTACTCTTATTTTGGAGGAGATCAATCATAAACTTGCAATCTCCTTCCACTTATATGTTTTGGAGGCCAAGTTTAATATCCCCAAATATTTATAGAGAACACCCTCTTAATCTTCCTTGCTTGTCTTAGATCACTCCTCCTCCCCCAGCATGGTTGTATTTTCCCTAGCTACCTCATCTAAATTAAGTTTTTGACTAGTTTTTTCTAGGGGGGATCCATATACAAGGAGAAAATCTTACTGTCCTTTATCTTCTATACTCTGAAATAGCCTCCTCACAAGTGCGCTAATGGGAGAGAGATCTAGTGTGCTAAACAAAGAGTGCAAAAAACAAGCATATGTGCATTGAAACAAAAATGCACAAGTGCACCAGAGAGAAAATTCCAATATTAAGAGAAAAAGCGTCATATATAAGTGCCCTTACACTTATCAAGCTTTACTTATTAAATCAAGATCATGATGAGATTATGCAAATGAGACCTTCAATTTTGTATTTATACATGACTAAAGTGAAGTGTCCTTCCAAGAGGAGTTAAGAGGCCCACAAAACAAGGGCACGCATGCCAAAAGAGTTATTGAGCCTATATATCAAGTTTGACTAAGTCGGCCTTAATCATAAACCTAGTATACAATAAATGAAATAAACATGGACTTAGCCATAATTACAAGTACATAATGATAAATATGAATGGGTTGTGGCCACATGTATAGATTACACTAATAACTCCAACACCCCCCCTTGAGTTGAATAGGGATCCATAGAAGGAAGTCATTACAATACAAGGTTACAAGATTTACTTTCCCCTTTAATGTTGAGCAGAGGACCGTATCACCCCCTAAATTCCACATCTCCCTTCATAAAGCCATCAAGATTGATCTCCAGAGAGATTTAGGTGGGAGATGTTGAGTTTAGTAGGGAGACCAAAATAATGAGTAATGTGGGCCTATGGTGGAGAAGGTTCCTCCTAATAGTGCTTGAATGAGCCAACAAGAAACTTAGCTACAAAGTTGTCACAATCAAACTCAACAAAGACTCAACTAACCTAAGACTTAGCAAGACTTGGTGACTAGGGAAAGACTCAACAAATACAAAAAAAAACTCAAAATATTGTCTAGGCAAGTCTAGCCCAGTCTTGGTGTGTCTAGTCAAGTTTTGGCAAGTTGCGGGTGTAGGACGAGTATGTGGCGAGTATTCAACCCAACTAACACTTGGCAAAACCCACAAGCCTTAGCAGTCAAACTACACTGCTTAGCTACACTAAATTAGTCTTCAAAACATTCAACAATCTGAGAAAGAAGGGCTTGAGGTGGAGGAAATTCCTCCTGATAGCATGTGGATGGACAAACAAGGAATGTTGTTGCATCAAAAAGAGTGAAGACAAACCACTTAGGTACAGGCTTTAACTTATCTGCATGAAAAGTAATTGGAGTAGGTCAATCATGCATGGTGTCTCCCTCATCACTAAATAATGGAGTCTATTTATCAAGAGCATCCTGAATAGGTTAGAAGTCATCTACAACATGAGGATTTGATGAGCCACTAACAAGAGCATCATCATTGACAACATGAGGACTAGATGAGCTAATGGCAAGAGTAGCTTGAACAAGTGAAGAGACATTTGCAAAAGGAAGATTGGATGAGTCATTAATTGGGTTTGCATCAACCATAGGAGTCTTCCCAAATACTATAGGAGTAATTGAGAACTAATATAAGTAGAGAGAGAACCAACATGAGTGTGAAGGAGATGGGTCAATTAAAACACCACTGGAGTCATCTAAAAGATGACTTGCAAAGCGATAAAAATAGGCATGATCCATGGAAGCATGTTGAGAACCATCAAAAGAATCTTTTAAAAGAAGTAACAAGAGGAATCTTGGTAGATTGTGAGTAGTCAAAAATAAGTTAATAACCTCTCTAGATTCAACCACTTTGTGAGTAGCAAGATCACAAAGGCAATATCCATGAAAAGTCTCACTATAGCCTACCAAATTGTAGCAAGAGCTTAGAAATGATTATACGTGTACCCAAAGAAAGCAGGAAAATCATCAATGAAGGTGAGGAAGCTCTTAGCTCCCTCAATAGAAGATGTAACCATAGGTCCATAGATATCACCGGTCAACTCATGTTGCAAAGATCCATAATTGGTGTGACTGAGATGATGATGCCATAGCATGCCACTATTGTCTACATTGGCTACCAGAGGAACAAACCCTTTTACTTTAAGGAAAAGGAGTCTTCCCCAACTGGTACATATGATCGGATTTTCCATAGTATCCTAAGGAAACCATCTTGAAACCATCACTCATGTCCAATGCGGTAAATAGAAAGAAGATTTTGTCTAATGCCTGGACATGAAGAACATCTCTAAACTTAGTTGTATCGATGATGACATCACCACAGCTTTACAAGCTATATGGTTGAAGTGTCCCCAATAACCACTTTCTATCCATTATGTTGATGCCTAGAATTAAAGAGTGTTAGTTGTTAGGGTTACTCCAAAACTATTTTCACCTAGCTAGGACAGCACTAGGTCTCCTAGTCCCTTGATTATGCTTGACGGACATATGGATGGCTCAATTTGAGTAGATGATCAACATTAGATAGAGTGCTAACACAACACACTTACTTAGGAGGTTGTTATCTTATATAGCACATGACTAACCAATTGGATGCACACCATGAGGGAGTTGGTTGCTTAAATAGGAGAGATACATACCTAGGTGGATGAGTGTTAGAAACTTGGAGGATAAGTGCCCTAAGAACATGGGACCATGTGAAATACAACTTAGATTCCCCCTAAGAACATGGGACCATGTGAAATACAACTTGGAGGTTGGATACTTTACTTGAGGATGCTTGGGTTGAGAAGCATACTTCATAGAGGTTGGGTTATGGACTCAAACACATGTTGAGGAGAAGCATTGGAGCAAGTAACAACCTTGGCACGCATCTTGAGGAGCGTTGGGCACAACAGGACATGGGGCACACAGCTAGAGGAGTACCTTGCATGAGGACACTTTGGGAATAAACCACCATGTAAGAAGGAGCATTGGGTTGATAGCTTGCTCGATAGCATACCTTCTTGGAGGAGAGGCATTGGGCCCAAGGGGCATCATGCTTGGAGGGCACACCAACTTAGGGTTGGGTAAAATTCTGCTCTGACACTCATCATCCTTACATTGTAGAGTGCGCTATCTGGGATTGCCATGTTGACTTAGGTCTAGACTTACTTGTATGGACCTAGTCCATGTATTATGTTGATTGACTCGTTATTTGATACTTGTAATTGTCTTGGAGAAGTCTTTTAGGGAGCAAGACCCAAGGTTTCTGATCTGAACCTTGGACAAGAAACAAAGATGGATAATAGCACATGGGTGTTCTTGGAGAGTTTGTGCTTGTGAAATGGAAGAGGAAACTAAGGTTTATGCCATGGAAGAAAACCCTAGAGGAGAATATAGTGCTAGAGGAGTTGAAGACATGAATACAACTACAAGCTTTGCTTGTTGGCATGAGTTACACCATGTATTGTCTTGCAAAAGTTGTAGCTCTTGTTGTGCAACAAAAGGAGGCAATGGTGAGCCAAAAAATTATAGCAAATATGGACTATCTAATCCCCTAAGCTATACTTAAATTATTGACCAATGTGTGTAAGCTTTCAAAGTGTTGCGCAGTATTTATGAAAACTTAAGACTTTAAAAGCTATTGAATTAATCTACACTACTAACTCTATTTCCTATGGAACTAAATATCGCTAGAAGCATTTAATACTATAATTAATTTATCCTACTCAACTCTTCAAGTATTCGACATCTTAAGTCGACTAGGGCATAAACTGCCCTTAGGCTCCTGGGCTCAAGGCTTTAAATTCCCCTTACACTTTAGATATGTAAATGAAATGCTTAAAAGTAAATAACCATTAATGTAAAAAATGAATGCTACAAGTAATAATGTTGAATGTTATGAAAAACAAAACTAACTCTACAGTGCGCTCAACATCATACCATTTCTTCCACCAACCACATGGTCATGGTATGATGGTGAAAGAACTTCAACAAGAAATACAATAACAAATAACTATTGAAACTAAAATATAACAATTCCCCATCCACCTACAAAGATGCAAGAGGTTGGAATGAGGAATGATAGAACACACAACTATAAAATGAAAACACAAGAAAGGTACATTCACCAGCAAACCTTTTCAAGTTGTCCCTAACTTGAGGAGAACTAATGAACCCCTATAACGATTCACGAACTTCAACTCTGCAATAGCAATTTTTATTCCATAAACAAAATTGTTATTCACAATTACAACTCTAATCTACAACTTGCAACTCTAACCCTAGCTAAGAAGAATCTAGAATCTAACCACAATCAAGCAGCACATGGGTACATTTATACTAGGGAGTTCTTGGATACCTCGAGGTGGGATGCTAGAGCATTCTATGGCTCCCCCCATCCAACTAATTCCCCCCCGAGAATCATGAAATTCCTCGCAATAGTTAAATGTCATACTACTGTGTTGCTGCAGAAACAACTTCTTGGGGACATTGTCCTTATTGGTTGACAAAACTTATGTGTTGTTGGAGGCAAATTCACATGCCCATCTTCCTTCTTGATCAAGCTAAAAATTGTTGGATAGGAAAATTCGCAAGCCCATCTTCCTTCTTGATCGAGTTGAATAATTGTTGGATAGACAAATTAACAAGCCCACCTTCTTTCTTGATCGATCTGAGATAATGGGTTGAATAATTGTTAAAAAGACAAATTAGCAGCCTCAGCTTCTTTCTTGAACAATTGCCACCTAGCTTGTGCACTTGAACAGGTTTTGTGAGTGTACAACAAGCTATGGAGTCAAGAAGACTCTATAGCCTACTTTGTCTTGGATTCATAACTTAATAATGCACATAAGCATTAGCAAGAAATTGCACTGCGTTGATGAAATAAATAAATAATCATTCTATAGTACTTATATAATTCCATAGCAAGCAAAACATAACATTTATGATTCATCAACAAGCATATTGCTAACACATTACTCATCAAACATACATGCAAACTCGTATACTTCATCACAAAATTACATACAGTACTACTAAATCAACCAATTGCAAATAATTAAAAACTATAAATGGCTACAAAATTAGTTAGGTTAACAAATATTGTATTCAGGGGTGGCAAGAATTAGGGTTTTGAAGAGATAAATTGACATAAAAATATAAGATAATTTGAATGCTAGAGAAAGATTATTCAAAACAAGTCTTATGCATTCTAAATTTGCTTTTCCTTTTCCTACTACTTGAATAATGTCAACCTTGAAGTTCTTAAACCTTGCAATATATTCCTCGACCATGTTGAAGTCATCCATCTTGAGATTGGAGTTTAGTTTTAAGTCGATTGACTTGAGTAGTATTCACCATTCCAAAGAGAGTTTGGAAGGTATCCCAGGTTCCCTTTGCACCTTTGTTATCCTTGGTATGATGAACCTATGCCATGATAACCTAAAGAGCTTCATCCTTCTTCCAATATATGAGGTCATAATTGTCATCATCTTCAACAGGAAGTGGCATCACCAAGTACATCCATAAACATTTGCTTCAAAGTAGGGCATTGATTTGATCCACCCAAGAATGATAATTGGCCCCATCAAACAATTTGAATCCATAAGCTTAGCAAAGCAGGATGAAGGTTCTTTATGGAATGAAGACTACATATATTTGCCTTTATAGATCAAAATGGTACAAAACCCTAGGTAAATGGAGGTGTTGTCCTTGAATAAGGATGAAAATGCTAAATAATGCCTTAGAAGGAAGGCACAACACTAAATTAGGGTTTTATATCTATAGAAACCCATAGAAGACAATCCAAAAAAACCCTGGTTCCACACTATAACAAAAAAGCCACTAGCCAATAGTTTTAGATTAGCAAAAACAATTGAGAGAATATGGCTCACAGTAATACCATGTTGAGATTTATATGGGTATAACAAGAGAATAGATGGAACCAAATCTCACCAAAATTTTGAAATAGCCTCCTCATAAGTCACTAGAGAGATACAAGTCTAGTGCACTAGAGAGTGTAAAAAACTAGCATAAGTGCATTGAAAGAAATGCACAAGTGCACCCAAGAGAAAAAAGCCAAATATATGTCCCATTAGGGTTATCACACTTGTATATTAGACCAAGAAGATCACAAGGTGACATGATGCAAATGAGAGCTTGTGTTGTAAATCTATACACAATTCAAGTGAGGCACCCTCACAAAAGGTAATGAGCCCACATAACAAGGGAAAATGCCCCAAGAGGGTTATTGAGCTTAGATATCAAGTTTGACTATGTGGGCTTGAGTGGGCCTAATAACTAAGAACATGTGTTATCTCCATGGAGGTCACAGGTTCAAAACCTGCGCAAGGTAGAGTTGCTCATTGGCCCCTTGTGACAAGCCTCAAAGGGTAGGCGACCCCTAGGATAGAGGCTCACCCCAGTGGGCTTAGAGGCGTCTCGACCCTTGTTGAGTCACAAGTTACTAGTATATTTGGCTTGTTGGTTGTTGGATATACCCTTGGGAGGTTGCTAAGTTTCCATGGTTAAAAAAAGTTTGACTAAGTTGGCCTTAACCGTAAACCTAGTATACAATAAATAAAATAAAATATGGCCCAAGATATAATTACAAGTACATAAGGAAACATATGAATGGGTTATGGCCACATATACAAAGTATGTTACTAATTCCAACAGGAAAAAATCTCAAACCATGCCAGAGAGTAAGATTTCAACTCGGGCTCAAGAAAATCTCAACTAATTTTTATAAGTATAATGGCAATTTTCTTTTCTCCTCATTGGATTATATAAAGTTATAAAGAGCTTCACCGATATTTTCAAAGGGCTCACGAAGCAAACTCGTCGACCAACGAAAATTTCAGTGAGTACACATAAGATAAAGTTTGACCCAAATGTACTCACAAGTCAAACTTGCAACAACAAGTTTAACTTACCAATGACTCAGTTTGGCTTGATAATTGTGTTCAGCTCAGTTGGATTTGTAATTGTGTTCAACTCAGTTTGACTTAGGATTTATGACAACTCAACTGAGTTTTCTAAGAAGGGCTTGCATGCTATTACATATAAAGCAAGATGTTTAAAGTTTAAAAAGAAAATTGAAAGCACACATTTCATTTGTTATTTGAAAATATTAAAAATAAACTTAAATAAACTTCACGTGCCCTGATTAAAATAATTAAAATAAGGTTATATTTTTAAGTTATTTTTTATATATTTCATGGACCACATGACAACATTTAGAATGTGTTTATCAAAGACATATACCCTTTGTTTTTGTCACATCAACTATCTATCCCACATCACTCAATGGTTTCAGTTGGCACTAACTAGCCTATCAACATTGCCATAAGGCATGAGGACACCTTCAATGGCAAACTCTTAAGGGCCAAATTCAAATTTGTTGATCTGTTTTTTACTAGAGATGGGAGCAACTTTCCCGATAGCAATGAACATGATGATTTTGAATTTGTTGATTTATCTTCTAGCAGAATTGGCAACAAAATACTTGTGCCTAATAGCAACAAACATGATGATTTCAAATTTGTTGATCTATCTTCTACCAAAATTGGCAACAAATTACTTGTGCCTAATAGCAACAAACACAATGATTTCACCGAAGTCATCATGGAATTTATCCCCAAGGTTTACCACAGGATAACACCAAAACCCATGAGGAAACTCCTATTGACATTTCAGTTTATGAAAATCAAAAGGTCTACAATTCGTATAAGGAGAAAATGTTACTTGGTTATTTTGTCAAGGGGGTTCCTCTCAAAGCCATCATTCGGGCTTGAGTTGAAGAAATCTAGAAACCCCATGGTTGGCATTGTATCAATAGCCAAAGCCTAATAAAAGTCTTCCTCCTATTTTCCTTCTTTGAAGAGGCTCATATTAATATAATTATCTCTTGTGGTTCTCGAGTTTTCAAAAACTCCTTGGTTGTGTCTTTTCACCCTATGGCAAGAGAATTTCTCTATTGATCAAACTACTCAACTCACATCCTATTTGGGTGGAGTTTACCAACTTGCCCATGAAATAGAGCCATTCCTTGAGCACATTTAGTGCCCATTGATATATTATTGTCAATGAACCAACTCGTTTTTTAACTCTAGACCCCATAAATGAGGTTGTCTCCATGTTAATCTATGTCCAATACTTGAACACCCAACGCTCCATTTACTCGTACAAAGTAATTCAAGGAGGTGGCACTATTGCCACCCAAGTTGCACTTGGTTGGACTTGCAGTTGAGCCGCCAAAAGATTGAACATTTACTTGTTTAAGTTCAGAAGTCTAGCCAGGCCTTTTTGGCCCCATTTTCTTTCACGCATGTTCCATACCCCCATGGGGGAATTATAATAAAATGACATAGCATGACAATTTTTTGTAAAAGGCTTGGCCTTCCTAGGACTTGGGCATCAATACATTAATCTAGACTATTTTATCCTTGTTAATTATATATTTTTTCAGTCACTTGTAGTTTTCAAGTTTTTCACTCAATCCTCCAAAGTTGGAGTAATTATCTTGGTGGTTAGGACTTAAGTGGTTATTAAAGTCTAGTGTCTGATGTATATTACCATGCTAGTCATTAATCTAGAGTCTTATGGACATGCGTTAAGTCCCCCTTTCCACTAATAAAAAATTTCCCAAAAAAAAATATATTTTAATTGTAAAAATTTAGTAAGTCATAAAAGTGGTACTAAGGAGGCATAATTTGCCATGGGGATGCTCGTTTTCTAACTCAGAGCACCCACTTTTCCCTTGTATCCACTTTCAAAGTGAATTAGTGATCTTTAATCACTTAATATCATTTTCTCTCAAAAAGTGAATAAAAAAGTCAAATAATTGAGAAAAATCAGTAACCCCTAAATTAGGGAAACATGTCAGGGACGTGTTTTAGTCAGTTGTCAATCCTCAAAAGTGGTGGTAGTTATGATTGAGAGTTAAGTGGACTTAGAGGGAGTTAACTCAACCTCTCACATTGTGTTGGAGATCCCAAGAAGAGAGGGGCGCATTTCTTTGGTGGATGTGGCACATAAAGAGGAGGGGAGCGACCTACCTCTTGAGAGGTGATGCATCCCACTCCCTCTCTCCCCTAAATCAGCTCCTCTCGCTCGAATTCGACTTCACTTTCCTCCTTCACTTGACAAAGGCTCCCTCCTTGGGAATTGCGCCCTATTTGGTTTATTTAAGCAAGGCTTTCCTCCTCATTTTGGATGGTTAGAGGACCAAACCACTACTCAAGCTCTAATCTATTGTAATTCGTTACTATCTTTTAGGAATAAAAGGCTTTGGAGGCAAACTAAGGTGTGGTGTCAATGTGTGGATGATCATTGTTGTGTTTATCAGGTAATTTGTATCAAGTTTTCTGTTGTTTCTGCTTATTATTGAATATGGCCTTTGAAGGATTATTGTTAATCAATAGGAGAGAGCTAAGTGAGTCAGTTTACTTATTTTACTCCCTTATTTTTCTATGCATAGTGATCTAGGATTTACAAGTTATATTTGTTTATATGCATGTTATCTTGATCCCTGGTGTAGGCAATACCAAATTTGATGTTGCAGTTGCAATAAGTCCTAAGTTGTGCAGGTGATCTCAGTTGAAGGAGTGGTTGATCTTGCTTGACTCTTCCATTGTCTTCAATTTCTTTCAAAAAGACATAGTCCTTCTACTCTCCACTAATAGACTCCATTGCTCCTGAGTTCCCAGTGCTAAGTTGTTTTCTATCTCTCTTTCATTCATTTAAACTCTAAAATCTTCTTTGGTTACTATATGCATACTAAATCTAAGTAATTTCACTTTAAATATTATATAAAATGCTAGTTACGCTAGTATGCATTATTGTTTTGGTTAAGGCTAAGTTCTTAAAGGTTCCAATCTTTGCAAGTAGATCTAGTTGTTAAGTTTGGACTTTAGTTTAGTAAAAAAAGTCTATCTTTCAGTACTTAAGGTTAGGAAATTTTTTGAGCTTCTAATCGTCTTATTCGACATATTTAGTGCACATATGTTGGTTGGTATTTACTTTTTGATGAACAAGTAAATGCGAGTACAATAAATTTGAACCATCTGGGACCATCCTGTGTAATGTCCCCATTTTAAATAATTGAATAGCAGGAAAATTCCATCAATCCTACTAGTTCCCTAGGTTGGGTGGAAATAATGGAAAGTTAATAAGAGAGCTAATAAATGGTGTTTGGACATTAGAAGGAATAAATATTTATTTAATGGAGTTAATTAAATGAATGCAAGTGAAAAATGAAATGGCTATAGAAAATGGAGACACATGGAGACTATGGGGCCCACTCAAGCTAGAATTACTATGTTAAATGGCATCCTCCCCTTGCAATCTCGAATCTATGGGAAGCCTAATGTTTTTGGATGGATTATAAGGTTAATATACTTGTCCATATACTTCATAGGTCGAATTTGGGATGAATTGTAACTTACATGGGGAGAGGAAGAGCCAAATGGGAGTTTCATGGACACTTGGCTAGATTCCCCTTACATTTATGACATCTATGACACCAATGATGGAAATTCTATGACAGTTATGACACAAGTCAGATCTGAAGGCTGACATCTGACATATATGACATGTCAGGTCGAAATATACCATCCAATAGAGCTCTCATGTGAGTTTGGGAAGCTCAATGGGCTCCTACTCAAATTTGGGGAAGGTGGAAGTCTAGGAAAGAGGGGACACATGTCAATTCATGAGCACACACCCTAATTCGACTTGGATTGAGTTTGTGGATGGATTGGGAACCTTAGAAGGCTAAGGAAGTTTATAAAATACAGGAAGCAACCAAGAGAATGGCCTTTTGATAATTTGTGAAATTTCTTGTTATGAAGAGATAGAGCTAGTGGATGACTAGTTCATGCCTTAGCCAATTTCGAGGGTGAAAGATTCCCATCCTAGTTGGTGTTTGGAGAGGCCACTTACGTCTTTCAAGGAGCTTCAATGGAGTCATAAGTTACGAGTGCAAGCTACAGCAACTCGTGGACATATCAAGTTCAGCTTGTTCTTCCTTTCATCTCAAGTTTTCTCACCATATTTCAACTCTATGGAGTGAGGCACACTTGGTGAGCTATTCATCTCTTTGAGGGAGCTTCTCTTGCTCTAGTATTTTGTATTCTGATGTAAATGCTCTGCTCTTTAAGTTCAGAAAGCTCTCAGGTCAAAAGGTCAAGAAATCTATGTATTATTGCTCAATAATGAAGAAACAATGCCATTTCCCCACTACCTTGTAAACTCTTGTAATCTTTATGGATTCGAATGGATGTATAAACTATTGATGATTTATGAATGAATGGACTGTCATTAAAATATATTATGGGTTTCTTGTTCAGTAACTGAGAATTTGTAGCCATTGGGTCGAATTGCATAACCATTGGAGCAAACTACACCTCATTTCCCCAAGGGTCCAAAACTAGTTTTTTATATCTAATTGAAAGAAGTGATAACATCCATGGAAGGTCGATTGGTTATGCATATGAGTCTCTGGTAATGTCTTCTATACATCCCCTAGTTCAATTTCAGAATTCGAGTGGGTTGCTGCACATTTGGGAAGCCATTTCTACCACTTGCCCGGGGGTAATTTGAGCCCAAAATTGCCAAAAAAATCCTCTATCTTGTTCAGAATTTAGTACAGACTTGCAGAAGTGTTTGGAGGGCCATAATACATCCCTGAACATAATAATTAAGTTATTATATCATTCATACACCTTCTCTGAAGATTTGGAAGCAATTGGACTGATTTGGAGACCAAAACACTAAAACTAGTCAAGAGCCAAAATTGTGAAAAAATTGGAAAATTGGGCATTTTGGTAAAAATTTTAAAAAGGGACATTACATCTAGGACCCCCTCTTCCTTTCTACCTTCTTCAAACCAGTAAAAAACTCTAAAAACTTGTAATTTTGTTGGTCATGATCTATAAAGGATGACAAACATTCCCAAAATTGTAAAATCATAAATAAAATGAGCGGTCTACTCAATGCCCAGTCCCCATCCCCCTCGGGGGGATCAATGTCATTTTCGTGGCATGCATTTTTCTTTGCTTTCTGCTTTGTATTTTTTTTATTTACTAACCTTAGCTTAGTTTCCTTTTCTTAGATTAGATTGACTTAGTTGCTTTTCATTTCTTTCCTTTTTGCTTAAAGTAACGAGACTCAAGTCCCCCATTATGCTCTTTTGATCATTGTGGGCTCTACCTGATCATTGGTTTCAATCAAAAAGGGGTTTTCAAGTGGCTAGTATGATACGGAAATCCATCTTAAGGATTATTGTCAAAGTGAGAGGTTACATTGACCATGGCATGAAGTCAAGGGAATACTCATTAATGAGATTCGTTCTCTCCCCATTGGACATCCAACGGTGTTGCTTTGTACTCGCTTTTGAGGATAACTCTTTAATGAGCCAAACCAAGAATTAACCCACTTTAAGCAACCCACCTCTAATAATTTAAAACTGACAGAGAGCAATTGCAAAACTTCATTTCAGCATTCTTTTATTTTTCGGAACTGGTCTTTATTTGATTTAATTATTTATTTTGATTTGATATGCTGCTAGAATAATTTGCTATCTTGTTTTCTCTTGTTGTAGATAAATAAATTCCTAGACTTCTTTTGTACTTAGCTTACTCAGCCTTAGTTATTTTTAGAGACCACCCCCCTTGGCTTCGCTAGGAGTTGGCCTAGACGAAGGAGTCGAGTGTTAAGTGACAAAAACTTGACTCATGAATTGCCCTCTAGGACGCACCTAGTGGCTGGAAGATTTCTACCACAATACCCGAGGTGCATATTAGGCAGCAACAAACATTATCGCAATGCTTAAGATAATGTACTTTATGTTGGTTATTTGCACTTTACATTAATAATCAAAGTTTCATGTTAGTCCTTGGTATCTCATGCTAGTCAATAGAGTTTTCTATGAAGTTAGGGTGGTAGGACATCTATTACCACAACTCATACTAAATTTGGTTTACAAAACGAAATTGCCCCTCAAGTGGCAAGAAGAATCTTGCTATGTGGCAAAAGTTAAACAGATAATCCATGCATGTAAAGCCACTTCTCCTGCATGCAAGGAAGAAAGAGATGAAAGTATAAGTTAACCCCTAAAACTCAAGGGAGATCATGTTTTTTGGAATACTTTATTGTAGGCTGGTCTTCGAAGGACTAAATCTTAAGCCAAGTGTAGCATCTGCCATCCATACAGTAGCTTGGAGACTAGGCCTAGGTTGTAATCCATGCCTTAGGAAAGCTTTATTTTGTCTTATATAATATTAGAGAGTACATTTATCAATAAAATCAAGGTTTGAACATTTTCACAACCTTATGATCAACTATTCAATTTTAAAATTTGCCACGTTTTCTTTCATAACATTTAGAATAGTTGTCAACTTGTTACGATTCTCTAAGAGTCTAAATTGTTGCTTCTAAAATATTATAAACCTATTATACTAATCCACTGCTACTATTGCATGTTTCTAGTTTAGTCTTCTACAATCTTTACAACTCTTTTGCTTGCATAGACACCCACCCCATAGACATTGTCTGGTTGCATACTTTCTAGCTTTCCCTTGGGAAGATAACACAAATAGACATCGATCTTGTTATAAAGTTTCACATTCTCCCTTTATTGCTAGTCGTGACTAGATAATATCATCTACTAAAACATAGAACTAAAATTCAAGATTGTTTAGTTGGCATGTGTTATTAGAACTCACCCCTAGTGTTGGTTGATAAGCTTCCCACCTAACATTAGTCACGGGTGGTTCAATAGTGGCATGTTACCAGCGTAATGTTCAGAGAGTGTGGTTACAAGGATGCAATACTTCAACACATCTAAGAGAGTGAATGAGAAGGAGAGAAAGCAGATAGAGAATGTGAAAAGGTCAAGAGCAGTAGAATACCACTTTACAATTCTTGGATATATAGACTAGTAACTATGTTTATGTTTAATGTGTTTGATCAAATGTATCCATAGGGATATATAGACCAATAACTATTCCCTTATCTTGGGGTGGCAAGTGCAGGGGCAGTTCTTTTTTACGCTAGAGGAAATATAGTCAAGACCTCTGCATGCGGTTTAGGGATTGAACTAATAATCAAGCAAATCGATTTTCATTGTTTCTTGGTTTGACGTTGTCTCTTGAAGTTGGAATTTGTTCTCTAACAGTGATAGGTGATTCTCTTCTTGTCTTCTCACAAACAACATAAAGTCTGGACATAGAGGATCAAATCGCAAGGCGTCTCCACCAACAAATTTTGAGTTTACTTTCTCAACTCAAGTCGTTCCATATTTTCCATGTTAGACAAAATTTCAACCCAATGGTTGATGGATTAGCAAATCAAGCTTCCCATCTACCTAGGGGAGGTCTTATTGGAAAATTAGAATCCAATTCGACAAATTCGGCTTCCTTAAGGTAGGTTCCTGGCATTTAATTATGTTTTATTACCTCTTCAATCGACGACGAGAGGTCTCCATCAAAGTAAGCGTGAATTGTGACAAGTGGAATTCAGAGATCTTCCTTGCATGTGATATAGCCCATCACATTAATGGCAATGTAAGTGGTCTTAATGTTGGCCAGTGTGTTGGTTTCGCCCAATCCTTTCATTCTAGAATTGATAAAGATGGTGATGGTTGCCAAATTACCGTGAATGTGAGGAGTTCTTCTTTGTGTTGGTTCAAAATGTTAAGCCCTCAATGATGGCACATTACGCCCTATAGAGTGGTGCATTACCCCCTATATTGAGGTGCATTACATATTATTGGGTCTATTAGTTGTTATTGTACACCTTTGTCTCCGATATATAGGAAGGATATTTTCATTTTAGACATCATATTGTATCTTGTCTTGTCTTGTGTACTTAGTACATTGTGTAAGGAGGTTGCCCCCTCAAAGAGGCTTGCTATTTATCTTTGCTATTCATTATTAAGGCATGGATTACTCTCTTCTGGTCTATTTATGCTATTTATGCTATTTTTTAAACTTTGTTGCATAACATTTGGTATCAGAGCTCTTTCCTCGAAAATAGTTTCTTTAAAACGAGTCATCTTGGCATTTCCACTATAAATTTTTTTCTATAAGGTTTCAGACAGAGAGACTGAAATCCCATCTCTAAAACAAGCCAACCTATCTCTGGTCCAATTTTCGGAGCCTGAGACGTTACAGGTTCAAAGATATTCACATTGGAGTCTAGGGTTTTTTACTAGTCCAAAAACTAGTCTAAAACAGGTGTTCTGGGGAAAACAGTCATATTGGGCATGTGAGATACAAATTGAGTGAGCCTGTTGCATCCGAAAGAAGACGGACCAAGGTATCTGTGGTAGTTTTTTCAGCTTCAAATTCAAAATATTGGACACATGGAAGACCGTACAAGTTTTCTCTTCTGAAAGGGCAAAAAATAAGAAATGTTGGGAGATTTGCAATAGTTTTTTATTGGCACATCCAAATTAGGTCAGACCTGCGGCATTGGAAAGAGGACAAACCAAGATACAACAGGACGAAGTTTCGGACCCAGCGGAGCCAAAATTTCAAATTTACAGCAGTCCCAATTCAACCATAAAATAGTCTTTTTATTAGGGTTTGAAAAAAGTATGCCATTTTAAATTTGAATAACTTTGAGTAGAAGGATCTATTTGTATTGTTCAAAATGCCTCCAAAAGGAAGTGGAAAAAATCACACTCCTCTCAAACCACTAGAAGATTCATCCCTGGCATACGATGAAAGTGAAGGCATATATTTTAGGGTGTCCAAGTTGGAAGATATGATTAAAGGGATGGCTAGTAAAGAGGATCTCAAGAAGATGGCCAGTAAAGAAAAACTTCAAGAATTGAAGGAACTGATGAATGATAAAAAAATAGTTGTATTCCTCATTCATCTACTCAAGAAGAGGATAAGGAGGAAAAAGGGAAATTCTTCTAGTCACGTATTGCGGAAATTGAAAGACAGTTGGAGAACAAGAAGTTGAGTTCCAAAAATTTGATGATTCGCTACCTCATCATGGGTTCAACTCAGGTCCAAGGAACTACTTCATTCCCAAAATTGACATGAGAAAGTTTGATGGCAATAATCCAGTGACGGATATCCTAGATGGAGCAATTCCTTGATCTACACCAGGTGCCAACTTTGTAAAAGGTAACTATTGTATCCTTATATTTAAAACCTGATCAATTTGTATGGTACCAATGGCTTTGTGACTGTAAAAGGATTGTATTATCTCTTGGTCTATATTCACAGAAGAATTGATTGCACATTATGGGGATATAAATAGCAACACCTTCTTTAGCCAGTTGGTAAATCTCAAGCAAAAAGGTCCAGTTACAACATCAAGCAGTTTCAAAAGTTAAGTCTCAGAGTGAAGAATATTTCAGAAGATAATTTGTTAGATCTCTTTATTGGAACCTCAAAGGATAACATTCAACATGAGGTGCGTCTCTTCAAACCACCATCCTTGGAGAAGGCTTTCATGATGGCAAGAAGGGTTGAAGGTAAAAATATGGCCATGGACACTAAAAATACCACTTCCAACACATACAAAGAAAATGATGTTCCTTCTTAACCCACCCCAAAGGCTGACACCTCAACAACTGGAGGAAAGAAGAGCGAAAAGTCTATGCTTTAATTGTGTCATATTTTCGTTGGAATTAGCACTCCTAAAACTCTCAAGATCGAAGGATATATCAAAAAGAAAAAGGTAATAGTGTTGCTTGATTCTGGTAGTGCTCATAATTCCATTCACTATAAAGTAGCCAAAGATCTCAATTGTTTTGTACATCCAACACCAAAATTTCAAGTAATGATTGCGGATGGAGGATCATTGTCATTGTTCGGGAAATGCCATAATATCAATCTTACTATGGGTGATTTTGTATTGAATAGTCCCATGATTGCTATCCCAATGGGTGGTGTTGATGTTGTATTAAAGGTTCAATGGTTACAATCATTGGGAACATTGGCCTTTAATTTTCAAAAGCTTTTCAAGAAATTTTCTTAGGAAGGAAAAGAATTCATGTTAAATGGTATCACAGGGAAACCAAGAAAGGCGATAAGCTCTAATGGTATGACCAAATTGTTAAAGAAAGGACAAGTTGTAATTGCACAATTATGCTCACTAGATGTTCAAACATCTAAGGCTCCTATATCCTGAATTTCCAAAGGGTCCCTTAATAAGCCTTCCAAGGTATTTGAAAATATTCCAATAAGGCTTCCACCAGTTCAAGAATTGGACCATGCTATTCACTTGATTCCAGGGAGCGTTAATTCTTACATCTGACCTTACAGATACCCCTATGGGCTTAAGAATGAAATGGAGCACATGGTTGAAGAAATATTAGAGGCTGGCATAATTAGGCCTAGCCAAAGTTCTAACTCTGCACCAGTGGTAATGGTACACACGAAGTATTGCTCATATTACACAGATCTTTCTCACCCTTTTAATGCAAGTACAGTAGTTGTGGCCTTCAACGAAACAGTGCAGAAGTTACATGGAATAGTTCAAGCAGTGGCAGATCACATAGAGCACCAACAAGCAATTCTCCAAATACTGAAGATGTCAAACAACAGGATAAACGAACGGGCAGATCAACATCGCAGTCAAAGGAGTATTGAAGAAGGAAAAATCATATGGGAACCTAAACAAATCATTGAAACAAGAACCAAACAACTACGACATCAGGCTCTTACTGAGTACCTCATTAAGTGGAAGAACTTACCAATTATAAATTCAACATGGAAAGTTGATTCCTTCCTACAGATGCAACCACAACTACCCAAGTATTGAGGACTACGCATGTCTGAAGACGAGGGGCATGTTAAGCCCTCAATGATGGCACATTACGCCCTATAGAGTGGCGCATTACCCCCTATATTGGGGTGCATTACATATTATGGATGACAACTTGGATCTATTAGTTGTTATTGTACACCTTTGTCTCCTATACATATAGGAAGGAGATATTTTCATTATAGTCATCGTATTGTATCTTATCTTGTGTAAGGAGGTTGCCCCCTCGAAGAGGCTTACTATTTATCTCTGTTATTCATTATTAAGAAGTGGATTACTCTCTTTTGGTCTATTTATGCTCTTTTTATATTATTTTTGGTACTTAATTGCATAACAAGTTATAAGGATGCAGTACTTCAACCCATCTGTGAGAGTGAATGAGAAGGAGAGAAAGCAAATAGAGAATGCGAAAAGGTCAAGAGCAGTAGAATACCATTTTATAATTCTTGAGCATGATGAGGATTCAAGGAGATGGTTATTGGAATAGCAAACAGGTAAAACAATAACATATACAACCCCACAGTCTTAAGTCAATGTCAAAAAGCTTTTGATATTCTGTTAAACAATTACTAATATTTTAAAGACTATGCTTGTTGTTAGAGGTTAAACCCGCAATCATGTTTATGTTTAATGTGTTTGATCAAAAATACCCATAGGGATATATAGACTAGTAATTATCCCCTTATCTTCAAGTGGCAAGTGCAGGGGCGGTTCTTTTTTACCCTGGAGGAAATATAGTCAAGACCATGCGGCTTAAGGATTGAAACTAATAATCAGGCAAAGCGATTTGCTTTGTTTCTTGGTTTGAAGTTGTCTCTTGAAGTTGGAATTCGTTCTCTAACAGTGATAGGTGATTATCTTCTTGTCCTCTCACAAACAAGACAAAGTCTGGACCTATGTTGCGTGGAAGGCCAAACCCCTACTCCCGTTCCTGAAGCTCACTTCTGAAGAAAGCGTCCAGGATTCGCTGGGGAAGCACGCTTCCTAAACGCTCCCATATGGGAGCGTTTTCAGGAAGCTCACTTCCTTATAGAAATAAAAATAAAAATACAAATGCTTCCTTTTTTTTAATTTTCTTAAAAATAACCAAAAAGTTAAGGGATGGGTGGGGGAGAACTAACCCTAGGTCCATATTAATGTTATATAAAGGAGGAAAAGCCTACTCTAATAGGAAAAAACCCAACCTTAGTAGTCATCAGTAGCATTAAATGGTAATATTAAATTCTTAAAGTAAAAGTTGTCATTCTCCTTATCTTTCATTTTCTATCGTTTTACTTAAGTTTTTAACATTACCATTAATAGTTTCAAGATGTTTGAGAGTGGTTCCAACCTCATCGGACTTAAAATGCAAAAGGTAGAATTTTTTATCCCATTCAAAATTCAACAAGCTTAACAAATTTTAGGGTTTCAAGATTGCAATGTTGCCACAAGGTTCTATCATGTATGAGGGTATGTGATTGGCATTTAATCAAACACATCAACCCCTCTATGTAAGTTGATGTTGGTGGTGTTGATTGTTCAGATTGATGTTAGTGGCCTCAAAACTAGTTTTTGAAGAATCCCTAGTTCATAGCCTATTTATTGGTGGCCTCTCAACTAGTTTTTTGAAGAATCCCTAGTTTATAACCTATTTATAAATTGAAAATTTGAAGCTTCAAGGTTGATGTTACACGTACTAGACCTATGGTTGACGAATTCACTACTAGATGATTGATGATTAATGAATGAC
Organism: Pseudotsuga menziesii; assembly: GCA_001517045.1. Lineage (NCBI taxonomy): Eukaryota > Viridiplantae > Streptophyta > Pinopsida > Pinales > Pinaceae > Pseudotsuga > Pseudotsuga menziesii. The sequence continues at coordinate 590,060 of LPNX010348769.1, forward strand.
GTTATACTGTATTATGGTTTATTTCATGTTTTTATGCTGTCCATAACTAATTCAACATTCTACATGCATTTGTTGACATATATGCATCAAAATATATAAAAATATACATATTATATAATAATAATAAACGCTTCCAAACCGGAAGCTTTTGAAAATTTTGCTTTTCACTCATGCTCCCGCTTTCTCTTCCGCTCCCAAGTAACATAGGTTTGGTCATAGTGGATCAAATCGCATGGCGTCTCCACCAACAAATTTTGCTTTTACTTTCTCAACTCCAGTCGTTCCATATTTTCCATGTTAGATGTGTTGAATTTTTAGCATTATCATAAATACTTAAAAAAATTGCAGATCAACTTAAATAACAAATGACAAGTGCAATAAAAATCACATTCATCACATCAACACAATAGACACAAGAGTTTTTCAGGGGTGGCAGGTGCGGGGGGGATCCTTCTGGATCCCGGAGGACAAATTGAACAAACCTTTGCATGGGATCTTGGCTATAGGACCAATAATGAGGCTGAGTGGTTGGCTCTCCTTCAGGGAATGAAAATCCTAGCCAACACTGATCTCTACAGGATAGCAATATTTGGAGATTCTAGACAGGTCATATATAAAATGCTCAATGGATACACCACCGGCTCTATAAAGTGCCGACGTCTATATGATAAAATCATTCCTCTCCTATCTATACACTATGAATTCTACCATATCCTTCACTCAAATAATGCCGCAATTGATGCTTTGGCTAATGTGGGGACCTCCCTACCCAAGGCCACTTCCGTCTCAATGGTTTAGACACTCCCCTCAAATCCATTCCCTAATGAATTCGTGGCAGATAAGACTTAACCCTTATAGCATTGATCCCCTCCCCATGGATTATTGTGAAGGCTTTAATGTTTTAACGTGTCGTCCTACTGTTTCCCATCACGTTGCCGCGTGGTTCCCACTCTTCACTGGCCCCTCCTCGATCCTCGACGCTCTTAATATCCATCTCCCTCAGCGTAAATGCCTCTGCAGTTCGCACGCTCCATGTCCTTTCAACCTCCACATTATGTGTTCCTCTCGAAGCTTTCCTCATCCCTAAGTTCCTTTCGGTAATGGCGTGACCTCTACTTGCTCTGTGTTTTCTCCAGAGAGGACTCTGCTGGATATTATCTCAGGTGTAGGCAAGGGCGTTTTGCAGGAGATTCTGTGGGAGTCTCTGCCTCTTACCAAGGTTTTTGTTAAAGAAAGGTTGGCTCTCGTCGCTTTCCTCACCTGCTTCTGCTCTCCTCATGCCAACGGCCCTCTGTGGCGTTCGAACTCTGGTTCTAGGCTCAGTCTTCCTGTTGATGATCAATTTTTTATAGCCGACAGCAACTCGATTCTTGGATGTAATTGCTCTGGGTGGAAGGAAGGAGCGGTCGGCACTCTCTCCTGTCGAAGCAAGAAAGAACGTGACTCTCTCCTGCGCGAATTTAGCACACTCAACTCGATTCTTTGTGGTTTTTCTAATGGAGATCAGGCTCAAGATCTTGAAGATGCAGTTCGAGATCTCTATAGTAATTTCTCTAGGATAGCTCTTGCCATTCACAATCCCAGACAAGGCAGAATGGACCCAGCAAATGAGAACGCCAGGCTTGCAGACCTGAAGAAAAATCTCAGGCGTTTGTATGAAACGATGGCTATTGGCATTATGGATAACAAGGAAATCGCCCAAGAGGTTAAGAATATGGGGGAGGTGGTCAGTTACACCTCTTATCAGATAAGTAACCACGACTCCAGGATTGATGACACAGAGATGAACCTCAAGGAAATCATGGGCAAGGTGGACAGAATTCAAGAAGACCTCCAGCGTTTGGTAAGCATGAACCAAGGAAGTCAGGCTCACGAAACTCCTGCAACAGCAGCCCATCCTATGGAGGAGTCGTCGGTTGTTCAGCCAATGAAGCACCTAGGCAATCTTTAAATGGTTTTCCTAGTTTATGTTTTTTTGTCTGTTCCTTAATCAGCAGTTTATCAAGGCATATACTACCTCAGTCCTTAGAATCTATGTAAAAACTCTGTGTGGAGTTCTATGGTCTTCCTTTTAAACCAGTTTTGTTTCCTCCTTTTTTGAACAACAAGAACTCTCAGATGTCACTTTTTTTGTAATGTATGGTTGTGCACAGCCTGTTTACTATCAACCCTTTTATAGTTTCTGTTAAAAAAAAAATAGACACAAGAGTTTTTCACTGGGGAAACCTTCAAAGGACAAAAACCCAAAAAAACATTAGTAGCTGCTCTCGTAAATGAGATTACTTAGAAATTCTTCAAAAAAGTTCCTCAAACCCCAAACTGGGTTTAATCACAGTTTACAGTAAAATTTCTCAACAAAAATCAGAACAAGGGTTTCAAACCCTAATTACCCAAATTTCCATATCTGCCTGGAAATGATCAAGACTGTCCAATAACAGTCTACCCAATAACAGTCTGCCCAAAATAATTATCAGATCTGCCCAAAAGGAATTTAACAGGTTGTCCGTAATTTACAGACTGCCCGAATTTAATAGCAGGCTGCCCAGATTACTTTATGCCTGCCCAGTCTGCCCGAAAACTGTCTCAACAATGAGGATCTGCCTGGAGATGAATTAGGGCCTGCCCGAAAAAATTACCAGACCACAAATCTGCCCAAAAATTATCAAAACTGCTAAAAACAGTCTGCCTGAATTTTTATCAGAACTGCCGAGAAAAATTAGGGCTACCCGAAAATCAAAAATGATTGCCCAGAACTTTATGACAACTGCCCGAAAATTAATTTCAAGCTACCCAGAAATTTCCTGTCACTGCCTGTGACTATTTTTCTTCCCTGCCCAAAAATTTTCTACCTGTCTGGATCTCTTGTTTGTTTGCTGCTACTACCCGAATGGCAGATCTGTGCTGCCCGAGGGTTAGACAGACTGCCCGGAGTCTGTAGGGCAGCCCAGCATTAGGGCCGAGCCCTCTGTCAGCTAGCCATGACAGATCTGGGCCAGCCCGAGCCCTAAAGGGCTGAGCTAAGGTTCTTGGAAGCCCCTAGCAGGCTGCCCTAGACCCTGTTAGGGCTCACTATGGGTGGTCGTGGGCTAGAAGGGGCAACCCAATAAAGACTAGAACCTGTCCGTGAATCTGTAAGCCAACCCGATCGCTACCCAAGGAAGATAGAGGACAACCGTGAAGGAAGGAAGTCAGCCTGCCCATGAGAATTTGCAGTTGTCCGAGATCTGAAGATGAGAGTGACTGCTAAAGATAAATTTGTTGATGAAACCCTAGTTGAGGGTTAGCTGAGAAAGATGGATGCCCTAGCTGGGGCAAAAACATAAAAACAATCTTCAATGGAATCTTCAGTAATAGCAACTTCACCTGTGAGAGCAAAATTGTGTGTAATAACGAGAAGACTTTATCTTCTTTTATAATCTTCATTCACCTGTAAGTGGGCCAAAATTAGGAAAGATAAAATAATAATATTTTCTCCTTGTCCTAATTTCACTTTTACCTTTTTATCAAAAAGGTCTTTTCATGTATTTTTTACTTTTACCAAAAGTCCTTATTTATCTTTGACTTTCACCTGTGGTCCAAAAGTCCTTATGTATTTTTTATAGCCTTTTTCCAAGTGCCCCTATGGTCATTACCTATGGTCATTTTGATTCCAAAAGCACATCATCATAAACCAAAAGAATTATTAATGCGTTTATCTCACACTGTGTGACACCTAGATCTGGTACTAGGGTAACTTAACCAAGGGTAGCTAATCCTTGGAGAAGTACAAAAAGCCCATAGATCAAGGGTCAGAGTGTCACACATGCCTAGACCCGGTCTAGGGCTTACAGTGCCTTCCTGGTAACAGACCAGGTGCCTCCATTCTCCAAGAGAATGGCTACTCAAAACTAAGTTGAGTCTACCAGTACTAAACTGGTCCACGTCATGGTCCCGGACCAAATGTCTACCATTCAACAGAATGGTCACTCAACACTAGGTTGAGTCTTCACCGTGGTCCCGGACCAGGTGGCCCCATTCTCTTAAGAGAATGGCTCTCGATGCTTCTCAAAAAAATCAACAAGACGAAATCTAAACTCAATGGCTGATGGATTAGCAAATCAAGCTTCCCATCTACCTAGGGGAGGTCTTACTGAAAATTAGAATCCATTCATCAAATTTGGCTTCCTTAAGGTCGCTTCTTGGCATTTAATTATGTTTATTGCCTCTTCAATCAGCGGCAAGAGGTCTCAATCAAAGTAAGTGACAAGTGGAGTTCGGAGGTCTTCCTTGCATGCAATATAGCATGCCGCACTAACGGCAATGTAAGTGGTCTTAATGTTGGCCAATTTCTTGGTTTCACCCAACCCTTTCATTCTAGCAATGGTAAAGATGGTGATGGTTGCCAAATTACCATGATTGTGAGGTGTTCTGCAAGCTTTTGTGTTTTCCGTTCTTCTCTGTGCTGGTTCAAAATTCTCAGAGTTTGGGAGGTTGGTGATAGTGGAATGGTGGTGCACAATGCTGAGGAATTCACTGCCTTCTCCTTGGCACGGAGAGGTAGGCACTCTGCTCCTGAGGCTGTCTTCCATTCGCATTTGCAAGTAATCCTTTTTCAAAGTGGTTCAGCACTCTCCTTCGTTTATCAAGTTTGGGATACAGGTGTTTTGTTTGTTTTAATTGGTGATTCTGGTTGGGGACGTTTGTTCTCTGAGATTGTCGATAGTCGCTTTTCTCTGGACTGGTTCAGCGGTAGTGAGGACTCGGTAATTTTCCTCTCTGGTTGGTCTGTCAGTGTCTTAAGCTTTGTGAATTTGGATCCTTCGGGAGGGATTCTAATTGGAATTTGGTCTGTTCTTTTGTCAGTGGTGGGTTCAGCTCAGACTTATATAGGGTTAGAAGAATTTGCAATGGAACTGTGAATATGGATATTGAAAAGTGGATTGAGGAACTTGCTGAGCAAGTTTCTACAGCTCAAGCCAGCATTCAAGATTTCCAGGATCACATGAACTGGATACGCAAACAAATGGAATGGCTAATGGCCTCAGTTCATCAGTTGTTCGATCATGTGCCGGTGATTGACAGGAAATTGGAACAGTTGGATCGTTTTTCTCTTCAAATAAGCTCTGGTTTGGATAATCATTTTAATGGAATTGAAGGGGCGGTTAGGACCTGTAATAAGAAGTTGCAGGACATTATCAAAACTGTGAACCATCAAGATGCTCTGGTTCAAAATCATGAAGATCTCATCATGGATAAAAATTCTAAGATTGAAGAAAACTTTGATGGAAGGAATGGTGATGGCATTTCTGTCATTCAGCCGATACAAATTATTTCAAGCTCAAATGGGAAAGATTTGACAGAGCCTCAACCTATCAAACCTGTAGAAGACACCGAGGAAGTTCATGTTAACTCAAAGGATTCTCAGGATGATGAAGATTCTCAAGATGATGCAAATGAGGAAAATATGGAGGAAGATCGGAAGAAGACGATGTCGAATATGACTATTATGTCTCTATTGATTCTGAGAACACTTCTAATAAAAATTATGAAGATGAAGAAGCTCTTTTTGATGAGCAGGATTCTGATAGTGATACTAGAAGTTAGTCTCCTCATATATGCAGGTTTTTTTGCCTATTTCTAGTTGGACAATATGTTCGAAACAGAAGCTACTTCTTCAGGATGACTGTAATTATTTGCTTTTTTGCTGCAAGCTTCAGATTTTGTGCCACTGAACATAAATAGAAAAATTTTGTAAGGATCTGCTGAATTTTGTTCAGCCTTTTATCAATATAATAGTAACCGTTTGTGTAAAACAAAATAACTATTCCCTTATCTATTGCAAAGACAATGGCCTTAATGAAAAAGTGAACAATCAAAAAATTGCAGAATAGAATCCACGTCCAAGTTGTTCATCATACAAGGAAGACAACGTGAATTATATCAAGTCAACATATTTCTTAAAGGTTGTAATTAACAACGGACTATAATCAGCTAGCATAAAGGTTTAGTTATTTCACACCCATAAAGAGATTAAATCAGAAAAAATCAAAGTAGATTGTAATCTGCAATGACGTCTATAATTCTACTGCTGTCACTCCATAGGAAGGAACATTTAAGATCCATGGAGTAGCAATAGCCAAAAGAAAATTCTGAAAAACACAATTTGGGTGGAAAGAGTTTGGGAAAGTATATGTTTCCAGTCGAACATTTAAATTGTCTCATGCTATGACTGAAGTTAAATAATGCCAAAATGAATGAATGCATTAACCATAAGACACCAAAAAATCGTTAAAGAACAGCAGCAGTTCAATGCCTAAATCAGTGTTACACAGGTACACATTCCCAAGAGTAGGGAACACGCTTCCCATGCTCCCCACGCTCCCAAGACGTGAGTACTCCAAAGGGGATGATCCCCCTCGTCCCCTTTTGAGGGGGTGCAAGAAAACAGACTAGAGGAACACCCCCCTCAAAAACTGAGACACTCCCACAATTCCTTATTACCAAAGCTCATTGTTTGGTGCCCCTCTCCTTGGTAATTACTGGTAATATTAAATTCTTAAAGTAAAAGTTGACATTCTCCTTTACCTTTTCTTTTATAGATGACATTCTCCTTTATCTTTTTTTCTATCATTTTACTTTAATTTTTAACATTACCATTAATTGTTTCAGGATGTTTGGAAGTGGTTCCCAACTCATCAAAATTCATATGGAAAAAGTAGAATTGTATATCCCATTCAAAATTCGGCAAATTTAACAGTGTTCAGGATTTTAGAATTGGCCAGATTGCAGCGAATTCATCGGATTCTATCATGTATGAGGGTATGGACTGATGCTTAATCAAGAACACCAAGCCATCTATGTACCCAGATGTTGGTGGTGTTGATTGTTGAACTCCCCTGTCGTGACTTTAGCAAAAATGTACTGGGGAAAATATAATCTATGCTTAATCAAGAACACCAAGCCATCTATGTACCCAGATGTTGGTGGTGTTGATTGTTGAACTCCCCTGTCGTGACTTTAGCAAAAATGTACTGGGGAAAATATAATTTATGCCTCTAAACCTGCAAAGGTGGTCCCATCTTCTGATTTTTCAATTTTCTAAATATAGTGAGAAATACAATGGTGCTAGTCTATATATAATTTATGAATCATAACTTATGATTTATTAATTATTTCGTCACATGGTCATATGTATGATTATAAAATTGCAATAATTTATCATTTATGTTTCAAGTTTCGTATGTTCTAATTTAAATTTGTTAGTATTTCGGGTGAAGTCCTCTATGTTGAAGACCCCGACATCCCCTATGACACTCCCTAAAATTTGGGGGGTGCTTCTACATATCCCCTGGATGCATTTCCCCGCTGCTATGTCCCAGCATCCCGGAAACTTGATGGAACATTGGCCTAAATGTATCGATTCTCCATTTTCATCTGAGGATAACAAAGCCTCCAGAGATTGTGGTGGAACTTGGCAGGGTGAAAAAGGCATTCTAGAAAGCTCAGACTTTCGGGAAAATCCAACCGAGCTTTACAGATATCCAGCAACATTGTGAAATTGTACAAGCACTTCATGTATCTCTGAAATCAGTAAATTTGACAAAATATAGCTCCACATAGCCAACATAAACATCAAGCCTCGTAAACAACAAAATCTGTTTCAATCAAGTTTCAACAAACTGCAATAGGGGAAGGAGAAGACATAGCCACCTTAGAAGTTACAGTGCATTACAGTATCAATGATTGCACATATTGCCATGAGAGATTCTTTTGTCACATGATTTACAGCCATATACCACCCGCTAGCACATTTTCCAATAGTACTTTAACTTCCTTGTACAAAAAGTACAACTTATTGTTATGAAACTCCAAAATTAATCTATAAACACAAGAAATACAAGACTTATATTAGATCTTTTGAAAAAAAATTGAGGGCCACGTAGAACGCATGAAGGGAAGCAAGTCATAGGAAGATATTCAAAGATATCTTTTTATTGAAATAATTTATTAAACAGTTTTTGAAAAATCCGTAATCCCTTAATTGAAAGATCTTGCAAAACTATTGCAAAGATGTTAGCATTGTAAAAACTGGAACTGTAATCTTTTATATTAAAACTTTGGTCAGAATGCCTATTTGACCATACTGATCTGACTAAAACAATCAAGAGGTTTTCTTTAAAGGAAACATACAATTAAAAAAATATGAACAATATGAGTTATCTTGAGGGTCCATTGGAAGGGAATAGGCTTATTACCTGTCTGTCTCCATCGCCAAGGCACTGCAAGCAACGTTGCACAACATGATTACCATTAAGGTCCTTTATCAAGGTCACAACACCAGGTATAAGAGAGGATGTAACCATAGAAATCTGTTGTGGAGTCTCAAGTGTTTCTATCAACTTTTGTACTGCACGAGTTCTGCCCCGCCACAATATACAAATTGAATCATGGATCAGAGAATCTATATCTAACAAAAACCAGCTGGGATAATTAATCAAACATCCTGTTATTTGCACACTAACAACAACGTTGTAACCACCTAGCTAAAAGTAATTGATTTTGCTCATATCCCTTCAATATTTTTTTGTACCAGAAACAAGAATCAACTCATAGCTCATTTAAAGAAATGATACTCACCCATGCATATTGAGTGATATATTGACGAGCTCTCCAGGTTTGCCAGTTATTGCATGAAGAATTTGCATTCTCTGATCTCCATTACAAACTTCCAAAAGCTTTTGCACAAGATAATTCCCAAAAGGATCAGTCATAAGTTCAATTATGTGATCAATAATCTCAACAAAAATTTTCTGCACATCTTCTGGCCTTCCTTCATCAAACTTCTTTTGTAGAAAACGACAGCCATGCTGATCCCTGGCTATGCAATAGATTCGACCTTCTACCTCATCTAAGGAAGTATACTTAGGTAGCAGTATTTGTTGTTGTTGAGAACTAGATAATGACCTAGGAATAAGTTCAAAGTCTGCATTCTCAGGTGAAAGTTCTCTAGAATGCCCTTGATTGTCTAGCTGAAAAGACCCAACCTGCAAAACAGATGAATGATGCCCATCAGACAATACCCTTCCACTGCCATTTCCATTGCTTAGGGAGTCCTTCCTCCCTCCTGCTGGATTCAGATTAATGGTCCTAACAGTGTTTACACCTCGAGACCGATTTCTAGTCAAAATCTTTTCAGGAAAGACTGGCTTTTCCTCTCCATTCAAAATTGTAGCCCCAGAAGGATCCTTGGTTAAAATATTACTGGGCGCAGAAATTCTCCCACTCGTAACCATTTGTGCCTGGCTATGAGAAAAGGGGCAGCTTTCTCCTCTACCACAGAAACCTTGAGCATGGTAGCGACAAAGATTTCCACTTTGCCATGGAAAGTCTGAGAAATTAATGGCCGATGCCCCCACAGTACCTGGAATTAAATTGGCATTCCAATCTCCCTCAACTGTGGGCAACCCCTGCTGGTATTTATACAAGGGTTGTTCAAGTTGGGAAATTGTCATTGAAGGCTGCACACCTTGCTGTCTGAAGCTCTGGTCTAAAGAACCTCCCATGATACCAGCAGCTGTCTGATTTGGCATGTGTCCCAGTGCTTGAGTCTGGATATGCTGCAACATGTATTGCTGATGCATCCTCCTGCACCTCTCTTCCTCAATATGCTGCCACATTAGATGCATCCTATTTATTTGTGAATGAAGAGCAGGAACAGGAGGCCCACATTGTTGGGGTTGAGGTTGTATGAATGATCCAATGTGAGTTTCCATGTAATATTGTTGTTGCAAACCTGAGACTGGGGAAAGCACTTCCGCCGCAGATATAGATGCATTTGGCAGAATTTGGAAGCCTGGCATTTCAGGTGTTGGGGCAGTTGCTGCAGAATATAATGGAATTGGTCTTTGAGGATCATATGATTCCACATTAAGACCATCCATTGGAAAGCCCAAATTATTCCCACAAGTGTTTGTACCGTAACCATTATACTTTAAAAGCTTCTTCATTGCTGGGTTTGACGTATCATTCCCTGTGCCTTGGAAAAATCCAGTCAGATTTTTATGCTGAGAAGGATACCTGATGCCATGCACATTCACATTCGACAAAGATGCATTTGATGGAGAACCCAGGGAATTCAAGGAGCCAACCCCATTCAATTGTCCAGGAACTGAAGTAGTCGCTACATCAAAATGGGAATAGACTTTTGCAGCAATTACTGGAGCTTGTGCATTCGCTGATACAGGACTGCCATACCTTCCATCTCCAGGTTGTCCAGATGTTTGGATACCCTGACCTAACACCTTATCCTCTTTAAAATTTAGGTTTCCAAATGCAGTTGTCAAAGCTTGATTGTCTACAAAAATTTGCTTGGTTGGCAAGGCAATTCCATGGTGATGGATGGAGACATTGGATTGCAACTGCCCTTGTTCTGTATTGGTCTCTGTATGCACCGGCCCTTGCACGCTAGTATGCTGCTGCTCTGCTTGAAGTTGTAAGGAACTTCCACTACCAGAACCATTGAAAGATAGGCCACCATAAAATGCAGGAAAACAGCCGGATGATATGGGAGAAACAGAAACAATGGTGCCTCCAGGGGATGCAGACAGATTCTTTTCTCCCTGATAATCCTGATAAAAGTCATCATAAGTTTCCGGAGTAGAAGACTTCCTGGCATTCTGCTGCAGTAAAATAGCTTCTCTCTTTGGAGACTCATCGGTTCTCTGAACCTCCTCCAGATGTGGAGGTGCAGCGGTTGCACTCGGAATTTCCCCTAAAAGCATCTCAAACTCTTCGTCGTCCTGTTCCTTGCCACCTTTCATATCAAGTTACCAAAAAATGTAAAACAAAGGAAGCTATAGCTAATGAAGCCAGCTCTACAAGCTCCAAAGCTGCCACCAACAAGCCACAAAGCCAACATCTGCAGTTTGATCCATAAACATAAAATAGGCAAACCCGGTTGGACTAGCTGCCCCAGAAACGCCACTCCACAACAAACAAAAGAGATTCAATATCAGAGATTGTGATTGATAACTTTGAATGTCAACTAACTGAAGCTCCAAGAAAAAATTACCCAGATAACCTCACAATAACCCATGTCATGAAGCAACCAAGCACGCAAAATTCCTAAAACAATCACATTCAGCTTTAAAAGCAAATAGATGTAAGTTCGTTTTAACAGTATAAAGGCAAAATTAAGTCAGCAAATGAGTTGGTTAAACTAACTGGTTGTGGAGGTCAATAGGTTGAATTTGTGAGTGGTGAATAAGCTAATTCCTGCATCCTGGTATCCAGAAAAAATGCCAACAATAATTTCTTCTCCCAAGCAAGAGATCAAGGATCGGTTTGGTATGTCATATAAAGCATTTGTGGAGAAAAAAGAGAGGCAACTGCTAATTTAATCTAAGGTTTTAAACCCAACAGACAAGTGTTGACCTCTGGTTTATTTGTCATTTTAACGAAACTCCTGAGAGAGCAAGAAAACATTGTGTGTTTTCTTATGGAAAAGATACAGAAAGAATCTTTTAATATACCAAAAACACACACACAGTAAATAACCAAAAGCCCAAAGAAAGAAAGAAAAAGACTAATCAGCAAGAAACTAATGCTTGTGTCTATGCCATATCCCCACAACCAAGATCCCCTGCTGTCCAAGACCCCTAACGCTAAGAACAAGCAATGTCCTTGGTCAGAAAGATGGAAGAAAAAAATGGCTTCTAGGCGAGCAAAAAATCCCAGCGTCCAACAGCCAACATGAATAAATAATTTAATGACAAGCTTCCAAAAAACGATCAAGACTTAAAACCCATGATAAATTTATTTTTCATTATATTTTAATAAAAATTATTCCAGTTTCCCAGCAAACACGCAAAACAAAAGTTAAAACCCCATCTACTAATCAATAGAATATAATGTATCTAAATTCATTTCATAAAGATTGAAAATTCACAGGCTTTGATCTTAGATGATCAGAACTCCATAAGCAAGAACATCTTTGTTTTTTTTTCAATTTAAAAATAATAATTAAATTAAATTAAATATATAAATGAAAATCAACCTCAGCTATCAAGAAAATTAAAACCCTAAACCCTCTTAATTGCAATTAGCGATCAGTTTTAAACGATCAATATCAATTAAATTTATCCAGATTTTACAGAGTAACCAAAGAAAACAGATTTGAAGCCCTAGATGAATCCGTGGATTTTATAAAGATATATCCAGCAAAAGAATCTGATGGCATTGCATGAAAAGTGAGAGCAGAGTTTACCCAAATGAGGGTTGGGATTATACAAATCCTTGGACTGTGCTGACTCCCCTCAAGCAGAATATAAGACCTGGGAATTGGTAGCAGAGAAGAAGAAGCAGCAGCTTTGTCGTCAATCATGGGAGAATGAATGATTTATATGGAGATAGATGAGTATATGGAGCGAAGGAGGCGGCGTGATGGAGGAGGAGAAGCTTGCATGGTATAGTAGTGGCTCTCAAACACAACCCAAGAAGAATAAATTTCAACAAATTATTAAAATTTCTAGGCCTAAATTTAGCTCTTTATATCTAATCTCATGCATTAAATAAATAACACTGTCACTGCAGAGAGAACGGGAGAAAAATGCCATTTTTATAGATAAATAAAATTTGGTTCTTGCCTCTTACCTAGCAGACATTTAAAGACATCGTGTATTAGGTTGATGTGTTGGGTGTTTTGAATTGTATTTCTCTTCTTACCAGATTGGATTACATTATAAAGCTGTAAACATAAACATTATATTGAGTATGGAATGTATTTTATTGTTAATTTTGATTTTGTTTAGTTTATTGTTTATTATATATTTATATTGATAGGTGTTTATTTTTTAGAAATTGAGGTGGATTAGTATTTATGTTTTTTTAGATTGTAGGAGAATAAGACAAGTGTACTATTCACATTGATTTTATAATAGTCTTTACTAATTTTACTAATGGATATCAAAAATAATTAGTGTATATGCATGGATAAGTTGTTTGTGACACTTACTTTTAGCTTATAAATGTTCACCACAAGCTAAGTGGTTGTGTTAGTATATGTTTTATATAGTGGGAGTGGTAGATCAGGTAAATTTGTATCTTTATCTTGTAATTAATTATCCAACTTGTTAGTAAAATGACCACTATCTAATAGATACCTCTTAGTTTAAGAGTAGTTGGTTTTGGAAACCTCGTTACTTAGTTTTCATTTTATAATATTTAAAGAGAATTGGTTAAAGAGTAGAGTAAGTATTAATGCCATGTAATAATAGATTGCAAGTCATATACTTATATAGTAAGTTGAATCATGGTGTCATTAAACATTCACAAGAGTTGAAAGAATTAAGAATAAGATTTGTGGCAATGAATTTGCGAGTTTTGTTATGGGGAAATTGCCTTGGGAGAGGTGGCCATAAGGGAAAGAATCCAAGTGCATAAGAGTAAGAGTGTCTAAACCACATTGAGGATGGTGAGGGGCAAAGGAAGGTTCCTCCTAAAGATCATATAAAACCATGCTCTCGTGCTCAATAGTATCTTCATTAGTGGGAATATAATCAAACTATTCAAATTCAGCATGAGTGATTTGTTATAATAGATGCCTATCTAATTTTGGAAAAAAAACGTTGATTGGTCATTTTTTGTGATCCCAAGAGAACCTTAGCAAAGCCCTGGTATGCATTCCTTTGTATTATCTTCCTTTGGAATTTTGGCATGATAATACACTAAAATAAATAAAGAACTCCCCATGAATCTTCATTGAAAAAACTACCAAGATCAAACTATACACAACTTGTGTTGGGGCTTACGTAAAAATGAACCTATCACTTTGTAGATGTAAACACCACAAGCATTTGACCCAAAATTATCTAATGAACCAACTAGAATGGAAGGAGGAAACCCATTCATACTTAAAAGGATTCATTGTAGTAAACCATAATCCAAAACAAATAAACAAAATTGGGCTAAAAAACAATGAGTGGTGAAAAAATGATGGAAGAACAAATATGAGGTGTTTGGATTCTTGAAGTGTTGAAGACCCCAAAGATCAAGACTTGCTCTTGATTCTCTAAGTACCTAGAGACCAACTCCCATTAATGTATGCATTGCCCTCCATGTGCCAAAGAATCATACAATTGTATCAAGGTAAGGGAAAGAAGTCAATCTTGGAGGAAGGACAACAAGGTAGTGTAAATGGAGTATGAACATGTTTAACAAGCATTCAAAGAGAGGCAAGCATGGGATATTGCAAATGAACAACATGGATTGAAGGAAATTGCTACCTCATCAAACATGCAAATTTGTGTTGCATCTAATGAGGAAATGCTAATGTATAATACAATGGGAGATGAAGAAATCTTGGATGAGAAGAAACCATGAACTTCTAGCCACTGACTATGAACAGTATATCCTATAAAATGCTTCAAATGAACATGTATACCAATTACCACGTTAACTAAGAATTATGATATGAGTATAAGACCGACAAAATATAGATGATAGAACAACAACCCTCAACGTATAATCCCAAAGTTCTTCATATTTTGATTTGACAAGAATATTATAAAGAAATGAAAGGAAGACAATGTAAGAGTGCTTGGGGAAGCCAAAGTAATAATTTGGTATGCACATCTTGGGAGAATAGGTAAGAGGATTGTGTTCCAACTAAGAAGCCAACCAACCCTTGATATGGGCAAGAAAAGGGTAAAGGATATCTTAATGGGAAGCAAGCCAAATCCTTGTTAAACAAGGTAATGCTAGCCAACATGATTGGTCTAAATGGAGGTGGAGCCACCATCTAATTTTTGGGCAAATTTGGGAAAGGAGAGAGGGGAAGGGCCATTGAGTTTGATTAAAGGTCATTCTTATTAATGTTCGTATGGGTGTTCTAAAATGTGAGTTAAATTGGGTTAACTTACAACATTAAACTAACTAAAGTAAATGGAACTAAACAAAGTTAATTTCCCTCTTTCACTTTTACTTTTTGTGATCTACTTAATATAATTAAGTGAAAAGTAAAACGTTGGGTTCCTCTTGTAGGATGGGTGGTTGGGATAGTATGTTATGGTTGTCCCCACCTAGGTTCAAAACCTATGACCAAGGTACATGACACCTACAAGAGTGTCCGAATTTTCAATTAATGAAAAAGCAAGTGAAAAGTAAAACTAAAAATGAAAGATACATAAAATTAGGTATATCTTCAATATTTTAATCCAAATGCAAATAGTGAGGAATCTTTTTAACCAAATTCAAAAAGTAAGCAATAAAGATAGGGAATTATTCTCACTTTCTTTTTTAGTGTTTTTTAGTTGTAAATAAAAGGGTGTAGTGAGCTCCTAGATAGTCATGCTTCTTTGACACACTTGAGCTAGTAAAATCCTCGTGTAATAACTCGCAAGTTTCTTAATATATATATAAGCAAGCATCACTGCATGAACAAAACTAAACTATAAACAAAAAAGGAAAAGAGATGGTGCATGTGTGCCATATGTAGAAGGAATAATATTTGTGCATCATGTGATTATTGAAATTCCCTTATGTGTAGGGATGAGATCAATTAGATTATGGGGAGAGGGATGCTCTAACCATCATAATACACAGTCTCCAAATCCAAAATAAAAAATAAATACCCAAACCAAGAAGTGAAGATCATAGACAATAACTACAATACCCCATAAGAAAGAAAACTATAGAACCAAGAAACCATGGAGATGCAAGAGCATGTAAGAGTTTTGTTATGGTACACTGATCTATAAGATTGTAAAGTACAATGGTAGAGGATTAAGAGTGATTGACTGAAGAGATTGACTAAGGAGGAGGAGTATATGTATATTTGTACACATTCATACTTTACGGTGCAATGCCAACACAATCCATGAATTTAGGGTATGAAATCATACTTGCAATGGTCAAATCGCAAGTGTTGATTCCTTGGCTATAAGGAAAAAGGAGGAAACCATGTGTGTTGATCTAAAAAAACAAGTGCTTTATATAGTAGGGGAAAGGAGAAGATAGCATATTTTTTTATAGAAACGGTTGCTTGTATTTATATAAAGAAAGAAGATGTCACATGACGAGACATCCTTAATTACATCAGATGGCTACATAGAAATATTATTGCATATAAGTTTTTACAGTGCTCAAAATTAGGAATTTCTATACCCCTTGGTATTGCAAGTCTGCTTAAAAGAGACCATTCTTTCTTGTTGTGATAGATCCTACAAATTTTTCCTAATAAAAAAATACATTTATATGGAATTTTGAAAACTACAAAAATAAAAATAAAAAACAATTGGCCATTACAACCTTATTCCCATCCCTTTTTTAGGGTCTACCCGATGCTCTTCAGTAACTTTAGTTCCTTCCCCATGACGACGAGTTGTTTGCATTTGATCATCCCTTGGAGGGTTGTCACTATTGTCTCTATTGTTGTCTTGCACTAGACTACCAATATCTATGAATTCATTCAAACCATGAATATGAATTACACTCATGAGAAACTTGTTTTCTTCCTCACAAATCTCTACTTTGCCTTTCAAAGCTTTGTTTTCTTCTTCACAGTTCACTACTTTTCCTTTTAAATGCTCTATCGCAACCTCAGCCATAACAATGTTTGTTTGAAGATTGACCAACTATATATATTGCTTTGAAAGTGATATCGAGAAATTGCAATATCCCTACTAATTTTGACTGCTTAAATCATAAAGTTGATTATCCAATATGTAGACAGTTATGACTAAAAGATCTTAGTTAATGTCATTCCTTCCTTCTCTAACACGAGGGTCCATATTGATTCAGTGGCGGTTGTTTTGAATTCCAGTAATTTCAAACTGATTTTGAATATAAAAACTATAACCCAGGGAGAGCCCTAAACTAAAACTATGAATCCCAATTCTTTTGAGAAAACCAACATTTAAAATTGCTTAACTAACAACAATACTAATTCCCTCCAGAGAACATCCTAACTCTTTTGTCTTAATACTATTTTTTTCTTCATAAAGTTTTTGAAGATGTAGAATAATGATACTGAAAATTTGATAGAGACTAGTATTCTTTACCTGATATAAGCTCTGCACTTGATGAAGATAGTCCTAATTAGCTTGAAAATCCTCTTGCTAACAAAGAAGCCCCTAATTGTGCTCATGGTTTATAATACCACCTCAAAAGGATTCCCCACTGAGATAACAAAGGGGTGCCAAATAAATGATATTCCAACTCAAAAACCCTCCATTTGGACACAGATAATCACATTCTATGTTTCCACAAAAGGCACAAAAAACTTGCAATAGAAGTTGATTTCATTATCATCCCAAAATTGGTATAAGCCATTAAGGCATGTCATCACGTCTGCATAATTGGGCATATTTTAACCACTACTCTCACGTTAAATCTTTCAATCCTCATCAATTGTCCCCATGCTCACTAACTTCCAACATTTATATCCATTATTGTGCTTTGGTGCAAGCAAATCAAATGGAACCTAGGGTACTTGTCCCAAATTTTAATTAAATTGATGATGATCCATATATTTGGATTTAGAGCTAAGGTTTTGTCTATTTGTTGCACCATAGTCAAAGCTTATAGAATGGACTAATAACCTACATCTTCCTCATAGATTAGGAGATTACCTAGCCAAGATTACACGCCACATTTGTTTGCCTATCAGTTTGACAGTTCAAAACTCTAAGAGCATGGAATACTTTGACATATTCAAAATCTTTTAGCAATTGCAAGATTCTCCATAATATGTTTCATAAAGGCCCACCCTTTAGAGCCTGCATTGAAGCAAGATACCTGACTTTTATTACTGAATCTCCCACTATAGTTTAGAACCTTATATTACATTGAATGGCTTGAGATAAACCTTGCCATAAAGCCAAGGATTCCACCATATTATTAGACATCTCTCCCAATCCCCATGATAAGTATTGTTTTTTCTTTCCTCTAGGGTCAAATATTCCCCCCTCCCCCACTCCACACCCCCTCACACTTGCCACCCCTAGATTATTTTTGGAAGCACCATTGAAGAACAAAATATGATAGTTTTGCTTATTTATCCATTCCACTAGCTTTGATGGCTTTATTCTCAATAACCAATTTCATTTAGCCTTGAAATTCTATACCTAGAATTGTCTAAAAGGATTTGTATCCATGATCTTTCTCTTGGATCCAAATTCTTGCTCCTTTGACTGGTCCTGCAATAGATTTTCATAGTTTCCTACAACAAAACCCAAGCCTACCCTATTACGTGCCTTGCCGAATTCTTTTGATTTTTTAATATAAGGGCATTTCTAGCAAGCCAAATCTTCCATGTCAAGAAGTATGGAAAAGTTGTCCATACTTGCTTCAACAAAGGTTTGTTTACATTTTTTTTTGTGTGTTATACAACAAAAGTATCTCTCTAATTTATATGAGGAAATAGATTTCTACAAACTCCTTTAAAGTTGATTCTCCAAACTTGAACAACAAAGTCCCATTATAAGAACAAATTATGTGCAGTTTCTTCCAGATGCTTACAAAGAGGACATTGAGAAGGTCCTTACAGACCTCTCTGATGAAGATTACAAAAGTTAGAATTTTATTATGATAGAGAAGCCAAATGAAAATATTTATTTTTGGAATTGCATCACTCCTCCATTTCATGTTCCAAATTGCATTAGTCGAAAAATCATTGCTTTCTATATTCTGTTGTAGATATCCTTCCTTAATTTTATAATTGTATCATTTTGGACCCCATAGCCTTTTATCTCTATATGTATGTTCAGTGGGTGGTAATCCACTTAGGGATATTTTCAAAATTTTCCATCATTGATGTATACCTCCCTCAAACTTGAAGGTTGTCCATTCTAACAATTTCCCCTTTTGATCCCAATAAAAAATAGTTACTAAAAATTGAATATTTGATTTTCCTTGATCAAGATCTATAACTTACTCAAGTCATTGTTAGCTCTTAATTCCCTTGCCCCTAGTATTTTTTCATCCCAAATCCTTATACTGTGCCCATTCCTTAGAAGTCAAGAGGATTGATTTTTAACTATATCGACTAAGGCTTTGCATAAACTTCATACTACTATACACTTAACATTTTGAAATTCTTGATGAAATATTCTGCTACAAACCGAGGTTGATTATTTTTTAACGAGAGCACTCTTCCACCAAGTTAAATATTTTGTTGCAATGTTCAAAATATTATGGCTCCTAGAGCTTTGTTTGGGATGCTAGTCTTGCATATTACTAACCCTCTTTTGTTTAAAGGTGCCACCACTTGCTTCCAATTGATCAAATGATATTTTTTCCCATTGGCTTTACCACCCTACCATAAAAAATTATTTGAAGACAATTAATTTGCTTTGTAATTCCAATTGGGGCTATTAGAACCGGATTCTGATAAATGGCAAGCGAAGATAACACTGATTTGATCAACACTACCCTACTTGCTGGATTAAGCCATTGTGATCCCCGTTGCTTCAATTTTTTTGTCTATTTTTTCCACCACATACTTACAAGCCATAGATTGGGGTTTCCCTAAAAACATCAAAATTTCAATATAAGTAAATGAGTTTTAGTCCTTCTCAGTAGTAAATCCAAGCTAGTTTGCTAGAGATTTCATTTTTTTTAAAACTAAAACGGTTATGAATTTATAAAAAGAATATAGGTTGGGCCTTAACCAAAGTAGCCATTATTACAATCAATCATCTATCTCTTTAAAACATCTAATTCAACCCCTTTTTGTTTACCTTTGATCTATGGAATAGGTTCCCATTGGGATTCTTCCTCATTTATCTTCGGGACTCCTTGTGACAGTAGGCATCCCAAATTTTCCTTGGTGTCGACTTCCTTGTTTGAACCACACAAAATATGAAACAATAGATACAAAGAGAAGTCATGCATCACTGACCTCAACCTTTGTAAGTTTTGGTTGAGCAACGGATCATTGAATAGAGCATTTGTGTTTAGAATCTTTATCAGAATTTTCGAGTCCCTAAAGACTTGAACATCTTTGATCCCTTTCCCTCGAGCTATCTGGCAGGATTTAAATAAACCAATAATTTATGCATGATTATTGGTTTTCTAGCCAAGTCCCCAACTGAAACTATCAACTCTTTTACCATCTGCCGAATAAATCACCCCTCCAGCTCCTGCCCTCCCTGGATTGCCTTTGGAGGCACCGTCAAAGAAGATCGAAGCTTTCCCTTGCAACCTCCACCAAATCTGAAAATCTACATCCAAGTCTCTTAGTCGCCACCTTGTGTTTATGCTCGGTTGGCCAGGATCCTTTTTTCTATCTTTGAAAGTATATGTACCCAACCATTTTTTTCTTCTGGGAGAAACATATAACCCTTCTTAAATGATTGAACGCCCACCGTTTCAATGAGGAAAGCTTTGGTTTTTGCAGCTACCTTAAGCGGTAGTTGCTAAATATTGTTGAAAATTTTATCATTTTTGGCCAACCAAATGTTCCAACACACATATTTGAGGATTTCTACCCAAATTCCACTCCAGACAGACTTACCTTGAATTGGATGGGGATATCTCGATTTCCAGGTGGAGAATATAAAAACCATCGATATTTTCTTCGAGGCTGGGATGTTGAGGCCATGAAGAGTGAGATCCCACACTTCTTGAGTTAATTTACAATCCATTAATAGGTAGTCACTGGTTTCCAAATCTCTGCAGCACATGATGCATCTGTGTGGGCCAATTATACCACGTTTTTTCTAGGTTTTCTCCAGTTAAATCCTTTATGTGCATCAGAACCCAAAAGGAAACCTTTACCTTGGGGAGACTGCTTGGATCCCAGACTTGCTTCCATAGAACTACTAGAAGGACCGGCACATACTCCGTTTGCAATGAGAAGAACCCATGCACAGCTGAATAGGAACCATTTTCCCCCCATCCCCAACGGTCTTTCTCTTGCAGATGAACTGGTGCCAGATCCGATAGCACGATAAGAAGCAACAGTTTTTGAGTATCAATATGTTGTGGCAAACATGGAATGGCCCAGTCATGCCATCTACCAACTTCATCCCAACTCGAGATGGCTGCTAGCATTGAATACCCCTGCATTTTTAACCAATCACGAATTCCATTGATCCCATCCACGCTATACAATGGTTGCTTCCTCATGATGTTGTCATGGCACAGCAGCTTATCATTCCCATTGCCGGGGATCCTGTATAATTCTTTTTGGAAGAAATCGAGCCCTCTTCTGCAGAGATTCCACGTAGCAGTTGCTTTGAGAGTTTTGACTACCTAGAGATTGCACAGAGGTTCTCCTCTCATGTATTTCATCCTAGAAATTCTACTGACAGGGTGCTTACTATTTGAATGTAATTTCCACAGAATTTTACCTCCCAGAGCTAGATTCTTTAGCCCTGGATCCTGGATCTAGAATCCTCCTTCAGCCAACGGTCATTTGACAATGTCCCACTTTACTAAGTGGAATTTATTTTGATTTCCTTTTCCACCTTGCCATAAGAAATTTAGAATTAGCTTAGAGATCTGATCCATAATCATTTTTGGAGCTAAATAGGAAGGAAGCTTGATAAATTAGTAGTGAGGAGAGCACCGCTTTCACTAGCGTGAGCTTTCCAGTTTTGGTGAGCCATTGGCCACCCCGAGCTCTTATTTTTTATCTCAATTTACATAGCACATCATCCCACAACGAAGATTTATTAAGCCCCAGGGTTAAGGGGAGACCGAGGTATTTTATTTTTTCCCAACTTGCAAAACCAGAGAAGCCCATATATTTTGCAGTTCGCTGAATTTCTTTCTACTTTGCGTTCCAACCATACACAATGCTCTTCCTTTTGTTGATGAGAGCTCTGGATATGCTGCAAAAGTCTTGTAGAATTCCACTGAAAACTTTGGCTATCTTTATGGAGGCTCCCCCAATAGCAATGAATCATCAACAAAAAGAGTGTGGTTAATAGGCTCAATGCCTTTTGTTATCCTTATGCTTGGAACTATCCCAACCTTCTTTTCTGCAACTAGTTTTCTACTTGATGAATCCTCCATCAGAATGTTCAAAGATGGAGAAAGGAGGAAGCCTTGCCTTATTCCCCTCGAGGCTTGAAAATAGTCGATTGGTCTGCCATTTACAAGTGGAGCTGTCCACAGTTTTTCTATGCATCCTTTGATCAAATTGAAAAAATTAGAGCTGAATTTGAAGGAGAGAAGAACTTTGAAAAGGAATGAGTGCTTTACCCAGTCAAATGCGTTTACCATGTCAACCTTAATTATCATTCCTTACTCCTTTTAATGGTAGCAAGAGTGGATGGCTTCTTGTACCTGTATCACGTTGTCTATGATATGTCTCCCTTTGACAAAACCTCCTTGGCTGGGTGAGATGAGTTTCCCATGAAGAGGTTTAATTATGTTTGCCAAAAGTTTAGACATAATTTTGTAGGATGAGTTGCATAGTGAGATTGGCCCGAATCTTTCAAAAGTGCTTGGATTCACTTCTTTGGGAATCAGAGAAAGAAAGGTGGAGTTAGTGCTTCCACCCACCTTGGCTTTCTGCTGAAAAGCTTTTGCAATTCTCAGGAAATCAGTCTTGATAATTTCCCAACATTGTCGGTAAAAATGGATTGAAAAGCCATCCGACCCTGGGGCCTTGTTAGGTTCCATAGACCAGACTATGTTGTTGATTTCTTCCTCGATAAAATGCTTTGAGAGAGTTGAGTTATCATCACTGTTGACTAAAAGAGGGATGCGGGAGAGGAAATCATTGGTGGCATCCTCGTTTCCTTCTCTATTGTCTTTAAACAGATTTTGGTAATGAGTTTCAGCTGCAAGCTTAATTTCATCATGGCCTTTGTGCAGTGTCCCGTCTGAAGCAGTGATTTTAGAGATATGATTTTTGGATTCACCTCCAAAATCCCTCAAGTAATCATCCAATATGGTTTTGAATCATTTATCTATTATTCTAGAGGCTCCTCTGAGCAACATATTATCACCAGTAAACTGAGAGTGGTTCATCTCTTTTACTTCTCTAACTACACTTATTTTTGGCAGATTTCCTTGTATCCTTTCAAAATCTAGTTTTATGCTTAGAGAGTCTTCCATTAGTATAGAGCAGAGGAGACTGAGGGGACCATTGTCTCAAGCCCCTTTCCACATGAATATTTTTAGTAGGTATTCCATTCACCAAAGAAGATATCCAAGGAATTGTTATATAGGCTTGTATCCATTTCAAACACATCTTTGAAAAGCCAATTTTCCTAAGAACTTAAAATAGAAAGGAATGTTTCACTCTATAAAAGGCATTTGCCATGTCCATTTTTATCATTTTTCCTCTTTCATTCCTAACTTTACTAGAATGTATTGCTTCTTGAACAAAAATAATATTGTAAAGGATGTGCCTTTTAAGGATGAATCCCTCTTGTTTATTAGGGATAAGATGAGATGAGAGAGGTTTGATCTTGTTAGCTAGTATTTTTGTTATTATTTTATACAAAAATTGCACAAAGATATAGGCCTAAATCTTGAGAAAGTAGATGTATTTTTTTCTTTTGGGATCAAAGGCAAAAATGAGGAATTGGTACTTCCTCCCAATTTGCCTTTTTTTTGAAAACCATTTTATCATCTTACATAGGTCAAATTTTATTAACTACCAATACTCCCGGGAAAATGATATTGTAAATCCATCTAGTTCTAGAGCTTTGTTAGGCTCTAAGTCCCAGGTAGTTGAAATAATCTCATTCTCCTCCATTATTTCTCTAATTCCTAATTATCCATTTGATTAACTAAAGTAGGGATATTATATAACATGCCCATTATTTATCTATATCAACATCTTCTTGATTTGTGAATAAATTTCTAAAGTGCATATAAGCCTCTTTTTTAATCTCCACGTATTTTGTAATCATGTTTCCCTACATTGTAGTTATTTCTTTAACGTGATTTCTAATCTGTATGACCTTTTCCTGCCTAAGAAAAAAGGTTGTATTCCTATCGCCTAATTGTAACCAAAGACTTCTTGATTTTAATCTCCAATGCTCTTCCTCTCGTCTATAAACAAGTTGTAAATTTATGTTTACTTCTTGCTCTTCAATCCTCATATGCAATTTTGAGACGTTATTGTGCATGGCTGGTAGATTAGTGTTGGTTAAATCAGTTCTTGAAGCTATACTTGTCTATTTGATGACACTAGCCTGAATTCCAAAGGGTATTCTAGAAGCAACACACAGGATGTGTTTTCATTTTCTGTGGAGTGGGAACCCTGAAGCTTGTGTTAGACCTTGGGTCAGATGGGAATGAATTACGATCCCAAAAAGTTTGGGGGGGTGGGGTATTAAGAATATATTTTTATTTGCAAAAGCACTGGCAGTGAATGGGGGTTGGAGAATCATTAAGACAGATAGCTTGTGGCAGAAGGTTATTGTGCAGAAATATATAGCCCCACTCTCGGTGGAGGAGTGGATCAGGAATCCGGTAAAATCTCACTCAGGAGACTTGATTATTTGGAAAGTAGTGGTAAAATCCTTTGCGGTAATCGAATCAATCCTGGCTTGGCAGGTCGGTAATGGATGGAAGATTAGGATCGATGAGGATTCGTGGGCAGGGTGCAATAATATTCACAGACTTTTGTCTCCTATAGTGGAGGAATTAAATTAGAAAGGTTTTTTTTGGCTGAGATTGCTTCCCCTATACAGGAAAACCACTAGACTCAAAGTTGGATCAGTGTAGGAGATCTGAACCTACCTATACAAGCTGAAAGATATTTGGCTTTAGATATTGCTAACTTATATCAGCTTCAAACACACCTGTGGGGTAGGGAGGATGTACTTATATGGGACACGGACCCTGTTGGTCGGTATACCCCTAAGGCTGGCTATATTAAATTAAGCGTGGATGGTGTTCAAGGAAATTTGATCTGGTGTTGGAAAGCCCTGTAAAAAAAAAAACCCACCCAAAACCAGGGTTTTTATGTGGTGCGTTTTGGAAAATAAGGTTCCTACATGGGATAATCTACAAAAGAGGTGCTTCCAAGGCCTTGGGTGGTGTACACTTTGTCAGGTTGAGGATGAAACTGTTTTTCATATCTTTGTCAACTGTCCATATATCAAGGAAGTTTGGAGGGAATGTCATAAGTTGCTTGGGAGGGCCTACAATTGGGATGGTATTTCGGTACTTCGGGCTTGGGAATCCTAGAGAAGATCTGAAACTTTGGATTCTATGACTGCGCTCCCATTGTTGGTAATATGGGGTGTATGGCTGGCCAGGAACAAAATCATTTTCTTGGATAAATTGGTAACTCCTTCCATCACGGCTAATCAAGCATGTGGTATTCTGTCAGCCTTTCCTCAACATATCAGGGTTATTAGACAGAGAGAAATTATGGAACTGGAACTGGATAGAACGGTGCCTTGGGGCTTCTTTGATTGGGCATACCAAAATAATATCTGCGGGGGTGGGGCTATCCTATATTTGTCTGAGCACCATTTTTTTGAGCTTATGGTCGGGTTGGGGGATGGAAGCAACAATATTATTGAGTTTAAAAATTCTTCTAATTTTTCCAGCAGAGAAGGGGTGTGGAACACTCAATGTTTATGGGGACTCGATGAATGTGATCAACTGGATCAAACGCATTCAAACCTGCCGGAACATTAGACTTGTAAATATTTTATTTTCCATCTGGGATATGATTGAAACTTATACTACTTTCAATTGTGGACATGTTTATAGGGAGAATAACAGGCTTTCGAAGGTGGGCTTATAGATGGAGGTGGGCAGGTGGAAGATTAGGTAGTCCCTAGATGGGCTCGTTCATGAGTACTATCATCAGCCTTTCATTGAGGGGGTTGAATTATGATTATCATACCTTTTTTTTGCTTATCTCCATTAGAACTATGTGTCTGTTGGATATATTGAGGAATATATTTGAACTGATACATATATATTTTTGGAGGTGATGATCCGCCTTGTATGACTCAGGTCTCGACACTGGGTGGAATGGATAAGGTAGTTTTGGACTGTGCATTTACTTTGGGCATGGTAACACAGGTTTCACTGTGATGGATTTTGAACAGATTTTCTGTTAAGACTTTATATTGAGGGACTCTTCAACGACATATATTTACAGCATATATAAATACTATATATATATANTTTTCCAAGAAAAAAAAATCCTCATATGCAAATTTATATTATAATTTGTCCTGAATCTATTTTTTTCCTTAAATGGCTCGATATGGTTATTTTTAGACCAATCCTTTAAAGCAGATTTAAAAGTCTTAAGCTTTGATTCCCAAATATAGCTTAGGGAGCCTTCTCTTTTCTTTTTCCAAGTGGATTTTATTATTTCATCTGCCCCAGGATGAGTCAACCAAAGAGAGTTGAAATTGAAATGTAAAGGCCCATAGTTAGTTTTCAAACACATAGTAAGACTATTTGGTTTGTGATCCAAAGTTGCAAAGAGAATTTTAGAGGATGAAATTTCCAAATCTTCCTCTAAATAACTAGAACTTACCAAAAATATATCTAATTGAGCATATATGTTTCCTACCCCTAACCTTCTGTTATACCAAGTATACTTTTCGTTTTTTTAGGTTTTATATCCATTAAGTCCCAATATCCAATTATATCCTCTAAAAATTCTCTTGAAGCATCTCTAATTCTATCTCCCCTTCTTTTTTCCTCAAAAGATGAAAATGTATTTTTAAGTCTCCTACAATTATGATACTTTTTTTTAACAAGAACGGTTAAGGGATATTTGTATTAAAAAGAGAGGCAAAAAGTTAAAAAAGCAGGATAATGGACTGAATCCAAAGGGATTCATAGACCATAACATCATGTTCTTTAGTTACAAAATGTAGTCTATCTTGAAAGAGTCAAAGTATGAAATGACTATATATTCTTACAAATTTACCAAGGACGAGAATACAAAAATTGAACATATCAGAAATTTGTTTGCATCTATCCTAAATTATGAATGTAACAATGGGTTCATTTTCTTCTGAATCTGAATAACAAATATGCACCTGAATCAAGGGACCCAACAACGATCGGGTATTCTCCCATTGCAAATTATGTAACCAAAGTCTAGTTTCACCCCCTTGTTCGCCATTTGATTTGCAAAGTGATTGTTAGTTCGAAGGACATGTAGGAAGTTTATAGCATTAAAATCACTTACAAGACTATTGAAAATGTGATGCATATTTGTAGAGGGGATTTTATAATTTCTGACTAGCTTTCTAGCCTCTCGAATGACCAGTAGCGAGTCTCCAAACACTACTAGTTCTTTGATTCCAAGAGTGTTAGCAATTTCCAACCCCTTGAATAAAGCTATCCATTCCGCATAGTTGTTTGTGTTTTTCCCTAAGCCATAAGCATAATATTTATGTATGTTCCCCCTAGGGTCAAAAATCACCCCTCCCACACCTGCCAACCCAAGATTTCCTTTAGAGGCACCATCGAAGAATAGAGAATGACAACCCAAATTTGTCCACCAATTGTTGAAGTTTTCTAGGTTCTTTCGGATCTGCCATCTTAGAGAGTTAGGTTTTTTAACATATGCACCTCCCGGAGTTGGCTTGAGAGGGTAGAGAAGATCACTAATCTAGATTTTTTCTTTAGAAGTTAAAGGCTCAAGGTGTAAGTGTCATAAACCTTTGGAGAGAAGAGCTTCGGTCCATAAATATTTTGCTGAAGAGGAGACTCTAGCAGGAGAAAGGATCAAGTTTTCAAATATTCGATTGTTTCTAGAAATCCAAATTTTCCAACATATATACTTAGGGAGAGCAACCCACGCTCATGAGAAATCCGGTTTCTTGATTAAAGACCATGGTAATAATATTTCCAGCAGGCGAAGAAATCTTTCTAATTTGTAGGAAGAGTGAGATTAAATTGAATCTCTTTTAGGACTGTGCACCATACCTCGTTAACAAAGAAACATTCCATAAAAAGATGTTGTGGCGTTTCTTTCAAGTTTTTGCAGAAACTGCAACGAGATGGTCTTTCGATTCCCCTTTTTTTTTAAATTCTCGGCTGTCAGTATTTTATGGTGTGCTAAGGTCCAACAGAAATAACTGATTTTAGGAAGGTCATCCTTGCTCCAGATGTTTTCCCGGATGGCTTCTTTCATGTTGTTTTTTTGGATTGAGTTATATCCAACTTTCATCGAATAAATTTATGAATTCCCTAGCTTCTGGAGTCTAATAAGTTGAGATGGATTGGACCTGATCCTTGGAGAGTCGATTGCAACAAAGTATAATCTATGCTTAGACATTCTGGAATTTCAAGGTTTTTCCATCCTACCCACCTTCCATTATTGTGACAGATTGAGATGTCATGGACCGTGAAGATATTTTGAGTGTCCATCCAGTGCTTGAGATCCATGAAGGTACCTAAGTGACAAGTAGGAGAAGAATTTCCAATGTTATCCTCCCAAGTTCGATTTTGTTTACCATTTCTTATTGACCAGCGCATGCTATTCTGGATGATGTAAGCTGCATTTTAACAGAGTTTCCAGATTGGAGAGATGTTTTTGACAAAGGGGATGTCATCCATGCAAATTTACCTATTTCCTTTTAGATATTTTTTCCCTTAAGGCATCCTTCCACCATGTTTTGTTCCCTGAGACAATTTGCCAGACAATTTTGGCACCCAACACAAGATTCATTGATGCTAAATATTTAATTCCCGCTCCTCCACTGCATTTTGTCCTAAACACCATTTCCTGGTTGATTAAATGGAATTCCTTTGTGCCATTGGGTTTCCCCCCTTTCCAGAGGAAGCGCCTGATTTCTTTTATGATATCCTGGATTATCCATTTTGGAGCTAGTGATATCGTGCATGAATAGATTGGATACGTTGCCATAACAACTTTGATAAGAATTAGTTTCCCAGCGGAGTTGAGCCAATTTGCTCCCAATGTTTGTTATTTTTTTTCAACCAATCCTTTCCAATTTGACAATTTCTTTTTTCCTTTGTGAATAGGGACTTTCAAATAGCTGAAAGAGTTCCAGTTTGTATTGCCTTCGTATCCCAGGGGCCTGACTATCCTGGCCATGGTTCTTTCAGGACAATTACATCCATATATTTTGTTTTTTAATGCATTTATTTTCCCATTTGAAGCTTTGAGGAAGATGGAGATGACTCCTCGTAACCTTTTTGTGATTATGATTGAGGCCCCTCTTAGAAGGATTGTATCATCTGCGTTGTACTGAGCATGGTTGTCATTTTTTACACCTTTGGCAATTTGTAATCCTTTGAGTTCTCCATTGTTTTGTAGGGACTGCAGCTTCCTACTTAAAGACTCGACTACTATAAGATATAAAAAAGGGGATAATGGATAGCCTTGACGGATTCCTTGAAAGGCTTGGAAGAAGCCAGCAGGTCTGCCATTGACGAGAGGCGCGATCCAAGGGCTGTTGATGGAGGCTTTGATCCATCTTGTATTTTTTTTTAAATCCCATTCTGAGCATGATATCAGATAAAAAGAAATGATTTACCCTGTCAAAGGCGTTTTCCATATCCAGCTTGATTTCCATACCTTGTTGTTTGAATTCTAGGCTGTAATGTATAGCTTCTTGGACGATGACTATATTATCCATGATCTGTCTGCCAGTGATGAAAGCTCCCTGAGTATACGAGATGATTTTAGCCATGATCTTTTTCATTCTAGTAGTAAGAATTTTGGTGATAATTTTATATGAGGTGTTACATAAGGAGATGGGATGGAATCTTTCAATCGAAAGAGGGTTTTTTTTTCTTTAGGGATCAAAGCCAAGAAAGTAGAGTTTGTAGCTCCATCGATTTTGTCTTTTTTCCTAGTCCAGTTTAGCATTTTCCTTAAATCTTCTTTGATGATGTCCCATGCATCTCGATAGAAGTTGATCGTAAATCCGTTTGGACCTGGGGATTTGTCAGGATGTAGAGTCCAGATTGCTTCTATAACCTCATTTCTGAAATTGGCTTTTCAAGCTTTTCGTTCTCTTTGTTATAAATGTTGGGGTGAATGCCTGAAAGAAGATAAGCTTGGGAGATAGGGTCTGTCTCTCCACTATCTGAAAATAACTGGTTGAAGTGTTGCAGAGCCAACTTCTTGATATCATCCTGCCCAATGATTTTTTTATTGTTGTTGTGTTTCAATTCTTTGATGTAATTGAAGCTCATTCTGATTTTTGTTTGTTCATGGAAGTATTAAGTATTCTTATCTACTCCTTTTAGCCAGAGTTGGCGATATTTTATTCTCAAAATCTCTTCCTCTTGTCTGGCTGCTTTAAAAATTTGAAAGTTTAGGGATTTTTCCTAAGCAATGGTTTCATGAGTGATCTCTTCTAGTTCCATTTTTGAGTGAAGGGAGTCCAATCCAGTTTGAAGATTTTTTTTGGTAATGGTAGGTTCAAAGTAGGAGGAGGTTGCCCAATTTTTCAGGGCAGAGCAGACAACCCTGAATTTTGACTTCCAGATGAAGCTGGGGGAGCCGGAGAAGGTAGAGTTCCAGGATGATTGAATAAAATCTAGAGTCTTGGCATTGTTCAACCAAAAGGGGTTGAATGTGAAGGGGATAGGGACAAGGTTTGTATGAGGGGAAAGGGATAGGGAGATGGGTTTATGGTCAGAGGTGGTTGAAGAAATAATGTATGAAGAAGGAAGTAAATCTTTTTGTAGGAAGGTTGTACTCACCAGAAACCGATCTAGTCTAGCAACGATGTGGCCTGGTCCTGTCCACTTATTGATCCAAGTGTACTTCTCATTTTTGGGCGTAGGATCTAGAAGGTCTATATCTTCCATCAAATCTTCGAGCTTTTCACCAAAAGGGTCCCTAATGATTGATCCTCCTCTTTTTTCTGTACTTGATTTCATTGTATTGAAATCACGTGCTATGATAATGTCTTTCCCTTGCATATCCGAATTTAAAGAGAGTAGGGAGTCCCAGAAATCTAGCTTATCTATGTATTGGATAGGCCCATATACATTACAAATAAAAATCGATTCTTGATTGCTTTTGTTTTGAATTTATACTAAAATCCAATGAGTGTTTTCTTTTGCTGATCTGGTTTTGTATTTATCTGTTCTACAGAAAGTTACAATTCCACCTAAGGTGCCTCTAGAGATAATGGCATTTCCAACACTGTTTTTCTAGAAGAGAGATGACCGGCTCATAACCTCATATTCTGGCATCTTAGTCTCTTGAACAAGCAGAATGTATGCTTTCTCAAAATTTAAGATATTTTTCAAGGCTTCCACCTTGATTGATCCTCCCAAGCCTCTGCAATTACCTAGCCCTATATTGTGTCTTTCATTCATCGGATTTTGCTAACATTCCTTTTTTATTTTCTTTATAGTGCATTGGAACTTAAAGATCGAAAAGATGATAATGCTTTCCAGAATATTTACTTGTTAGATTCATGTAAATATAGTGTTGAGTTTGTTTTGAAGCCTCCATAGTACAAATTCCTCCATATGCTCCTCTCGAGCTCACTGCCACAGTTTTTCTTACTCTCCATTGTTTGTGACCTAAGTTTTGCATAAATTTTCTCAATAATTTAGTCTCTTGGAGTAGAAGGATTGGCGATCTCTCCATCTTTAATAGTTTCCTAACAAGTTCCTCTTTACCCATACTTCCCATCCTTCTAATATGACAAGAGACTATAAGCATTAGTTAATGCTTGTCTTGGTAGGACCTCCTTTTTGAGAGTTTCGAGTTACAAGATTGCCAACTCCCTTTGTATTTGTTGAAGTGAGAAAGCTACAATCCAGAGTGGACTACAACCCCATCATTTTTCTCGATTTGTTATTTCTTCTAGGTTCTTTACATGGATTTTCGCCTTTCCTAGATGATCTGTCCTCTCCCTCATTCAAATATCTATCTTCATATGTTATTCCTTTGCTTGCTTTTTGGTAACCACCCTTGTTGTTATTACATGTGCTTATTACATTACTTCACAATATTCCACTTGTTCCGAATTTTTTTCTTCTATAAAACCTTTTGTAGTGGATAAATCCAAACCATATAGAATAGACACCAAAGGTATAGGAGGAAAGACAGATCCAGGTCCCTTCACCATTGAAGCTACACCTTCAATGAAACTTCTTGAGATTTATTGGCCCACAGGCTCAAATTTATTTATAGAAACTAATGGAAGTGAAGATTTTCGATAGAGTTAATGAGGAGGGAATATATTTAGCATTTGTTACCACAACTTGCTTGGTTTTCTTTTGCATTGTTTTTCGTTGATATTCTTGACGTTGAGAATTTAAAGTTGTATCCCCTAATTTTTTACAATATTTAGCAAAATTTCCATAAGTGTGACATGATTTACACGTAAATGGAAGTTGTCCATAATCTAGTTGTTGATATGACTCCAATTGTCCAAAACCAGGTGAATAGCTTCTAATAGCCCCTTCTCCAAGTCAACTTCAACACAAATTTGAGGACACTTGAACATTCCTTACTTAGGTGCAACCTTATCAATATATTTTTCCAACTTATTTCCAATATATCTCAAAGAATCTTTTCCCCGACAATGCAATTGTAAATGAGGTGGTCTTACCCATACTAGAACAACTAAGGGGATATCTAAGTATGGATCAAATTCCAAAGTCTAACTATTAATATCCATGCCTTTGTTACTGAAAAAATATGGTTCACTTCTAAAAAATAGATCTTTGTCCTATTTGAATTCAAACAAAAACACATAAAAGCCTCTACCATAGAATTAATGAGTAATTCTTCCCTGAATTAGGGTTATCCAGTTTTTATGGATCTAGATCTCCATAGAGCGAGGAGATGGTCAAATTCTAGTGAATTGACTTATCAACCCCTAGTTAGGATTTATAATCCTCCCTTTTCCAAACTATGTATTATATTATATTACACTAACTTAGGAGTCATTTAGTTATTATTGGGTCCACTAGTACTATTGGGTCCACTTGGCCTAATGGGGCGACATGTACCAATCAGTAGAGTGTGGGGAACACCGATAGAGGCTTACTGGAATTGACTGCACTTGCATGCATTAGTTTAGGCACCTCCTAGGCCAATCCCTACAATTTAGGATCCATTGGGAGTGTCGACACCAACCTCTTTCAGTTGTTTGCAGTTGGTAACTATTTAAGATTAGTTATGCTTCAGTTACATTCAATTAGATGTCCTCCAGTTCAGTTAGTGCCAGTCTTTCATGGATGAATTTGGATAGGCACCTATACTCACCTACCACCTCAATTAGACTAGTTTAACTGATTATTACTGATTGAGAGACTGAATTAGACAATTGGAGCTTAGCTAGTCAGCTTCGATAATGATTTAGACACTTCTAGTTAACCAAGCAATTAAATTGATTGGGTAGATTTGAATTCTCTTTTATGTATTACCATTGTATACTGCTGGGATGTAATGAATTTTATATTGTAATTATACTGAGCAATACTTGTCTGTTTCCTGTGATGTTTGTTTTGTTCAGTGTGTATTATTCATTCCTTTTCACTACATAATAATTAAGAATCTGATTGCACTCATTGCCTTAAGATCTAATGGAACAATAATTCTAATATGATATCAAATCCATCTCAGGCAAGCTTCAAGTCTATCTACTCTCCATTGTACACCAAAAGCAGCTGGGTTTCCATAGAAGTCCCGCAAAGATTGCCTTGCTTCCTCTGAATTTATTTAGAGTGGTAGTGCGGGCATGATGGAACCTAAGAAAGTGTATACGTCGAGAGGGAAGGATTGATTCTAACATAGTTCGAATGATTTTGGTTTTGCAGTGAATTTCTACATGTACTACGTAGCTTGAATTGAAGATATTGTCTGATCAACAGGAGAATTATGGATTCTCAAACTTCTACACCTCAGATCCTAACACCCTTCAATTATGTTGATTGGAGGGAAGATATGCAAGTTTCATTGCACAACAAGGGCTTCTTCAAGATAATACTAGGAAGGGAGGATAAGTCCCTGTAATGTCCCCATTCAAATAATTGCATAGTGGGGAAATTCCATCAATCCTACTAGTTCCCTAGGTTGGGTGGAAACATTGGGAAGTTAATAAGGGAGCTAATAAATGGTGTTGAGACATTAGAAGGAATAAATATTTATTTATTTGAGTTAATTAAATGAATTCAAGTGAAAAATTAAATGGCTATGGAGAATGGAGACACATGGAGATTGTGGTGCCCACTCAAGCTAGAATTCATATGTTAAATGACATCCTCCTCTTGTAATTTTGAATCTATGGGAAGCCTAATGTTTTGGGATGGATTATGAACTTAATATACTTGTCAATATATTTCATAGGTCTAATTTGGGATGAATTGTAACTTACATGCGAGAGGAAGAGCCAAATGGGAGTTGCATGGACACTTGGCTAGATTCCCCTTACATTTATGACAGCTATGACACCAATGATGGAGATTCTAGAAAGTTATGACCCAAGTTAGATATGAAGGCTGACATACTGACATACTGACATGTCAGGCCTGAATAGAGCATTTTGGAGGTCAAAATTGGGAGTTGGAGAAGGCCAAGAGGCTCCTACTCAAATTTGGGAGAAGAGGGAAGGTGAAGAGAGAGGCCACATGGCAAAGCATGAGCAGCCACACCAATTCGACTTGGATTTGGTTTAAGGATGGATTTGGAACCTTAGAATACCAATAATGTTTCTAAAATACATGGATCATCCATGAGAAGAATTTTTTTCTCATTTGTGAAATCGTCATTTGTGAATTGTGAGAGCTAGTGGATGACTAGTTTTCTTGCTTAAGCCTATTTCGAGGGTGAAAGATTTCCATCCTAATTGGTGTTTGGAGAGGCCACTCAGGCATTTCATGGAGATTTAATGGAGTCTTATTTGCAGGTGTAATCTATAGGAAATCATGTGTATTCTTCTATTTCAGCACTCTCTCTCAACTATTTCCAGTTTTCACACCATATTCATGCCAATGGAGGGATTGCACTTTGGGTGAGCTATTAATATCTTTGAGGAAGATTCTAATGCCCATTATCTTATGTTATGATGTATATCCTATGTATTTCACATTCAGAATACTCTTAGGTCAAAATACCTAAAATAATTCATGTAAAAATGTTGAACAATGAAGAAATAGTGTCATTTCCCCACTATCTTGTTGTGAACCATTGTAATGCTGATGATTTAGAATTGGGAGAGCCTTTCATTGTCCATTTATGACTGGAATCAGTTCAATATTCTCTATTATTCATTTTTAGAAAGTTTCAAGTCAAAATTCCCAAGAGTTGTATGTCAAAATGACTTTTAATGAGCAAACAATGACCATTTCCACTCTATTTTGATATATGCCATGGTAATGCTTATTATTTTGAGTGGAGGAATGTATCTCTGATAAATTTATGATGGATGGACTGTAAGTAATGTGTATTTCAAGTCTCATGTTCATTACTTAAGCATTGGAAGTCATTTTACTCATTTTTATTGCATTGGGAGAAGATTTGGTGCATTTTCCCCAATGGTCGAAATTGTGACTTGGGAGTTGTTTTGGAAAGAGTCATAACAAACTGTATAAACTGAACCAGGATGCATATGAGACTTTTAAAAGGTCCCTTGCACATAACCAGCCTCTATTAATAAATTCAAGTGACTTTGGGATCATTTGTGAATCCATTTCTGATAATTACCCGGGGGGAATTGGAGCCCGAATTTGCTAGTAAAGGATCCTACTTTGAACAGAACATTAAACAAGTTTGTAGATGTAATTGGGAGGTTAAAAAACATACATGAGCATTATATTTAAGTTATATTATCAATCATGTACCTTCAGATAAAATTTGGAAGTATTTGGGTCAATTTGGAGGTCTAGACATCAAAACTAGTCAAGAGCCAAAATTGAGAAAAAAATGGAAAATTGGGCATTTAAAAAAAAATTCCAAAAAGGGGACATTACAAGTGGTATCATAGCATGGTATTGGCAGCTGATGGTAGTAACAAGGATTTAAAGCAATAAACCACCACCCTTAGATCCTGAAGTTGAAGGTGTTTTTGTTGGAGGAGAAGAAGTAGTAAAAGAAGAGGTACATTTTGTTGAAACTATGACTAGCGAGGGGAAGGGACCCACTGACCATGAAAATATTGAATATATTAAACTCATAAAACCTCTCTTTGATGACATAACCAAGAACATGAACCGACATCTTATGAAAGGATTCGAAATGTTGGGTAGCCAATTTGGAAGCAAGTTGGGATTAATGGGAGATAACAGTAGTTCACATTCAGAAGAAAAGAAGACAATGGGTGAGCAAATTTTCTCAAGAACAGGACCCCATAATAGACCCCATGAATTTCAGAGCACACCAAGGCCTACTGCACCTAAATTTCTTATTCCCAAAGAAGATACTAACATTCAATTTGAAATTGATACAATAACAAAAGAATGGGCTAAATTGGATGAAGAGTGTAGGAGGAGTATAACATTTGAGCAGTACTTCACCATGGAAAACAAACTCAAAAAGAAGGAGGACAATAAGTATCTACATCAAAACAAAGAATTGAATTGTTCCATAGGTAAAGTGCCACTTCCTACTTTTGATGGTTCATCTCAAAGTTCTGCTAACACTTGGGTGCAAAATTTGGATGTGTATTTTCAGCTAAATCCAATGGTGGAAGAAGATGCTTTAAAAATGGCTATTTGCACTTGGATGGAGATGCCAATGAATGGTGGTTACATGGACTGAAAACTTTGGGTCATGATCAGGTTAAAACATATGGGGAATTTATTGACAGGGTATTAGAAAGGTTTGAGCAAAAAGATTTAGAATTGTCTTTCAAAGAACTAGCACAATTGAAGCAGGTAGGGGCTCCTATTGAATACATGTTGGAATTCCAAAGATTATCAGTTAAGGTGGCTGATGTATCCATGGGAAGGTTAGTATTGCTTTTCACTGAAGGTTTGGCAGATCCCTTAAAAGGTTTGGTCAAATCCCACAAGCCTACTAACTCAAATGATGCAATGAGTTTGACTAGAGATCTTCAAAATGTGCTTCCTAGAACAATATTTCCTCCCAAGCCTAACTTCAAATTTGAAAGAAAGCCTTGGAAAAAGGATGCACCTGATAAGAAGTTTTGGCAAAAGGATACATTGGAAAAGAATAAGAAAGAAGGACAAAACAGGGATGAACTTCGAAGGAAAAAATTGTGCTTCACATGCTTCCAACCATGGGCACCGGGGCATAAATGTGCCAAAGGAAAGGCTCAATACATAGAAGTATTTTCTGATAATGATGAGTATGAAGGGGGTATGGATGAAGAGGGGCACACTTCAGATAAAGAGGAGGCATATGAGACAGCATCTGAAGAAGAAAGACAAGAAGAAAATCAGCCTTCACCGGACAAAGCAAGAATGGCAGTACTTTCAGCAGTTCCTCGCTATCACACAATCCGATGCAAGGGTGTGGTATTGGGACAAAGAGCTTTAGTTTTGGTAGATGGAGGAGCTACACATAATTTCATTGATGCAGAGATGGTGGAGAAAAGAAGGATACCAAATGAACCATTTGATGGCTTCACAGTTGTCATTCCAGGTCACAACACCATGCAATGCAAAACATGGGTTCCAAAGCTGCAAGTCACCATAGGTAACTATACTTTTGTTGATAGTTTTTATGTGGTTGATGTTGCTGATACTAATATAGTATTGGGAGTGCAATGGTTGTATTCTATAGGAGAGCATTCAGTAAATTATCAAATTCCTGAAATGAAATTTCAAGATTCAACAGGGGTACTAAGGGTTGTGAGAGGGCAGCGCACTTACCCAAAACAGGTAGTAAATTGCAATAGTATGAGATCTATATTGAGGCATGGTGATATTGAGTGGGCTGCTGAATGTTATATCACCTCTCCCAAGCCAAAAATCAGAATTGTTAAACACCCAAAGGAGATAGAGACACTTTTGCACAAATATGAAAAAGTTTTCAGAGATCTTCCACATGGTAGACCACCTGATAGGGGGGTTGAGCATAACATTGTTTCGGAGGAGGGTACTTCACCCATTTAGATACCACGTTATAGACATCCCAAGAAGTTCAGAAGTGAGATTGAGAAGACCATTCAAGAACTCTTAGAGTTGGTACTCATTAGACCAAGCTCTAGCCCTTATGCTTCTTCAGTAGTGTTGGTAAAGAAAAAAGATGGAACTTTGAGGATGTGCATAGACTTTAGAGCTTTGAACAAAAAGACCATAAAAAATAGATATCCTATTCCTAGGATTGATGAGCTCATGGATGAGCTATTTGGAGCTCAATACTTTTCCAAAATTGACCTTATATTCGGTTATCACCAAATTCGGACGAAGGAGGAAGATGTGCAAAAGACTGCTTTTCGATGTCATTATGGTCACTTTGAGTTTCTTGTTATGCCATTTGGGTTAACTAATGCTCCAACTACATTTCAAGCATGCATGAACAAAATCTTTTGAAAGCATCTTAGAAGGTTTCTTTTAGTCTTCTTTGGTGATATTCTTATTTACAGTAAAACTTGGTAAGAGCACTTGCAACACCTAGAGATTGTGTTGAAAACTTTGCAAGAACAGTCTTTGTATGCTAAGATGTCTAAATGTGAATTTGGGATGAAAGAACTATTATATCTTGGGCACATTATTTGGCAAGATGGAGTGAAAGTGCACATGGAAAATATCAGGGCTATCTTCGAATGGCCATCACCAAAAAACATCATAGAATTAAGAGGCTTCATTGGAATATGTACATACTACAGGAAGTTTGTGAAAGGATTCTCCAAGTTGACTTCTCCACTCACTGATTTGACTAAGAAGGATGCTTTCAAGTGGAATGAAGAAGCTGAAAATTCCTTCCAAAAAATGAAAGAGGTAATGAGTAGTTGTCACATACTTGCATTACCTGATTTTTCTAAGCCTTTTGTTGTTGAATGTGATGCCCTAGTTGAAGGAGTAGGGGTTGTCCTAAAGCAAGGCCAACACCCTATAGCCTTTGAGAGCAGAAATTTGAAGCCTCACGAGAAGCTTTAATCCATATATGAAAAAGAGATGTTGGCCATCATGCATGCCTTGGCCAAATTCCGATAATACTTGGTAGGAAACAAGTTTGTGGTGAAACTGACCATAATAGTCTAAGACACTTCCTTACCCAAAAGGATCTAAATGAAAGGAAACAAAAGTGGGTAAGCAAGATCCAAGCTTATGATTTTGATATTGAATATGTGAAAGGAAAGAATAACATTGTAGCAGATGCATTATCTCGAAGACCTTCTTTTTCTCTTATGGACATTGCTAAAAATTGGAAAGACATGCTACTAGTTGAATATGCAAAAGATAAGTTTTCTTGTGATGTATTAGATGGACTCATGGGAGATGATAAATACAGAATTTTGAATGGGCTGATATATTCTAAGGGAAGAATTTATTTGGTTCGATATTCAAAGCTTAAGTACAAAGTTTTGCAGGAAGCACATGATTCTCCACTAGCAAGTCATCCGGGGATCTTCAAAACCTATAGGCAACTAAGGCAAAGGTTCTATTGGAAAGGGATGAAGGAACATGTTCAGAAGTATGTCAATGAATGTAAGGTATGTCAGCAAAACAAATTAGAACTCACACACCCTGCTGGTTTATTACAACCATTGCCCATTCCGGAGCAAAAATGGGACAGTATATCGATGGATTTCATCACCGGTTTGCCCAAATATTTGGGAAAGGATTGCATATATGTGGTAGTGGATAGATTGACTAAGTTTGCTCATTTCTTTTCTGTTACATCCTCTTTTAGTGCTACACAAGTGGCTGATATTTTTTTCAAAGAAATCTTCAGATTGCATGGGCTCCCCAAGAGCATTGTGAGTGATAGAGATGGTAGATTCATGAGTGTTTTTTGGCAAGAACTTTTCAGATTGGTGGGAACTGAATTGACTCTAAGCACAAGCTACCATCCACAAACTGACCGACAAAAAGAGAGGGTGAATAAATGGTTGGAAGGGTACCTCCGAAACTATGTGGGAGAACAACAAAAAGCTTGGACCAGAAGGCTACACTTGGGTGAGTTTTGCTACAACACCACCTTTCACATGTCAATAGGGATGTCTCCTTTAAGAGCATTATATGGTTATGATGCAATTACATTTTTTGATATGATATTTGGTGATAGTAGAGCTCCAAAAGCTAAAGATTGGGTGGAAGAAAGCCAAGAAATTTTAAGGCTTTTAAAAGACAATTTGCAGGTTGCCCAAAATCAACAAAAACAATATGCTGATAAATATAGAGAGGAAAGGACCTTTCAAGTTGATGATTTAGTGTATTTGATGTTTCGTCCATACAAACAAACATCCCTCAAAAGAAATGGAGCATAAAAGCTAAAGCCAAGATACTATGGGCCCTACAAGGTAATCCAGAAAATTGGAGAAGTAGCATATGAGTTGGAACTTCCGGAAGGGAGTAAAATTCATAATTTATTTCATGTTTCTTGTCTCAAGAAATCTATTGGTCAGCAAATTGTCATCTCAGATACACTTCCTCCTTTGGATGATGAAGGACAGCTCACACTTATTCTGGAAAAAGTTTTGAAGACAAGGGAGAGAAGATTGAGGAGCAGAACAATCAAAGAATACTTGGTGCAATGGAAAGATCTACCAAGTGAAGATGCCACATGGGAAGAGGAGAATATTTTGCAGCATACAAATCTGAAATTGCTTGAGGACAAGTAATATTGGGTGGGGAGGACTGTAATGTCCCCATTCAAATAATTGCATAGCGGGAAAATTCCATCAATCCTACTAGTTCCCTAGGTTGGGTGGAAACATTGGGAAGTTAATAAGGGAGCTAATAAATGGTGTTTAGACATTAGAAGGAATAAATATTTATTTAATGGAGTTAATTAAATGAATGTAAGTTAAAAATTAAATGGTTATGGAGAATGGAGACACATAGAGACTGTGGGGCCCACTCAAGCTATAATTCATATGTTAAATGGCACCCTCCTCTTGTAATTTAGAATCTATGGAAAGCCTAATGTTTTGGGATGGATTATGAGGTTAATATACTTGTAAATATACTTCATAGGTTGACTTTGGGATGAATTGTAACTTACATGGGAGAGGAAGAGCCAAATGGGAGTTGCATGGACACTTGGCTAGATTCCCCTTACATTTATGACAACTATGACACCAATGATGGAGATTCTATGACGGTTATGACCCAAGTCAGATCTGAAGGCTGAGATGCTGACATACTGACATGTCAGGCCTGAATAGAGCATCTTTGAGGTCAAAATTGGGAGTTTGAGAAGGCCAATAGGCTCCTACTCAAATTTGGGAGAAGAGGGAAGGTGAAGAGAGATGCCACATGGCATAGCATGAGCAGCCACACCAATTCGACTTGGCTTTGGTTTATGGATGGATTTGGAACCTTAGAATACCAATAATGTTTATAAAATACAGAAATCATCCATGAGAAGAATTTTTTGCTCATTTGTGAAATTGTCATTTGTGAATTGTGAGAGCTAGTGAATGACTAGTTTTCTTGCTTAAGCCAATTTCGAGGGTGAAAGATTCCCATCCTAGTTGGTGTTTGGAGAGGCCACTCAGGTATTTTGTGGAGCTTTAATGGAGTCTTATTTGTGGGTGTAAGCGACAGGAAATAATGTGGATTATTCTATTGCAGCACTCTCTCTCAACTATTTCCATTTTTCACACCATATTCATGCCAATGGAGGGATTGCGCTTTGGGTGAGCTATTAATCTCTTTGGGGAATATTATAAAGCCCATTATCTTATGTTATGATGTATATCCTTTTTATTTCATGTTCAAAATATTCTTAGGTCGAAATACCCAAAATATTTCATGTAAAAATGTTGAACAATGAAGAAATAGTGTCATTTCCCCACTATCTTGTTGTGAACCATTGTAATGCTGATGATTTCGAATTGGGAGAGACTTTAATTGTGCATTTATGATTGGAATCAGTTCAATATTCTCTGTTATTCATTCTCATAAAGTTTCAAGTCGAAATTCCCAAGAGTTGTATGTCAAAATGACTTTTAATGAGCAAACAATGACCATTTCCACTCTATTTTGATATATGCCATGATAATGCTTATTATTTCGAATGGAGGAATGTACCTCTGATAAATGTATGATGGATGGACTGTAATTAATGTGTATTTCAAGTCTCATGTTCAATACTTAAGAATTGGAAGCCATTTTACTCATTTTTATTGCATTGGGAGAAGATTTGGTGCATTTTCCCCAAGGGTTGAAATTGTGACTTGGGAGTTGTTTTGGAAAGAGTCATAACAGACTGTATAAACTGAACCATGATGCATACGAGACTTTGAAAATGTCACTTACACATAACCAACCTCTGTTAATAAATTCAAGTGACTTTGGGATCATTTGTGAAGCCATTTATGGCAATTACCCGGGGGGAATTGGAGCCCCAATTTGCTAGTAAAGGATCCTACTTTGAACATAACATTAAACAAGTTTGTAGATGTAATTGGGAGGTTAAAAAACATACATGAGCATGTTATTTAAGTTATATTATCATTCATGTACCTTCAAAAAAAAATTGGAAGCATTTGGGTCAATTTGGAGGTCTAGACATCAAAACTAGTCAAGAGCCAAAATTGACAAAAAATTGGAAAATTGGGCATTTAAAAAAAAATCCAAAAAGGGGACATTATAGTCCCATCATCCAGCTAATAAAAACAAGTTTATGAACCGCTTATATGAAGCTTATGGTTATCTATGTACTCACATATCCAGAGACCTCCTCTTTCACCTTGAACGTTTGAGGACTCCCAAAAAAGCTTGGGAGAAGCTTGAAGTCTTGTTTGGCAAGCAAGATGAGCTTCGGGGGCACATCCTGGAAAACAAGTTGGTAGCCTTGAATCTCAACATTTTCGAGACCATACAAAAATTCTTTACCAAATTCAAGTTTCTTGTAGTTCAATGCAGACAATGCGGAATAGAAAGAAAGGAAGAGCAACATGTGCTCTCCATACTCAGCAAAATAGGTACAAAGTATTCAATATTTGTCTCAATATTTCATTCCGAAAGTGTCACGTCCCCATCCCTCATCCCGATGATGGAGAGGACGCGACTAGGATGCTGGTGCTACCAAACGGGCAATCTAGCCCCCTGAACATGATAATAAAAAATGCATTGAAATAAAAACATGCACATATGCATAACAATTGAAAATCAATTGCAAATACAAC
The DNA here is from genome assembly GCA_001517045.1 of Pseudotsuga menziesii. Taxonomy (NCBI): domain Eukaryota; kingdom Viridiplantae; phylum Streptophyta; class Pinopsida; order Pinales; family Pinaceae; genus Pseudotsuga; species Pseudotsuga menziesii. Next base: position 633,202 of record LPNX010348769.1, read on the forward strand.
GGAAGCAAATACATTATTCATGAAATAAACAACGGAAGAAAAACACATTCATTCAAGCATTCAACATGTTCATATTAAATCATAAAACAATAGTTTGTAGAGATTAAGCAGAAGAATACTTATCTTGAAAAGAAGCTTTCCCCGCAACTAGCTATGTTGCTGCAACATTCCACCCAACCATAGGCCAGTGTGCTCATCAATATCTCAGTAGCACTACCACCCCCGAGTTGGGCATGATTCCACAAGGAACTAGGGAACAACAACAGGCTCACACATAACCAAAACCATACATCCACAATCAAGCCAACACACCGTTGGTTTCACAGATTGTCCAACCAAGACAATAGGGAATTGGGTTTCACAGGTTGCTAAGGCAACAACCAATAACATGGGGGTTCCTTGGGCTTACTCAGCCAAGCCAAACTTTTAATCAAACACACAGCCAACCAATTAACAGATGGTTCAATGAACTTACCCAGCCAAACCAACCTGTTAATCAAACACAGGAATCCATCTAATAGATGGATTTCTTGGACTTACTCTGCCAAGCCCTCACAAGGATGCCCACAACAACAAAATGCACATGCTGGGTATGAAGGAAACATTTTTCAACCAAAAACGATTTGGTGAATGGGAAAATCAACCCCTGGGTGGCAAACCGAATTCAACAATGATTCAATGGGTTCACATAGGAAAAAATGACCCTTACAAATCCCCATCTCATGGATTCAAACTCAAAAATGTTTATGGGCTTCACATGGCCAAAACGACCTCAGAAATCACCCAAAAACCATGGGTCTTCTCTTCCATTCGTTGTGCAACCAAAACAATGGGTTTTCCTAACCGGGTAATGAGGAACACACAACAAAAACGTCAAGGAGAGAGCTCAGCCACCGAGCATTGCCAAAATGACCTCCCCTCCATGGGAAAAGTGAAGAAAAATGCCCCAAATGTGAAGGAAACATACAACAGACCCAAAAAACGTGAATGGGAGAGATCTCCAAAATCCCCCCTGTGTGAGAGAGCCTCCACTTGAATGCATAATGGGTGAGTGAGAAATTTTTGGGTTCTTACTTGCCCATTAAGTCAAAACACATTTTTCTAAAATGGGTGCTCTGCCCAATTCGAAATTGACCCCCATGTAATAACTTCCTCAACCAAGTTCTAGATGACTGGGCACAAAAGGACAAAATGGGTAGTTGACCACTTTATGGGTTTTCCCTTTGACATTTGGATTTTCCCCCTTGGCTCAAGGGTTTGGTTATTTCCCCCTCCCTATTCCTTGTGAAATCATGCCCCCCGTCTCTTTAACGTTGCGGTGCATAGCTAGTTATGGTATTTTTATTAATTTGCATTTTACATGATGTCTCAAACATATTGTGCCTGCCTAGCACATAAACCATCAACATAAATTTTAATTGTCGAAATATAAAACACTAAATCCATGGTGGGGCCTTTGCATTGAGCTCCACACCACGATTTAATACAATATTTACATCATATGCAATTTAATACCATGGGGTCAAAACCTGTTGGAGTCATTTACCCAACATGCACACTTATTTGGTCAATTTTGGCCTATTTACCCACTATCCTAAGTTTAATTGACTTACTTGGCATTAGATGAGCACACTATGACATTAGCATGAGCTCACCCACGCCCTCCTTCAGTCAAGGAGGCCAACTAAGCCTTCTCCTTCAGTCAGGGAGGCTAACTGGGCTTCCTCCTTCAAACATGGAGCATTTCTAGGGTGATCTGAGTGTCATAAATGCACCTAATTGCTAACTGATTGTTACAATTAGTTAACTTGAGTTGTGAAGGCACCTCCATTCATTATTTGATAATTTTTTGTCATTATTTATGAACTGGAGCTAACACATGCGCCTACAACCACTTCTGATGACATGTTTACTTCAATTAACTCCATTAGATCTACTTGGAGTTATGGATGTGCTACCTCCTTCAGTTGGACATGCAATTACATGTGATGAGTCACTTTCAGTTAGACTCAGTCATCTATTGCAGTCCATTCAGTTAGGACTTAGTGTGAGATTTAGTTATTGATTAGCTTGGTGGTTAACTATGTGTGCTGACTATGGCTGACATTCAGTTAAGCTACACACATCCATTCAATTCGAATGACCTCCTTGAGTATTCGAATTGTCTTGGAATTCATGCACCTTGCATGACCATTGTATTGTATTACTTATTCTTTTATTGATTAATACAAAGCTGCTACTCCTATTGCAACACCATTATGCCATTTTCATGCTTAATTGTCTGAAATCTCTTATGAGACAGTGTTTTAGTCCCTAGATTACTGTGACAGATTAATATGGTATCAGAGCTCATGGAAAGACGAAGCTCATTATTTTAAAAACATGGTTTTTGACGGATCTTGCATGAAAAATTGAACAAAAGCTCAAATTCCAGCACTGCACCAGAAGCCGAAGGTTTACCACTTAATACCCCAAGTTAAGGAATTGTTGATCAAGCTTGCTTGATCAATTGTGCTGGGTGTGATGAAAATATGAAATGTGCAGGTTGTTCGATGTTATGGTGACTTTTTGTGTTTTTGCAAGTACAACTTCGAATGGACTCATCAACCCCTATTCTCACCCCATTCACAAGCTATTCAGAATGGAAGTTGAAGATGATTGCATCTCTGAAGAGACAAGGTCTCTATGAGGTGTCTATTGGAATTGGAAAATAGTCTTATGAGAATTAGAATGACTGGCTAAATGATGGTGATAGATCTTTTGGAGCAATATGTCTGGCCCTTTCTCCTAGCTTGCGCTACCTTATTGGTTCTGCTAAATACCCAAAGGATCTCCGGACAAAATTGGACAGAACCTTTGGCAAGCACAATGAGGATCATAATAGCACTTTGGAGATCACATCCAGCACCACAATAGTTCTTTACTCAAAAGTCTCGGCCTCTACTCTCTCTGATGAAGTTGTTCAAGACGAAGAAGAAGCAGAATCTTCTACGTAGTCAATTCAAATTAAAGAAAGTCTCCTTGCAGTGACTCCTTCTCTTGATGCTTGAAAGTTTGTGAGATCTCTGATATCTCATCTCCTCATATGGCTGAAACAGAAGAAGACATTCAAATATCTGATATTGAATAAAAACACTGCTGCACTTCCATGCAAACATTCAATAGTGATTTTCCTTTGAATTCTGTGCACAATTTTCCAGTAATTGCTTCCAAAAGTGAAGAGAAATTTGATTTTTCTCCCTCTAATGTTGCTGCCGGTGTGAAAATATGTAATACCTTGGATTTTTTGGAAAAAATATCAGATTACAAGAGTGATCAATTCGCTCCCCATGATCTAGATATTCCAGCAAATTCCTACAGGATTGCATGCACCAAAATTCATAATTTTGAAGAAAAAGACAACTGTGCATCCACCGTATCGGTTGACCATTTCTTTGGATCTGATATGAATCTTATTGGATCTGTGATCTTATTTGGATCTGATCTGATATTTCTTGGTTCAATATTTCAGATTCATAAGCTTTTAGTACTGCTTGTAGTTGCTCTCATTAATTTTGTGAAGAAACAAGTACCGCAAGTCTCCTTCAAAACTGACGTTGGGGATTTGATTTCATTCCACACTTTTGGATATGATATGAAATTATTTGGATCTGATATGATCTCATTTAGATCTGATTTGATATTAACTGGTTTGAATTTTAGATTCCAGGAGCTTTCAGTACTACTTGAAGCTGCTCTCACCAATTTCAGTGTGAAAAATCAAGTACCCCAATTCTTCTTCAAATTTGTTGTTGGGGATTTGGTGTTAGTTTCCTCTTATGAGGTTGATGGAGCTCAAGCATTCTCTCTCCATAGTCCTAGGGATTCTCTACCTTTGGTCACATGCTCATCTCCTCACAGAACTAGTAAAGAGGAAGGCATTCTATATCCGCTTGGACACTTGCTCCTAAGCCTTGGCGTTGATTTTACCACTCATGGTTTGCTGCTCAAGGCTGCAACATATCAGTTTCTTGAGTGTTCCACACATGGTTCGAATCCTCAAGCACTTTTTCTCTCTTATCAATTGATTTCGGTTGCTCTACATGGGTCCAATTTTCATCTTGCACCTGTCTATGTTCCTGATTTATTTGAGCACATTCTTCTTCTTCCAAAGAGGAAGATTCCTCCAGACATATTCATTTACTTTGGATTCAGAGGTTCACATGCACAGTCTTAGGATGCTGTTGCATAGAAGAACCACAAATTTATTGATTTACTGCTTAGCTAGAGGGGGGGGGGGTATTTTTCCCATGAGGTTTTTCTCGTTTCCTTGGTTATATTAAGAAGTTACTTTATTGTGCAGGGTGACCTACGACCTTTGTTGCCGGGGCCCTAGCATTTCATGCATTTTTTTTACTCCTCCTGAGTATAGCTTAAGGGGGGGTGTTGGAGTCATTTACCCAACATGCACACTTATTTGGTCAATTTTGGCCTATTTACCCACTATCCTAAATTTAATTGACGTACCTGGCATCAGATGAGCACACTATGACATCAACATGAGCTCACCCATGCCCTCCTTCAGTCAAGGAGGCCAACTAAGCCTTCTCCTTCAGTTAGAGAGGCTAACTAGGCTTCCTCGTTCAAACAAGGAGCATTTATGGGGTGATCTGAGTGTCATAAATGTACCTAATTACTAACCGATTGTTACAATCAGTTAACTTGAGTTGTGAAGGCGCTTCCATTCATTATTTGATTATTTTTTGTCATTATTTATGAACTGGAGCTAACACATGCGCCTATAACCACTTCCGATGACATGTTTACTTCAGTTAACTCCATCAGAGCTACTTGGAGTTATGGATGCGCTACCTCCTTCACTTGGACATGCAATTACATGTGATGAGTCACTTTAAGTTAGACTCAGTCATCTATTGCAGTCCATTCAGGTAGGACTTAGTGTGAGAGTTAGTTATTGATTAGCTTGGTGGTTAACTATGTGTGCTGACTGTGGCTGACATTCAGCTAAGCTACACACATCCATTCAATTCAAATGACCTCTTTGAGTATTCGAATTGTCTTGGCATTCATGCACCTTGCATGACCATTGTATTGTATTACTTATTCTTTATTGATTAATATAGAGATGCTACTCCTATTGCAGCACCATTATGCCATTTTCATGCTTAATTGTCTGAAATCTCTTATGAAGTTGTGTTTTAGTCCCTAGATTACTCTGACAGATTAATAAAACCAGGGTGTTATAGGAAGAGCTTCCATTCCTAATTGGAATATGCCCTCACTTGAGCAAGAGAAATTGGTTTTTGGGAGTCATTCAGACCTCCAAAGATCAAGCCCTCCTAGTGACATACTCTACCAAAGCGCAAGCTAAAGGGAGACCTAAGGGGAAGGAGCCTAAAGCATATGATTTGAGGCCTAAAGAGGATCAGAATACTTCTGAAGGAGCTTCGGGCTCCAATAAGAATACAAATTTTGAAAAGAAAAATTTTCCCTATTGTATGATGGGTTTTCATCCAGAAGACTCGTGCATGAAGAAGACCCTCGACCAGTTGAAAGCTCTCTGTGTGGAGAAGAATATTGCCCTTCCACAAGGTGTTGGAGATGTTTGATGATGGAGAGCATACTGAAGAACATGAGATATTACATGCCTTGAAGGCAAGCCTCACTTCGTCGAAGGCTTACTTGATAGATTCTGGAGCATCCAACCACATGGTTGCCTCCATGGAATCCTTCATCACTTTCACTCTATCAGGAGGACCAAGCAATTGTGAAGGAAAGTATCCTATGGCTAGGGTTTAAGAGGCCATCAACATACTGGGGTTGAAAGGTGGATGTATAATGTTTAGCAAGCATATATAAGCAAGATTTAGAGATAAGAAAGGTCCACACCTGATTAACTGAAGGCTGGTCCAACCTTTCTTTAGCCCTTCTCCTGCTCCTCTTCCCCAAGAGACCTGCAAAACAAGTTATACCTTCCTTAAACCAATATGAACACATATAAACAAATGATAATCAAATAAACATGAAATAATGATATGATTAACATCATCATATGATCATAAACAGAGTTTCAATCACACATTGAACAATTATTTGGGAAGAAGAAGGACATCACATCTTTATTAATCTTGAAAACAAGTACAAGTATACCTTCTCTTCAAGTTCGGCACCCCACGAAACCTTGATCTGGTTCTGCTGCTTCTCTTCTCCAAGGAACTCAGCCTCCAAGCTCTGCAACACAAAGAGATAGCTTCTAGGGCAAAGACGTGGGCAAAGAGAGCTCCAAATCCTCCAGCATAACAATGCAAAGATTCAAGTCTCCTCTCATGGACCTCCCTACCTCTATTTATATGCTTAATGAAGAGTTAGGGTCAAATACAAAGTAGTTACAACTGAAGGAGTCAGTTGCATAACTACCAAACTACCCAAATTTCAAAATATGTATTTTTTTGACATTTTCAGGAGGCGTATGCAGGTTATAGAGACAACAGTCACATACATGAGGAGGTATACATGGGTGGCAATGCAGAAAGTCACGTATTTAAGGCATACACGATTATTATATATAGCAACTCACGTACATACGCGGGTTTTCGTAAGGAAAGTCGTGTACACATCAAAAACTCATTTTTAGGGTATTATTGGGCATTTTCAGACTTTGGTGTTTGCTAGAAAGTTTTAGGTAACTAAAATATATTTCTAACGGTGTAGAGATGAGGTCAAACGAAGTTACAGAACTCAAGATATGGGTCCTCCAAGTTAGGTGTTTTTTCAGTGACTTTCAATGATTTTCTTGAAGTGTCATCATGGAAGTGTCGACATGTGACGAAAACATAGGAAAGTGGTCACAAGCAGAGATGTGTCATTTTGAGCTATAACAGATTCCCCCTAATGTATGAGGTTAGAGGGGAAGACGATGGCTGAAATGCATTATAAAGGAAACATCTGAGTATGGAGAGAGCAGAGAATCCAAGATCAAAAGGCTCGAACAAAGGTACCTAAAAGAGAGATAAATGTCAGAAGAACTAATCTCTGGAACATACAAGTCCATATATAAAACATCACCATAAAGATACAGGTGGATCCAACATATGTATAACTGATGAAACTATCATAGTTGCTCAATATGCAAAAAGGCTCCATATCAAATCTAAAGGAGTCATGGCCACAAATGAACAAGGTGGATCCATACTCGACAATTGATCATAGCCACAAGAATACAAGGTGGATCTATGTCTCAGCAAAATGTCATATAAAATGTAACAAGGTCTTGCGCAGCTTGGGAAATAGCAAAAATGACGATGCTACTGTCGGCCCAAGGTCTTCAATCCAAACTGCCCCAAAAAGGTATGAATCCTAACCATGCGAATAAAAGAGTTGAAGTCGAACATGGAGGAAACCGTTTGATTATCGATCAATGATGAGAACCGTTAACAAGCACGAGGGAAACCACCATTAATTAAAAGGGTCCCCAAGGTACCTAGTACATTCTAACAAGTGTGATTACAAGGACTTGAAGTCGAACACTTGAAGAATCCACTGAGTATGAGACATTAAGGTATTCCCTCTACCCAATAGCGAGGGAAATTGCCACTGATGACTACAATCCCCAAGGTACTATCATAAAACTCTAAATCTCATTCCCAGAGCAAGAGGTGTTGCAGTCGATAGGAAAATATCCATTGGAAGGAAGGCATTAAGGCATCCTTCATCATCCAACACGAGGTAAGTCAAAGAGTAATTGGATCTGGAATTGGTACTGAATTTCACGACAAGGACCGCCGAAGACATGATGTAATGAACTGATACCAGGGAATGGCTGACACAAAAGGTCAAGGCAACTACATAATGGCCGACAAAGGTTTAATCCTTGAACAGTGAGCATGACACAAAAGTCACTTGGGAAGATTTTGACACAAAAGGAACAACGAAACAAATATGCAATGTAGGAGACATTGATAGATTCCCCATATAATTGGAAAAGAAACCAACCGGAGGAGTAAGAAACTCTGAATCGGGATAAGGTCAAAATACTAGGACCCAACTGTTGATAGACTCAAAACTGGTGCTTTGTTCAAAGAAACAAGACTTGCTGTCGTGATGTAAAATACATAAGAATGAACTTCCCTTTCCCTCTTTCTTGTAAAGGTTTAACGAGTCCAAGAAAGCAAACTCTTGACCATATTCATTTTTTGCAAGCTCGAAGAAAAGACAGAAGAATGCTTGATAAAGCACTAATTCGTGGAGTTTATGAGCCCGAACTAGTACATGCTCGATGATGTTTTCATAGTTTAGAGAGTCTGAAAACTCCAAAGAAGACTCCAGGGGGAACTTTTTCGTCCAATTTAGTCTCTTGAGGCCGGAAAAATATGAAACAAACCATAGAAGAACTCTCTTAGATTCCGAAGAAGTAAGCCACACCTTTTTCGTATTTAGTCAGGAAGGTCCGAAAAAGGTTAAATTACCACCTACCCAACGCTCCTTCAAAAGTAGCATATAGCCTTAGTTTTACGAGTGTTAAGGAAGGCAAGATCACTTAGAAAGATCCAATTGATTACGAGAAATGGGGCTTACAACAATAAACTTGATGCTTTGTTCTTTAGGGTTTAACGAGCATGACAAAGACATAAAGCACACTCAGAATATTTTTCATGTTTAGGTCCAGAGCACGAAAAACAGAAAACTAAGGTCATACCGGGGGTTCCTTTTCCGTAAGTTTAGTCCCTCAAGTCCAGAAAAGTGATAAACCTATGCCTAAGAATACTCTTCTCAATTCCAAAGAAAACAGAGTGTTCCTTTCTCATATTATTCCACATGGTCCGAGAAAGTGATAACCTACCACCAATGTGGCTTCCCATTCACATATTCTTAACGAGCCTGAACGGACAAGTTTACTCGACAGTCAAGTCTATTTTGAGGAGTCAGACCTGGGCCTAAAGAAACTCAATATCTTTCTCGTGAAGTTTTAACAAGTCCAAAAAAGTCGACTCGTGGCCTCCTTATTGTTTTTAACGAGCTCGGAGGAGAGAAAAAGAATGCTCTAAATGCGAGGAGACAAGTGTTAGAGGTAAGCGAAACTAGTTCCAAGCGCGAGGAACAAACCTATGCATAATGCAAGGAAAGTGAGCAAGATAAAGACACTCGAGGAAAGTCTCCCCAAGATAAAATGTGTAAGTTGCAAAGGCAAAATGATACAAGGCTTAGCAATGATGAGAACAAAGATGAGGGCTTATGCAACGAGCTAAAAGCGTGGAAGCCGACGTCAGGCTCACAAGCGCAAGCAGGACACATGCAAATGTAGTTACAGCTTGAACAACAAGAAAAGGCCAGTAAACAGTTGTGAATCCAACTAAAAATCTTGTCTCCAAGAAACAACAACATCATAATCATATTCAGAAGAAAATATCTGATGCAAGTCATTTTGGCAGAAACACATGTGGCTTTGCTATCTTATACAAAAGATGTAGTCAAGGAAGAATCAACGAAAGAGGACTCTATAGTGCCAAGACTTGAGGGTTTATAATCAGTAAGATCAACCTCAGAAGGACAACAAAAATGAACAAGGGACATAGAGTGTACAAGAACAAACTCAGTATCATGGGAGTTGAAAAATTCATATGAAAAATCAAACTCATCAGGATCACTGACTTGTTGTTCGAAGGGAGAGTCAAAAAGACTCAACAAGACCAACATAAGAAGAAAGGTCAGGCTTACTAGGCAAATCGGGGTTAGACTTAGTCACAACTGAACCAACATCCAAAAGAAGTTCAGACTGTATCAAAGACTCTAGGAAGACTTCATCCGAAGGAAGGAGATCATCCGAGATAGGACACATGTCTGAACTTTCAAATGGATCGATAGAGTGGAGAGAAGACTCCACAGTCTATATAGGATGACTCACCTGGTCAATTGCTGGGACCAAGTTCCGAGAAGTTAAGGATGATAACAAAGACTGCTTCTCAGTATCAATTGAACGCAAAGGACATGAGGCCACATAGCTCACCTGTGGCAAGGTAGTGTCTACAGAAACACTAGGAATTAATAAAGGAAAGACCTGGTCTCTACTGGGTCAGGAGATGGATCAAGAAAATCCAACTGATTGATAGTGATAATTTCTTCGCCATGATTAAAGTACATCACATGAAAGAATGTTGGCACCACGACTTGCATGGCATAGACATAATCACGTCCAAGGAGCATATTGAAGTCCAAGGGGTCTTCCATTACCATGAAGTCAACTAAGACGGTCTTCCCACCCAAAGTAATAGGTGTTTGAGCAAGAATTCCAAAGGCTATATAAGTTCTTCTATCAAACACCAGTAACTGACTAGCAGTCGACACAAGGCTGGGAGATCCCATGCCTCGCCAAGCATGAGCAGACAAACTACTAACCGAGGCTCCTTCATCAACAATACAGCGAGCAATTGTGTATGGTTCAACTTTGACCTTTATTTGGAAAGGTGTGTCAAAAGGAAGGTGCGGATCAACTAGACTATCTCAATCAAAGGAAGCAATCCGAGAGCTTGGTGGGGGTTGATCTGAAGCGAATTCAGTGCCCCCTTGTTCATTAAGTTCTAAAGTGGCAGTGAAGAAAATGTGACTAGCAGACACTTCACTCTCCAAAGGATGAGTGGGATTGATCAACAATGAATTCGATTCAACCGCTTCATGAAAGTCACTCTCCAAAGGGAGAGTGGGATTGACCAAATATGGCATTGGTTCAATCACATCAGGATCACTCTCCAAAAGAAGAGTGGGATCGACCAAAGCTAAGATTGGTTCAACCACTGGATCAACCAAAGGTTGAGTAGGTTGTTGAGAAACTATAGGTTGTTCAGGAGAAGGAAATTCTTGTGTCTCAGACCACACTCTTAGCACCTCTGTGATAACAGGGCACTAGTGAGTAAGATGATCTCCCTTGCATAGCTTACAAGGGAACTTAAGTTTGCACTTCGAACAACTAGTTTTCTCAACGATGTCAACATGACTAGCAGTGGCTGACTGTTTGCTTTTAGCATGACCTACAGAGGCTGAGAGTTTGCCCCTAGCATGAACTACAGAGGCTGGGTGACTGGGTCCAACCTGACTAAGAGAGGCTGGTTGTTGAAAGAATTCAGGATGTTCAAAAATGGGATGACCATGAAACGAAACTCTTCGCACCTCCGCAATGGAAGGGCATTTATAAGTAAGGTGGTCTCCCTCACAAAGCTTACAAGGAAACTTGGGCTTGTGTTTTGAAAGGGTAGTCTTTTCAACAGTGTCAACATGACTCGCAATGGCTGACAGATTGTCTTCAGCATGAACCACAGAGGTTGGGAGACTTCCCCCAGCATGACTTGCAGAGGCTGAGAGACTGGGTCCAACATGACCTACAGAGGTTGGACGGGCACCACCAGCATGAACCACAGAGGCTGAATGGTTAGGATCAACATGCTTTGCAGCAGTTGAGTGTGTGCCCCCAGCATGAACTTCAGAGGCTATATGGATCGATCCAACATGACTTGTAGAGGTTGGATGGGAAGGTTCAACTTGAACATCAGAGGTTGAACGGTGCCCTCAACATGAACTACAAAGGCTGAGTGACTGGATCTGACATGACTTGGAAAGGTTGGAAGGATCCCACCAGCATGATCAACAGAGGCTGGATGGTGAAGATCAACTTGAATTGCAGAGGTTGAGTGCTTATATCCAACATGACCTGCAGAGGTTGGATAGGTTCCGCTAGCATGAACTGCAGAGGCTGGGTGGTGAGGTTCAACTTGACCTGCAGAGGTTGAACAGGTGCCCCCTTGCTTATGTGCCTTCTTCCTATTCCTCCTTCTTTTACTCGTTTTAGACTGTTGGTTACTAGTATCAGTACTTTCACCGCATGAGGTAGAAGGAGGAGGAGAATCAACTACAGGTGAGGGGGAAACAATGTTTTGATTCCCTTGATATAAGGAGCTTACTTGAGAAGCACCAGGAGCATTCAGGACAATTGGAGTGGAAAACAACCACACCGATAGCCCTAGGGTGAATCCAGGTAGATTTAGGGTGGCCATCAAGGGAACACCAACATTCCCCGTGAGAGGAACAGTACAAGGAGTTCCCAGCATGGGGATCTCTTGGTTGGTGTTCAAAGGGGTGCTAGACATAGTTTCAAATAAGGAGATAAAATCTAAGGTCAACTAGAAACCAAAAGTACCAAGCACACACCTGAAGGCAGACTAAGTACAGACAAACCACACAACACCCACTAAAAAATTCCTAAAGCTAAACAGAAAAACAAGTATAAGATATGCTTTCCAAAAGAAAGTTGATAAACATTTATCCTCCCACACCTTCTACTGAGGTTACCTTCCAAGCCCGTCCAAGGTCAACCAGAAATAGCCTTCCGGTGTACCTATGTATGAACCCTAGATGTCAAAGAGACTAAAGGCTACCTTAACTATATTGACAGTCTGGGGGGACAGTTGCAAGCCTGGTTCGTACGCATGGGAAGGGTAGCAAAACCCGAAACCCTGTTTAAGACAGAATCCCCAGATGCGCAAAAACCTTGGTCTATGCTTTGACAAGGAATCAGAGGGTTATCTCCTCAGTCCAAGTCTCCACGCGGCCTCGTGCTTAACTTCCGTTTGAGAGGAGCTTCCCAGATTCAATCAACACAGAAAAGGGTTTACCTAGTGATTAGCTAACTACGTCTAAAATTTTATACTTGTGGGGACTTTAAACGCCCTATCCCACAAGTCTAGCCTAAGCTAGTTGGTGCATGACCCTATAAAACAAAAATTACTAATAAATTTTTAAATTATATCGTTTATTTTAAGGGTTGTTTTTAATCAGAGGGTAAATGGCATGAAACTTATGTGGTGTTTTGACTCAAAGTTGAAACAAAATGACTAAACAAAGAGGAATGAAATGCAAAAAGCAAAAACTATTCTCTTCCTTTTTCAAATAGAAACTTGAAAGCCACAAAAGAACAAATTCTTTTTATTTTTTCAAAAATAATGATATGCAGTGCATTAAAGACAAAACTCTAATCTACATGCATATTAAAACACTAAATGTTTTTTTTTATTTTTCTTTTATAAATGCAAAAGAAAAACTACCTACAAAGTAAAGTATGTAGATAACAAGAACAAAGCAAAAGGAACTCTGCTATACAACCACCAAACAAACTCTAGAATGCCCTAAAGTTAGTATAAACCCTACTTGGAAGGAAAGCTTGCATAAGAGACAAGTCAACTACTTTGACATGGTGAAGTTAACCAACAAAAGAAGAAGGAAACCAACACCAACAAGCTTCTGAACTCAGACAAATTTCACTAACAGAGGCTGACCAGAAACATAAGGCAAAAATCATGCCAAGCAAAGTAGGTGGGGGGAAAGAGCAAAGAACAAACCCTAATGCTATAAAAAGGCTTACCACATAGATAAAGAACAACCAAAATGGATGACACTAACTCCCTGGGGTCATGCACATGCAAAGGACACCAAAAGACCTACCAAACAACCCACAACAACAGAAAAAACCACAAAAAATGAGGAAAAAACACTATTTTAGGGGCACACGTGGGTTGTACTACTGACAAGTCACATGTCATACGCAGGTTGACAGTGCAACAAGTCATGTGTACAAGAACACACAGGTTGTATCACTGACATGTCGCGTATCTTACACGGGTAGACATTATAGAAAGTCGCGTGTACCAAACCAGACACGCGACTGTTCAATATGCAACTCACGTATGGGTGGAAAAAAGGTCAAAAACTGCCTTAGGAAGGCAGGGGAGGTATGCTATCAGACTAATAAAGTGTTCCTAAGTGGCAAGAAAGACTCGAAACAATGCAAAAGACTGAAAGAAAGATAGAAACCCCAAACAGACAAGGCTCTCCCCAGCGGAGTCGCCAGTTCTGTTGTAACGGAAAGTATCCTATGGCTAGGGTTTAAGAGGCCATCAACATATTGGGGTTGAAAGGTGGATGTATAATGTTCATCAAGCATATATAAGCAAGATTTAGAGATAAGAAAGGTCCACACCTGATTAACTGAAGGCTGGTCCAATCTTTCTCTAGCCCTTCTCCTGCTCCTCTTCCCCAAGAGACCTGCAAAACAAGTTATACCTTCCTCAAACCAATATGACCACATATAAACAAATGATAATCAAATAAACATGAAATAATGATCTGATTAACATCATCATATGATCATAAACAGAGTTTCAATCACACATTGAACAATTATTTAGGAAGATGAAGGACATCACATCTTTATTAATATTGAAAACAAGTACAAGTATACCTTCTCTTCAAGTTCGGCACCTCACGAAACCTTGATCTGGTTCTACTGCTTCTTTTCTCCAAGGAACTCAGCCTCCAAGCTCTGCAACACAAGGAGATAGCTTCTAGGGCAAAGGCGTGGGCAAAGAGAGCTCCAAATCCTCCAACATAACAATGCAAAGATTGAAGTCTACTCTCATGGACCTCCCTACCTATATTTATATGCTTAATGGAGAGTTAGGGTTGAAGACAAAGTAGTTACAACTGAAGGAGTCAGTTGCATAACTACCCAAACTACCCAAATTTCAAAATACGTATTTTTTTGACATTTTCATGAGGCATACGCGGGTTGCAGAGACAACAGTTGTGTACATGAGGAGGTATACGGGGGTGGCAATGCAGAAAGTCACATATTTAAGGCGTACACGACTATTATACATAGAAACTCACGTATGTACGTGGGTTTCCTTAAGGAAAGTCGCGTACACATCAAAAACTCATTTTTAGGGAATTTCTAGGCATTTTCAGACTTTGGTGTCTTCTGGAAAGTTTTAGCTAGATGAAATATATTTCCAACAGTGTAGAGATGAGGTCAAATAGAGTTACAGAACTCAATATATGGGTCCTCCAAGTTAGGTATTTTTTCTGTGACTTTCAATGATTTTCTTGAAGTGTCGTCATGGAAGTGTCGACATGTTACGAAAACATAGGAAAGTGGTCACAGGAAGAGATGTGTCATTTTGAGCTATAACAATAGTCATATGGGAGATGAATCTAAAATTCCTGCTTTTGAGAAAGGTTCAGATAAAATCCAGCATGCAGAGTTCAAGAATGGACTATATGTTCCCTCTCCTACAACAAAGCAAATTGTTGAAGATAGAGAAGAAGCATGATGTTTCACACAGTCAATTCAAATTGAAGAAAGTCTCCTTGGAGTGACTCCTTCTCCTACTACTCCAGAATTTTATGAGTTCTCTGATATCTCATCTTCTCACATGGTTGATCCAGAATAAGACATTCGAATCTATGTTTTTGAAGAAAAACTCTCCTTCCATTCTTTGCAAAACTTCTTTAGTGATTCTTCTATTTTAAATTATGTGCATAGTTTACCGGTGATTGTTTTAGAAAAGGAAGAGCAATTTGATTTCTTTATCTCTAATGATGTTTCTGGTGTGCAGATAAGTGATACCATGGATATTTTGGAAATAATATCAGATTATAGGAGTGATCCATTCACTCTCATTGATCTAGAGCTTCTAGTAAATTCCTACATGATTGCATGCACCAATTCTCAGAATTTTGAAGAAGGAGAAAATTGTGCATTTACCATCTCGATGGAGCACACTTTTGGATCTGATATGACATTATTTGGTTCAGGTTTTAAGTTTGAAGAGCTTTCAGTAATGCGTGTAGCTGCTCTCATCAATTTTGGTGTGAAAAATCAAGTATAGCGAGTCTCCTTCAAAATTGTTGCTGGGGATTTGATATCATTCCACACTCTCGGATTTGATATGAAATTATTTGGATTTGACATGATATTATTTGGATCTGATCTGATATTATTTGGTTCAAGTTTTAAGTTCCAAGATGCTTCAGTCATGCTTGTAGTTGGTCTCTTCAATTTCGGTGTGACAAATCAAGTACCACAAGTCTTCTTCAAATTTGTTGCTGGGGATTTGATGTTAGTTTCCTTTTATGAGTTTGATGATATTATATTTTGTGAATAATTGGTTATTTATGAAGCTATATCTTATTATGGAGCTCAAGCATTCTCTCTCCACAGTCCCGAGGCTTTTCTACATATCTATTTGATCACATGCTCATCTCCTCATAGAACTAGTAAAGATGGAGACAATCTACATTCGTCTGGACACTTGCTCCTAACACTTGGGAATAACTTTACCTCACATGGTTTGATGTTCAAGGCTGCAATATATCAGTTTCTTGGGTGTTCCTCACATGGTTCGAATTCGCAAGCACTTTTGCTCTCTTATCAGATGATTTCAGTTGCTCTACATGGGTGCAATTTTCATCTAGCAGCTATCTATATTTATGATTCAGTTGAGCATATTATTCTTCTTCCAAAGAGAAAGATTCCTCTAGAAATAATCATTTATTTTGGATTCAGAGGTTCACATGCATAGATTCAGGATGCTGCTGAACAAAAGAACCAGAATACTGCTTTGTTACTGCAAATTGCAGCAAAAGATTTTGCAAGTTTTTAACTTGTTTTTCCTGATTCCTCCTTATTTTGAGGGGGGGGTTTCCCATGAGTTTTTCCCCTATTTCCTCAATTTATTAAGCAACATTTTATCTTTTAGATTGTATATGGGTGAATTTTGTCCTTGTTTCCAGGGCCCACAGTTGTCCAAGTTAGGATTCAGGGGGGGTGTTAGGATTTATAATCCTCCTTGTCCAAATGGTCTATTAGATTATATTAGCCTATATTAGGAGTCATTTAGTTATTATTGGATCGACTAGTACCATTGGGTCCACTTGGCCTAATAGGGACACATGTATCATTCACTAGAGTTTGGAGAACATCGATATATGCTAACTTGAACTGACTGCACTTGCATGCATCGGTTTAGGTGCCTTCTAGGCCAATCCCTACAATTTAGGAGCCACTGGGAGTGCCGGCACCAATCTCCTTCAGTTGTTGGCAGTTGGCAACTACTTAATCTTAGTTATGATTCAATTACATTCAATTAGATGTCCTCTAGTTCAGTTAGTGCTAGTCTTGCATGGATGCATGTGGATAGGCACCTATTCTCACCTACCACCTCAGTTAGACTAGTTTAATCGATTATCACTGATTGAGATACTGAATTAGACAACTGGAGCTTAGCTAGTCATCTCCGATAGTGATTTAGACACTTCTAGTTATCCATACAGTTAGATTGATTAGGTAGATTTTAATTCATCTCTCATGATTCGAATACTCCTTTATGTATTACCATTGTATACGGGTGGGATGTAATGAAGTTTATACTGTAATTATATTGAGCAATACTTGTCCGTTTCCTTTGAGATTTGTTTTGTTTAGTGTGTATTATTCATTCCTTTTCACTCCATAATAATTAAGAATTTGATTGCACTCATTGCCTGAAGATCTAATGGCACAATAATTCTAATAACTCAGACATTGCAAGTGCCTTTTGTATGTCTGTAGTTGCAAGGATGACAACTTCTAGAATTTTTGTCTTTTTAATAAAACATGAAGGTTCCTTTCTTACTCCTGATCTCTAAGATGAACTTACTAGACTGTGAAAGGGATATTCATCTGGTGTAGGAGGCAACCGAGTAGCTTTTGTAGTCTCCATTCCACCTCAAACCCTTAGAAATCACATTTCTTGGAGCTCTTAATCACGCTCAGTTTTATATGTTTTAATTTCAAAATGAGAAAATATCATTAATGGTAGAGACATATGCATTAAAAACATAATTGTGCATAATAAAGGGCAAAACAAATGAGGAGAAAACGAGATCAAAATTAACCAATTATAAGACACACATAAATTGCGCCCACAAAATTAGTGCGACACTCATAGTCCTAAAATTTAATTCCTAACCAATTGTTGATATTGGTAAGACCCCCACCAATCACACATGCTTACTTTATACAAGGTATTAATTAGCCCTTTCTATATTGAAATGGAAATCCTTTTGGTTATGGCTAAACTATTATATGTAAGGTAAGATGCTTTGTTATACTTACTAATATAATCTATACCAATGAAAATAAAATGAAAAAATGTAAATGAGTTTGGCGTAAACGCAAGGAAGGAAATGTAGGTAAATGCAATATGCAAAAGGAAACTAAATAAGTCCTAACTAAACGGGTGAGAACAATATCCATAAATGTAACAATAATAGGAAGAATAGTATCGTTTCTATAAAAATTGACTTTGAACTGAACCCTCCCAACTCCCTCTTAAAGTGAAATGATCTTATTAGTAAGAGCGTTTCCCTACCACAAAACCAATTAGTAACCAAACTTAAACAAAACATAATTAGATTTACAAGAATAGGGAAAATGATCCACCAACTAAAGCACATGCATAATCAAATATTATGAGCAAGTGAGGATATTCTCCAATTACTTGAGAAGCTCCATGTTTCATAATAACAATAATATAAGTTAAGTTCATAACCAAGTGAAACATCAAATTGGGCATCAACAATCATATGACAAGTGAGTATAAACATCATAACATAAGAAGAGACCCATAGGTAAGAATGCTAACACCCACAAGCACCAAGAAACATAGGAAGGAGAAAAGAGCCCATGACCAAACACATCATTGAAAGAATATAAAAAAACTAGCTAATAATAATGTCTTTATCAATAATGAAGACGACTTACAATGCCAAAAGGAGAACCCTTTTAATACATACAAAGGATTTATTTATAGTTTTAGTTCATGACTCTTGGCCTTCCTGTAATGCCCCATTTTGACCTAACCAGTTGAATTATCATGGCCTATTTGTACTTGCTTATTATTGTGGAACTTCATCAGTTTGATGACTCTGTGGACTTATGGATGTATTCTTTTGCAGAAATTATATATGTGTGTGTGATGTTAAATATTGATTATGTTCATGTTTTGATTATGTTTCTATCATGCAAATTTAATAGAGGATGGTACATGGATACCGATTTAAAGCTATGTGTCAAATAAATGATGATGATGTCGGATGCATGATACAAAAATGATTACATCGTCATTAGTATTAATGAAATATGTATACATGTCAATGATTGTACGATATTGCACAACATTTTGTTATGAGACTAACTAACAGGTTCAGAAGAGCTAAGGGATAGTTGAACCTACAAAATGGAAGTACATTGACAGTACAAATTCCAAAAATATAAATGCTATACAAGTGATGCATTATTGTTCTATATGAGTATTGGTTTATTATCATGATGTGTGAGCATGTGTGAGGTTTTAGGAAACTCAACTACCCAAACTGGTTATTCGATGAGGAATCCCTAAGAACAACAATAACAACACAATATTCCTATGAAGGGTGTTGACCCTTGTTCCATAGGAGGGGTGGAGGCATTACCCACCATTTATCCTCCGAAACCTAGAGTCATGGGAGGGTTTTTATACGACGCTCTCCCCAAGGGGTGTGATGATGACTAGGGTTTGTATGTGTGTTAAAACTCCTCCTTTACTCGTGTGATAAACTTAGTATACCATGCAGTTGGTGTTGTGTTATTGTGATGTAGTTAGTAATTATTGTTAGATAATGTGATTTTTGAATTGTTGCATTTGATGCTTACTTACAATGGATATGATCTATGCACTAGAGGTTAATCGTGTTACTATTAGTACATAGTAGGATATGTATGTATTAGCTACACGCACATACCTTGTGCGCATATGCTTGTATTACTCAAATATAAATTTATTATTTAACTACATGATTAATTGTATTATGATTGTTGGTATTGAGGTTATTGGGTTAACTATACATTAATTTATGAATAAAAGTGTATTATATTTAATGTTCATTTTCCTTAATTAGACACATATAATTTTAATATT
The DNA here is from genome assembly GCA_001517045.1 of Pseudotsuga menziesii. Lineage (NCBI taxonomy): Eukaryota > Viridiplantae > Streptophyta > Pinopsida > Pinales > Pinaceae > Pseudotsuga > Pseudotsuga menziesii. Next base: position 653,022 of record LPNX010348769.1, read on the forward strand.
TATTAGAATTTAGATCGTAAGATATTAATTACAATGTTTGAGCAAGGTTGAAGTTATTCATATTAAATTGATTGGATTGTTAGGTAAATGTCAATCAAAAGTAAATGACTGGATATGGTTGTAATTTTAAGATGAATATTTTATTATTATTATTGAAATAGTACAATTGAAGTTATTCGAATTGATTTCATGATCGAGTAAAAGTCAAAGGAATTAAATGAATGAATATGGTTGTGCCTTAAAGTGATTATTTTAATTGTTTTTAGAAAATGGTGCACTTGAAATTTAATTAAGTTGACTTGACATGTTATCCAAAATGTACGTGAATAAATATGAACATGATTATTTAACATTATTTCTAGAGGGTAGTGGATCACTCCTCCTGAGGAAGGAGGCGGTGGGAAGTGCTTAAGATGGAGGAGAAGCAATGAATGAAGGGATTTTTTTTTTTTTTTTTTTTTTTTGGGGGGGGGGGTTATTTTGGGAGGACAAAATTCTTGGACACTATGAGAGGGGAAAATTGAAAGGAGTGGGGAAAGGAAGTTGAAGCTGGGAACCCATGGAGGAAACCAGAAGGAGATCGGAACTAGAGGGGTAGTTGGATCTCGAGAATCTGAACTAGAGGGGTAGTTGGATCTCAAGACCTGCTTGGGAATGTTGTTGCATATGTGTCTGTTGTTGTTCTTGGGGACTTTGGGCATGGAGGGCCAATGAATATGGGTTCCTTGGAGCTAGGGATCCAATGAGGTTGTTCCTAGATGGATGGGTGGTAAATCTGTTTGGCGGTCGAGTTTCCTCCTGCAGGGGAAAACTAGTTATCTACATGGAGTTAGTATGGACAAACTACTGATTTACATGTATTTTGCTGTTATTTAATTTTCGTAATTCTAAAGGAAATTAGATCTTAGATGGTTCAATATGTTGTAAGTTTTTTTATACCTCCAATGTTAGTGTATAAGTTGTTAGTATTGAAATTTGTACTGCTAATTGGATTGAAGTAGACCTGAAAGGTTAAATTGGTTAGTACCTATAATTAAACAAAAACCAAACAGAAATACGACATAACATAAATTTTAGTCCAGAAAAGAGAGTAACACAATGTTTAGATGTATTAAATAAACTTCTATTAATAGAATTTACTGAGGACCTGGACAGGTCGATTACACTTCCAACTTCGTAACACTTCAACTACCATAGATTACTCTTAAGTTCTATTTCTGAACCTATTGCAACTTCATCATATTCTCACTTCAACTATTAATATTAGTTGTGAGAATAATTGTTTCATGAATTCCATAAATACAATGTTGATCACACAAGTGAGGATTTCTAAAAACAATTTATTTAGTGGCATAAACTACTAATACTTATATGTCCTCTTCCTCATTATTGTTCTCACATTCCCAACACTTTGACTATATTTATCCATTGCATTTACATGTGGTTGGAAATTTAGGTGTCTTCACACTTGTTGTCACGTCCTCGCTCATCAATACAACCAATGGAGGGGACATGATCAATTTACGGGGTTCTAAATTTTGCCTTAGGGGTAGAATATGAAATTCTTAAACATGTAAATGACTATGTAGCTGCATAGATATAATCACATCGGAAATAAACCCTATCTATGCACAAAACATACATATACTGGAATATTCATCACATGCCTACTAATTAAAATAATTGCACATTTAAATACAACAAGAAATTAACAAGTAAACACTTATATTTTCAATGAAGTTGCCTAAGCAGTTGGTTATTGAAGAGAAATGTTCCACCCAACCGTAGGCACTTTGTCCAACACTTTATCTTTCCACTGAAAGGCCACCCTCGAGCTGGGCTATGTATCCACTAAGGAGGAACCACACATGCTCACTCATAGCCACACACATTCAATTCTCAGGATAAGCTAGCATTGCAATTGGGTTTATCAAACATGCAAAGAGACAAAAAAGTAAAATTATAAGCCAATGAGATCAACCACATAGCTACATGCATCTCAATTGGCTTCAACAGACTCTAGAACCCACATTACCTACCACACCCGACATAAGGAAGGTCCCTTTCTATGCTACGCAGTCCCTCAGGAGCCCCCTTCCCTCCAATGTTATTTAGGGTGGGAATAGAAAGGTACAAGTTGTTAAGACTTTAGAGATTTCTTGGCTTCACTAGGTTTATTAAGTGATTCAACCTCTAATCTCTCTATGGATTCAATTTTCTCTTAAATTTTATGATTTATGACCACACAAATTTCAATCACAAAATTCAATTTCTAGGCTCCCAAATCTGGGTTTTCCCATGTATTTCTAAGCTTTCAAAACTCTCAAATTTGCCCCAGGGTTGACATCTATGGATTCTGCACATGTTTTTTTGGGCATGTTTGACACTCTGAAACATGGCTTTTCCTTTGGTTACAAATTATGTTCTCTTCCCTGATGGGAATGCATAGCTTGTTGAAAAATTATGAGTTCTATTTCCTACCCATGGAATGGAAATGAAGGGAAACAAATCCCCATGAAATAAATTGACTTCTTGATACAAAAAATTGAGCCCATCCTCTGCCATACAAATTTATGGGTTTATCCCATGCTCCATTAAATTCATGAGCTGATTTTTCAGCAGCCTTCTTACAACATAATTAAATACTAGCAAGGAAGTCAATATGGGTGGCTGCTTACCATTTATGGCACCTGGGTTCTTAATATGACACTTGGAAAAATAGGTTTTAATCCCACACACCCCTTTCCTCTTCCTACTGAATAAACATAACCCCTCAGTTTAATTGCCTCCATAAACAAATCTTAGAATTTTATTTGCATTATCAATATTTACATTGTTTTTACATTTTTCCATGACTGACTAGCACATGTCCACAAAAATATAAATACTTGCCTTTATAAGCCGAGCATTTATTAGTGGGACCTTGTTCTTAAGCTCTACATTAGGAATCATACTCCATGTATTTACAATATGTACAAATCAAGCCAATACATTATAGGGGTCAAAATGGGGGTGTTACATTCCCCTCCCACTTAAAACAACACTATCCTTGATGTCCTTAAAACTTAACAAAAATGAGTATGCCTATCTCATGACATCCTCCACCTCCCATGTAGTCTCATGGGAACTAAGGTGCTTCCATTGCACCTTTACTTGTCTAATGGATTGGTTCTGGAGCAATGTTACCTTCTTGTTGAGGATGCGTATAGGTTCCACTTGGAACTCTCCCTTGGGTTTGATGTGAATCACATTCCAATCAATTACATGATTAGGATCATGTACATACTCCTTAAACAAAGAAACATGAAAAGAATTATGAGCTATCATGTTAGAAAGTAATGCAGCCCTATATGCAACTGGACCTATCTTATCAAGGACTTTGAATGCCCCACAATATCTCAGTGCCAACTTGGCACAAATGTTCAACTTTAGGGATTTTTTTTTTTTACTTTGACTCTACACTCGAATAAACGTGATCTCCATCTTTAAATTCCTTGTGCAATGTTTTCAAATTTGTGTAATTTTTCTACCTATCCCAGGCTANTTTTTTTTACTTTGACTCTACACTCGAATAAACGTGATCTCCATCTTTAAATTCCTTGTGCAATGTTTTCAAATTTGTGTAATTTTTCTACCTATCCCAGGCTACCTTTAATTTTTTCTTGATCTTAACAATTTCCTATTCCATTTCCTTGAGCATTTCTGGCCCAAACATTATCATATTTATCGAATTATTGCAACTCAATGGAGTTATGCATCCTTTTCCATACAATGCCTCAAATGGAAAAATTCGCAATGGTGTTTGATGCCCATTATTGTATGCAAATTCTACCAAGTGTAGGTAATCCTCCCACTTGGATGGCTTATCCATCACATACATCCTTAACATATCCTCGAGAACTTGATTCACCCTCTCAGTTTGACTATCTGTTTGAGGATGATACACTGTACTAAGATTTAGTTCAGTTCCCAATTCCTAAAATAACCCTTTTCAAACATTGGATGTGAACTTTGCATCTTGATTTGAGACTATTGCTTTGGGTATCCCATGCAATATGAATACCTCTTTCATGAAGATATTTGCTATGTCACTTGTTTTATGAGTGGACTTGAATGCAATAAAATGAGTTGCCTTTGATAGTTTTTCCACCATAACCATGATTGAATTGTGTTGACTTATTGTCATAGGAAAAATTGTTATAAGATCCATATAGATTACTTCCCATGTCCATTCTGGAATGGTCAAAGGCTGCAATAGTACCGCTGGATGTTGATTTTTTGTCTTGACTTGTTGGCACTTTTGACACAGGGAAATGTATTATACTATATCCTTTTTCATCCCATGCCAGAAGTATTGTTTCCTTCTATTGTCATTGTCTTTTGATGTATTGGATGTCCGAAGTATGGCATTTGTTGAATTTACTCCATTACCACCTTCTTTAAATCTACATAATTTGAAAGATACAATAAGCCTTTATAAACAAAAAGAGTGTTTTCTCCGAGCTGATATGCTTCACACTTTTTCTCTAATTGTACCCTGCTGCAATTTCTCTTTTACTTGAAGGTAAGTCCCATCCTTATTTTTGGCTTCAAGAACTCTTGTTCTTAAATATGATTTGCACATACTTAAGGATACTACATGAAATTTTCTACCAACGACATTTGCGACGTTATTCTCTTTTCTTTTTGCATGTGTGATTTAAAAATCAAACTCACATAAAAATTCTAGCCATCTAGCATTCCTATCATTTAGTCTTTGTTGATCAAACATATACTTTAAGCTCATGCAATCCATTCTAATCTAAAATATTCTTCCTAACAAGTAATGCCTCCACATCTTGAGGGTGTGTACTATGGATGGTAATTCTAAATGATGAGTTGCATAATTCGTTTTATGTTCTTTCAATTTTTCTAGCCTCATAGCAAATCACAAATCCTTTTTGCATAAATACTCCACCTAGTCCTTCAATGCAAGTATTTATGCATACTACAAAATTCTTCTTTGGATCCTCAATCTTAAAAACAGGGACACTAGTAAGTAACTTCAATCGCTGAAATCTTTCGTTGCATTTATGAGACAATACAAACTTTACATTCTTTCTTTGCAATAATGTAGTGGGATGAACGATCATGGAGAATACCTCAATGAAATTCTATGGTATCCTGCAAGACCCATAAAAAAATCTAGCATGTGTGACATTCATTGGAGTAGGCCAATCCATTATGGATTCAATCTTTTCTGGATCCAGTGTAATTCCTTCTTCCAAAATAATATGACCTAAATATTTTATCCTTTTTGATATAATTCACACTTGCTTAGATTTGCATATACTTTGTGGTCCATAAGAATTTGCAATACCATTCTTAAGTGTTCGTCATGTTTTTCTTCATTCCTTAAGTAAACAATAATGTCATCCAAGAACACTAACAGAAAATTATCCAAATACTTGTTGAAAAAATATTCATGAGACACATGAATGTGGAGGGGGCATTGGTGAGATGAAATGACACCATTGTGAATTCATAATGGCCATGTCTTTTCCAAAAAACTATCTTGTGAATGTATTCTTCTTTTATTCTCATTTGATGATAACCACACCTCAATTCAATCTTTGAAAACACTTTGGCTTCCTTCATTTGATCAAACAAATCGTCAATTTTGGACAATGGATACTTATTCCCGATTGTCACTTTATTTAGCTTCCTGTAATCAATACATATCCTTAAAATCCCATATTTCTTCTTAACAAATAGACAAGTTCCCTCCAAGGAAACACACTTGGTCTGATATACAACTTGTCCATTAATTCTAGTAGCTACATTTTTAACTCTACCAATTCTGATGTGCTCATTCTAAAAGGAGATTTGGAGACTGGGGTTTCCCCTGAGACAATATTGATTGTAAAATCAGTGTCCCTTTTTGGTGATAGCCTTGACACTTCATCTAGAAACACATATTTGAACTTTTACAACAAACAATAGTCTTATAGCTTTGGGCCTTTTTCCTCTAATGAAATTGGTGTATGTACTGTATATAGCTGGAAATATTTCTTGTAAAACTTCCTTAAGCGTAAGGCCGAAATTTGCCTTCCTAAAACTTTCTGGGGAATCCCTTTCACCACTCTCAGCCTTCCCTCCCCATCATTTCATTCAATGACCTTTTTATAGCAATCTACCTTGGCTCTATGTTTTTTGAACCAATCCATACCAATAAGAACATCGTAAGATCCTAACAATAGGACATTCAAAACTACTTTTGTGAGGATTCTGTTCAACTCTATGGGGCACTTCATCACTACTTCACATACATTTATTTTTTCTCCCGTGGCTAATTGAACTAGCCAAGACTTATTATGCTTCATTTTTGTAAGACAACAACTTTCATCCACTTTTGGAGTAACATAAATATGAGTAGATACTGTACCAATCAAAACAAAAATAGGTTGGTTAGCAATCTTACCTTCAACTTCCACTACTGGTGATTAATGGGATGCCTAATGTTCATCCAACGCTGCATGAATTCAGGGAGTTTCCCTTGATATATCCTCCATTGTAATTTCTTATTCTAAGTTATGCAAGCCTTGGGGGTTCTCTCTTCGATGTGGATAGCCTTTAAGAATGTTATTTTCTCCATATCCCAAACACTAAAGTGGTCATTTTGGTCCTTTTTTTGCTACTATTGTTGGATTAATTCCACTTCGTGCTTGACGACCTTGCTGGAAATTCCTTGGTTGAATTATAAATGGTGGAGGCTTGAATCCACTTTTCCTTTGGTCAAATTTTTCCTTTGGATTTTCTTTCCATGTTGGATGAAGTTCTAATTTTCTTTTGATTTGTTCATAGCAATCCATTTCCATTATGATGCCTTCATTAAGGGTTGGTGGATTAACAAACTCAATCATGCCTCTGTAATTCTAGGGCAGACTTTAAAGGAAGCTTTGAATTTTTACCCTTCCATATTTGATGTAATCTACATAACTTAGCAATTCTAAAAACTTATGGACATGTTCTTCCATGGACTTTTGTCCCAATTTTAGTTCATTTAACTCCTTCCTCTTGTTATCATAATACCTAGCAGATAGGTATTTTTACTTGAAATACTTTTTAAATCACTCCTATTGATCCTTCTTTCTTTGATTCCCTTTACTTGCATGAGGTGATCCCACTAATTTGAAGCTCGACCATTGAGAGTGTAAATAACAGTTTTGGCCTTTTCATTTCCTGAGTAATCATGAATTTGAAAATATTTATTCATTCCAAGAATCCATGCTTATGCTTCCTGACTTGTATTACTTTCTCCATCAAATGTGGGTGACCTTACCTTTCTGAATTTTCCTTATGGAATGCTTTTAAAAGTTCTTCTTCTTTTGAATATGTTAGAAGTATGCTTTGGGATACATTGATAACTTCGAGAATTGCTGCATGACCTTCTAATAGAAGACCTTGACAAAGACACCTTATGTGTCAAGCTCATAGAACCTTCTCTTGGACTTGGAGTCCTCCTTTTAGTGCGGCTTCTAGAGAGACTTTACACACTTTTTCTTCCTTGACCGACATTTCTTGGATTAGATCCAATATGAGCCCTATGTTGAATATTAGTGAGGCTCTAAAGGATGACAATGTTAATATGGTTATATTTTTCTTTAGCCTTGATCAACCTCTCATTGAAACTTCTTATTGTTTCAACCAAATTTTGAGGAGTGGTATGCTCTCTCCTCCCACTGGATTATGTCTCAGAATATCCCTTTTGCATATTTTCTCCTAGGAAATCCTCATCATGTTCATAGGGGTCCTGAGCATCATTCATGATTACCATATTTTTTTGGAGACCTTTTCCCTTTGCTTGTTACCCTCTGCTACCTATGTTCAAAGATTGTCAATTGCAAGCATTATGCATCATAGAGTATTTATTAGACATCTTAATAATACATGCAATGACACATAAAAATGTAGTTCCTTATTAGAATTAGTCTCATGGAATAATTCACCTGGTTCCTAGATCCTTTTTTGTTCCATTTATGCATTCTAGAAACTACCCCCTATTGACATTTTTTGTCAAATCAAGGTTACATGAATTCCTCATTCAGGATCATATTGTGCATTACTATTCCCCTATGGACAATATTTATGATGTTGATATCCATGCTTCATTTCGATCTTGGATATGAAAGTTACATATTCCTTAAAATGTTGATATTTCCCAATTCTACACTTTTTTTCTACAGGTGCAATTATCTTTGAAGACCAACTTCAGCCGCATATAGAAGAAAATCTAGCAAGAACTATAAAATATTTTTTGTAGGGAATTGTTAGTGCATATAACAAGTGACACTCAATAACTTTTAGATATATGACTCGATGCTCCAATCAACTTCTATAAAATTACAAGTTTGACTACTTTTGCACTTTTTCCCATACGTAGAATTTGTTGTAGTTCATGTAGCACACTTATCCTTAGTTTAATGGAATAGTGTAACATTTCCATCGTCATTAGCCCCGTGGTCACTGTTGTAATCTCACAGATCACAGAGGGTTACCAATAATGCACATTAAAACATACAGACATAACAGAGACAAGAGACCATTGTCGACTGTGATTCTTTTTGGTGGTCCTTCTTCTTTCTATCTCTTTTCCTCTTATGTTTATGTTGTTCTTCCTGCTGTTGTGCCTATGCATCTGCAAGGGGTAGACTCTCATGTGGTTTATTTTCTTTTGGTGGGTTTTCTGGTTGCTGATCTGCAACGGTCGGTGGAACTTCTAGTTGGATTTCTTGGGTGAGCTCTGCAGCTGGATGTGTATTTGGGGGATTTTGTACAAAGGGTTAAGGTGTAGATGGTTCAGGTACAGATGTTTCAAGGTTTGGTAAAGGTTCTGGATTGTGAAGTGAAGGTGGAGATGGTGAATGGTCGGGTGTAATTGGTGTAGTGGGGATATTGTCGGTTGGTGTCGAGTCCTCGACTTGTGGTGGTGAATCATCTGGGTCATTAGAGAATAGGTTGTCGATCACATGGTTGATTTATTCTAGGTTCTCTTCTTCCACATATCTTGTTGTCTCATTGGCTAATGGAGGGTGTGGGATGTCGGCAGGGATAAAGGATGAGGTTCAACTTGCGATAAATTGAGATGTCTTGTCACGGTTCCTCACGAATGTCGACTTTATAATTGCCACAGATCTGGGTTTCTGGGGTATTTGTCTAGGTTGTGGAGGAATGAGCTACCTTGATCCACTAGCTTCGATCAGAGGACATTTGGTGATGATCCTCTGGACAGAGGTGAGTAGTTTAGGCAATTTTTCAATGTATGGCTGGAAATCACAGTCCTAGTTGAACCTCTCTTTCAAGGTTTCTAGCATAACATTTTTGCATATGTTGACTGGGCTTATGGTGGGTATCTGTGGAATTCTTCCTGTGTGATCTGGGTTGGAGATGGGGGTGGAGGTGTAGAAACTAAATCCACAATGTTTTCAGCCATTGACGTGTTTATGCTTTTTACCTTTTTCGGTCAACCTTGTTGTGCTCCTGACTCAGAAAAGCGCCTAAATTGCGTCTCGACCGGACCTTTGTTTGCTACAACATATTCTATGATGTCGACAACCATAGCTACTAGTTTGTCTTCATATTCTGATTCTGAGAGGATGAGCTTGTGCTTCCCTTTCTCTTTTGCCTAAGTTGCCTTTTTTCTTGCGGTTGCTATTTCCTTTGCCAGTTTTCTGATTGTATCTTTGGTTATAGCATATTCTAGGTTGTTAGATTCAATGTCTTCCTCTAGTTCTTCTCCTCCCTCCTGTGTTTGAACTGGACTAATACTTTTCTCAGCTGGCTTGGTTACCGGCTACTTTGTCGGTGTACTTCCCCTTTGGGCCGTTGGTGGTATGATTGTTGATTGTAGTCTGTTGGTGTCTTCTGCTAGTGTTTCCTCTGACATGAAAGTGCTGATGTGTAGTTGAAGTTCATAGTCCTCTTCCTTCTCCTGGTCTGTTAGTGGTTCTTCAATTTCTAGGTTTACTTCCTTAGCCTTTGCTAGTATGGATATCTTTGTGCTGGATTGTCTAGCTAGCTCACGGAATATCTCTTCGACTTTTGGGTAATAGTCAAGGGGCTTTGCTTTTGCTTTTGCTCCCTGCATATACCAAACTGCAGTGTGGTCGAGTTCCAGTTGCATGTGTGCTGTTTTCGACAGACTTCGTTGGATGTTCTGAGGCACCCTCCATCTGGTTGTCTGGATTTTTAGGTGTTAGAACCAGTTTTCCAACAGTACTTTTCCATTTGCTAATTCTTTCAATGTTCCAGTCTGCACAAATGGCTTGAACCTCCACATGTGGAATTTTGTTGGTTCTTGGAACTGCTTGTCCCCAACTGGGCACAAGTGGTACATCATTATCCAGATTATCAGAGATGGGAACCTTATGATCCCGATCGACTACTGGCATTTATCACAGATAGTTTTGAGCATGTTGGCGACATACTTAGCTCATCTGTATAATTTTCCTGTTTCTACTATTGTGTCTACCGCTTCTAGCACATCCAGCTTTAGGTTGCTCCCTTGTCCTATAGGTGTGAGCCCTATTGCTATGATTTTGGCCACGATTTTTGGCCTCCGGGCTTGTATCTGACTAATCATTAGCCCTTTTGAATTTTTTCCTGATGGCGTTCCAGTTAATCATTCTACCAGTCCTTCTTTTATGCCGACAAGGAGTGAGTTGCCTTGGTTTGAAAGACTAGTCAGCTTGTATATGACTTCGCCAGAGATCTCTACTGGCTTGTTGAAGTAAAATTTCTCATTATGGTATCGACTGATAATGAATTTTACCGCTGCTTCTTTCGTTCCTCCAAAACTCGCCATGAATGGTGTGTTCATGTAGTTCATAATGGAGCTATGGTTTATCTTCTCTACTGCTTCTGTCGGTTTCTTGTCAACATAGGCCCATTCTTTGATTTCGGCCCAATTTTTTTCCCATGAGGTTTCTTGTACCTTGGCGTTCTTGACATTTCTTAACCTTCTCATCAATGGGGTTTAAGTAGATTGCAGTTCCTTTGTCTTTGCAACTACGCCTTTGGTTTGTTTCGGTGCCATCTCGTCGGTTTCTTGGTTGACTTTTCTTATAGATTCTTGGTTCTCAATTTTTTGATTGTTGAATTTCTCTATCTCTTCAAAATATTGTAAATGATATTTTTCTGGTCCGATATTTATAGGTGGAGCGGTTGACGTTTCTGTCGATGGATGTATTAATGGCGGAAGTGATGGTCCAGCGCGGTTTGTGGGGTTTGCGTTAATTGTGATTTGATTTTGGCGCTCCTTCTGACCATAGTCATGAAGGCGTGATTTGACCTTTGGGGTCGTTGGTCGATGTCGATCGTGCAAGCAGCCGATGGGTTTGATGTCGGTTGTCGAAGCGTTGGTTTCCTGTCATCCTGGGTTATGGGTGTTGGTTCTATTTTGTTGTTTTTAATCTTTTTATATTTTTATAGTTTTTGTCTGACAGTTATGCTCATTATATTTATGTTTTTTTTTTTGGAACTTGTTTTAATTTTTGTACCGTTTTAGTCGGGCATCATTAACAAGTTTCCAAAAGACTATGCCTTGTAACGTCCTTAGTCTGACTGATCCATTGGTACGAATTTCTTCGACAACGTAAGGTCCCATCCATTGTGTGTGTAACTTTTTGGGTTTTCCTTTTACTTGACTGTGATATAGTAAGGCGAGGTCCCCTATCGACATATTCTTGTTTTTGATATTGCAATTGTGCCAAGCCTTCTGTTGTTGGTTTTGGATTTCTTGGTGTTGTAAAGCAATCAGCCGGTCCTTCCTGCCTTGTTCGACATCGACATGTAAAATATCCGCTATGATAGGTGTTTGTTGTCGAAAATGTAGTGGAACAACTGATTTTTGTCCATAGACTAGTCGAAACGATGTTTGGTTGGTCGAACGCTTGTATGTTGTTCTGTAAGCCCATAGTACTGCAGGTATCTTTTTGTCCCAATCATCCTTGTCGGTATTACAGATTTTAGTTAGGCCCTTTGTTAATGTTTTGTTAAATGCCTCGATTGCTCCATTCAACTGGGTGTGATAGGTTGTACTATGTCGGTGGTCAATTTTGAACTGGTCTGTTAGTGCTTTGATGGTTTTGTTAATAAAGTGTGAACCTTGGTCACTGATTAGGGTTATTAGGCATCCAAATCTAGTAATTTTATTTTCATAGATGAATTTAGAAGCTATCTCACTGGAACATGTGTCGACTGGTTTTGCTTCTTCCCACTTGGTTACATATTCTACTACAGTTATTATGTACCTTGCACCTGTTCTTTTTGCTGGTATCAGGAATGGTCCTATGAAGTCGATGGCCCAAATTTCAAATGTCAAACTTGGGTTTACTAATATCAAGGGCATTTATGTACTAAGTAATGGTTGACCCAGTCGTTGACATCTATCACATTGGCTCACAAAATTTTTACAATCCTTGTATAATGTCGGCCACTATAGCCCTTACTGTTGGATTTTTTTGGCAGTTGTGTCTGCTTGAAAATGTCCTCCTGCCAATCCATAACGTGCTTCATATATTATATTATCTCTTTTGTGTTCTAATACGCATCTGCTGAGGATGTCGTTCAAGCCCATTTTAAATAAAAATCCATTTATGAGGCTATATGGTGCAGCTTTCATAGCTAAGATTTGTTTCTTTTTCATGCTCATGCCCTCTGGTGCTTGACCATTTTCTAAGAATTGAGTTATTTCCTCTAATTCTGGTGGGACTACTTCTATTCGAAATAAGTGTGTGTAGGGTAGGTCGTCTTCGACTCCTGAAGGCTCCTCTCCTGTGTCGATTCGCGACAAGTGGTAGGGTCCGGCATTTAATTTTCCTAGTGTAACAATGACTTCAAATTCGAATTCTTGGAATAGTAGTAGCCATCAACAAATTCTCCCATGGTGTAAGGGTTTGTTTACAAGGTGTTTTAAGGCTTGGTGGTCGGTATGAAAGGGTTGGCTAGTAGGTAATGTCGATACTTCTGTAGTGCAAAAACCATTCCTAATGCTTCTCTCTCTGTTGTTGAATAGTTTCTTTCTACCTTATTTAGTTTTCTACTACTGTAAACTATGGGGTAATCTATTCCGTCGCCCCCTAATTGTGTTAAGATCGCTCCTATTGCTAGGCCTGATGCGTCGATGTGTACATGAAATTTGATCGGCCAATTTGGGAATCTTAGAATGGGTGCTTCGACTAGCTTCCTTTTTAGTGTTTGAAATGATATGTTACATTCCTCTGTCCAGTCAAACTCTTGATCTTTTCTTAATAGTTCTTCTAATGGATAAGTCATATCTGAATAGTATCTTATGAATTTCCTGTAATATCCTATATGACCAAGTAGTACCCTGACTTGTTTTGGGTTCACTGGTGGTTTTAATTTGAGGATGATTTTTATTTTTGTGAAGTCGACCTTGATGCCTTCTTTGCATACAATGTGTCCTAATAGTATCCCTATAGGAGTTAGAAATATGCATTTCCTTATGTTCAGAGATAGCTGGATTTGTCGGCATCGTTCCAACATGAGCCTTAGCCATTTGTAGTTATATTTCAACATAGAGTATATTGTCCAATCATTGAAATATAATGCCATTGTTTTGTAGATATATTCTTGAAATGTTTTGACCACAATTCTCGAAAATACTGCAGGTGCATTTTTTAGACCAAAAGGCATAACTCTGTAGGCAAATGATCCGAATTCACATACGAATTTTGTCTTTTTCTAGTCTTCTTTGGCTATTGGTACTTGGTTGTAACCTGAGAATTTGTCTGTAAATGAGTAGCATTCATGTCCTGCGACTTCATTTAGGATTTCATCTGCATAGGGTGTTCGGAATGGGTTTGTTAAGGTGAATTTGTTTAATTCTCTGAAGTCGACATAGATCCTTAGCTTTGTTGGGTCGTGTTTCTTTGGTTGTACAACCATTGGACTTTCGCATTCCGATTGGTCAACAGGGTAGATAATTCCTGCTGTAAGCATATTATCAATCTCTTTCTTGACTATCTTTTTGTATTTATGAGCTAGTTTATATGACCTCTTCTTTATAGGTCGGGCATCAGGTTTAATGTCGATCTTCATTTCGCCCATTTCATGGACTAGACCTTTGAGATCTTTGTAGTCTCTAGTGAATACATCCTGGAATTCTTTTAGTAAGTTTACTATTTCAGTTGTTTGTTCCTCACTCCAGTAATCACCAATTTTTGCCATTTTTGGTTGATCATCATTTGATATGTCAAATTCTTTGGTTTTCACTTTGGCATCCAACCATTCTGGTGCTTTGGTTTCATTGATCAGTTGGCTCCCTTCTTTAAACTGTGAAAATGTAGCAAGAAAATCTGCTATAGTCATTCGGTTGGTATCTTCTTTGTCGACAATCTGGACTTTATGTACTGTGCGAATTGGTTTTGTCGTTTCTGAATGGTATGATTTCCATCGAAATATTTTCCCTTCCAGATTTTCATATTCCATTTGTAGTCTTGTCGATTGTGGTAGTGTCTTGGTTTGTATGTTATTACATGTTATTGTTGATCGGTCACAATTTTGTGTTAGGGTGTTGTTCCCGGTCGGTTCTATGAACGCTTTGATTTGTTTTGCAGTTTCGACTAAATTTTCATTTTGTGGTATAAAGTTGAAGTCTTTGATGAAGTTCTCTCTAAGTTCATGCCATTGAAATGTTTCACCCCGTGCTTCTTCCATTTTGTACCATTTGTTTGGTAAGTTGGATAGCGTCGATGGAAACAGGTGTGGCCATGTACATTTGTCTTTATACCCAAGTCTTTTCCACTCTTTTTCACATGTTCTTATGTGTTCTTCTAGGTCCTGCCCTTGGTTGAACATAGGTATTTGGGCTTGATTGGTTAGCCTTTTTCCTCTGAATCTTTCTACAAATTAAGTCGAAGCTGTTGTCCATGTTTGCAATCTTGATTGATGGGTATCCCACCATCTAGCAGCTTGTCCTCTGAAGGTTTCTACTAAGCTTTGTAGTCAACCATGTTCACCAATGTTTTTAGATACTTGTTCTATATGCATAACTGGTGATTCTCTTTATTTGTATATTGGGATTTGTTTGATACTTATATTTGTTGGTTTTAGGGTAGGGTATTCCCTGCTTTTCTTTTCAAATATTTTTGGGATGCTGGAAATTAGGAAACATTGTTGGATTGGTTTCTTCTGTACTGTCTGAATGGTCCATCAACATTTTGCTTATGTCTCATAATTTTCAACTTCCCAATCATATAATTCCGCGTCAGAGTTGTATCCTACTAAATCTTGATTGCCTAAGTGAAGTTTGCCATAGACATTGGGTTCTGTGTAATCTTCATTATTTTTTATTTGATATAATTGTCGGATGTCGACTTCTTCATCAATAGGCTCTATCTAAGGTTCTCCTTGGGATGGATGGATAGGTACTATAACTTTCTGTCCATTCCCCTTTAGTTTTATCCTTTCTTTGTCTAAAGATATCGATGCTTTCATTTTTCTGCCCCAAGGTCGGCCTACTCAAGCTGGGAAGGAACTGGATCCTTCCTTAGGGTCAATAATTTCAAAGTTGACTTTGGTCGATATTCCTTTTTTTGTCTTATTGACATTTCTCCAAACTCCGATAGGTTCGATCAGACCTTGGTCGGCTAATTTGAGGTATATTCCTGACTCATATAGTCGAGGTCTACCCAATTGTTCCCAAGTGTTGCGAGTCATAATGTTTACTTGTGAGCCGAAGTCGAGTACAACTTGTAGAACATGGTATCCTTCAATTTCTAGGTTGACAAGTGGGTCGGCATCACTTTTGTCCTTTTGGTTTTAACGGTAAATGTTTTTTGTTTGTTTTTATGTATTATTGTTGTGTTTCATATCATACAATAAATCAATGAATTGAGATATCGCTTTATCCTCTTGTACTAAATGCATTAATTCTTTAACTGTGCTTTGTCGACTATCATCAGCTTCTTCTTGTCTAGCAAATTCTTTAAATATATTCGTTGCGTATTTATAAAATTGTTTTTGTTTACCTGGGTTAGGATAATCGTTCTTTTATTTTATTTTGCTTATGCGTAAATTATCACTCCCAATTTTTGTCCCTTGTAGGGTTACTATATGTAGATTTTTCGTATTGATTACATCATGTTTTTGAATGCACGACAAGACATTAACATTTTTCTTTTTATTGATTTTATCAAGCATAGTAGGGAAATCCTCTAATGAGTGATCACCAATGCCACAGCTAGTACAAAATTTTAAATCGGTTCTGTACTTGTATGGGAAATCCGCATATCGATGACCTTCTTTATAGAATGTGAAACACTGGATGGGCCGACGTGGTCGGTTGTCACGATTCCCAGAGAATCGACCTCGACCTCCATATCCTCCACGACGGTTGTCGAACCGGTGCTCCTATCGACGACCTTCATATCTTTGATTATTTTGTTCGTTTTGAGCATTGCTTCGTTGGTTTTTATCGTTGTTATGTGCAACTGCATTTGTCTGGTAAACTGCTTGGTAGTTTTTTCAATTCTTTAAGTTTAAGTGGCAGTCGGCCATGGTGTGAATTTTTACTTCACAGATGGCACACCAAGATGCTTTGCCATTTTTCATGTTATATGGGCAATCTTTCATTGTGTGTTGTTAATGTTCTTGGCAGATGTCGCAGAAGCACTTTGTCTGAACAAATCGAACGTCCTGTTGACTTATGTCTTGTCAATAGTTGTCTTTGGTGTGTCAGGCCGTTGAGCATTTTGTGCACCAGACATCCTGATTCTTAAGGTTCATCTCTTTCAATGATTTCTGCATGATTTCTAGCTATTCTTCCAATCTAGTATCCATGGGATCTGCTAGGAAATCTTTGTCCATCTCCACTTGCAGAGCTTTAGTAAGCGCATATTCGTATGTTTTAAACGTCTCCAAGCTTATGTGCCACCGAATTTCTATGATAGACCTGCAAGAAAACACTGAATTAATAGTTGTTCATCAATTACATAATCCAGTTGGCTGAGGAGGTCTTTCCAACGTTTGTCATACTCTCGGACAGACTCTGCTGACTTTTGTGATGTTGTTTTCAACTTTTTAGCTGCCAGATGTTTTGCATCTGGGGTTTTAAAGAAAGACAAAAATTGCGCTTTAATTTCTACTTTAGATGCTTGAGGGGTTCTCTCAGTAAAGGTCATGTACCACGTTAGTGCTCTTTTCCTCAAGGCACTAGCGAACTGTGCCATCTGTTGATCTTCAGTTGTAACCTGATTTGCCTCCCATATCAACACACATACAAACCAATGTCATCTAGGATCTTTGTCACCCTCGTAAAGAGGGATATGCGCTAATCTGTGACCCATGTTAGAATCATTGTCGCTATCTCCTCTAGGAGGTGGTGGTGGTGGGGGTGGTGGGATGTTTTGCTTGTTTCGTTGTGTAGAACTGTTGTTGACGAAACTTTTGTTCCCGTCAGTCGTTTTGTTTGTCATTTCTTCTTCAACAAGCAGTCGGTTCGGGTCGACTTCTCCTGTCGATGTCCAACTGCAATTATTTGTCTGCAGGTCCGACTGTTCTGTATTTTCCAAAGCTATATTCGGTAGGGGGGGTGCTCCTGCATGTGTTGGGTAAAGTAAGTGGATGCTTCGGTTGGAAGGGTATGCCTAAAGCGTGACCCAATTTCCTTCCTATGGTCGACAGATCACTAGATGATTATCATCATTTACCTCGTCGTCTAGTCGGCTCCATATACCAAACTCACCAGCTCTTAGTCTTAGGTCCTCTTCGACAATGGATTGCATCCTGGTACTCAGATTCGTTGGAGACATAGGTCTTATCTCCCGGGGAACTTCTATTTGGAGAGCTTCACGTTGCTCTATCCACAAGTCTTCTTCCATGGGTGATGCCTCTTCATCCATGCCTTCTTCTTGTCAGTCATGACCTGACTCTGCCAGATTTCTTTCCTGGTCTGTCACCCTAGTATTCATTCCTCTTTGCAGTGCTATAGCCCTTTGTCTTCTTTCTTCCCTTCTTTTCAACCTCTTCTCTCTCTCTATTCTCTGTAAATCCGTTGTACCTTTGTGTGTCACTGTTCGTTAGGTTTCTTTTTTAGGTTGACTTTTCATTGTTGGTGATGGTATCTCCTTTTAGTCGACTAGAATCCTCTTCACTTTACCCTGACATACGACCAACTACCCCCCCATAGCCTACCCAATGCTTTAGAAAGCTCGAATAGTTCTGTCTACTTGCTTAGGAAGTATTCCCACTCCCTTTCGGTAATGAATTTCTCCCACTTTTTCTGTTTCTCCGCCCAGTTAGAATTTGATGGTTGTTCGTGTAGTGACGGACAAGGTTCTACAATATGACCCACTCCTTTTTCTATCAGGAATTTGAACAGTAGGGTTGGTAGGGAGCACATGAACTGATCGGTAAGGTCTGTATATAATTTTTTTGAATGGTTTCTATTGAAGTTCTTTCTTCTATGGCTTGCTCCTCGCAGAATTCGTCGATGATCTTCTCAAACCACTCCGACGGGTTTGTTCGTCCCCCTCGAATAAGTTTCTTTAGCAGCTCTTGGTCCTTAGTTGCTTCTGCCTTTTTCATCCAGAAGTTTTTTCAATAGCTGGGGTACCGATTCTATAAACTTCTCATGAGTTTCAGTGAAGAATCTCTCCTTCGTCTGAGCAGTCATCAATCTATTTCTCCTCACATAATTCTACAAATAATTTGCTTTCTTACACTTCCACCAGTTCTTAATCTCCTGTTCTAATATCATCTGCTTATAGTCATCTCAGATATGTACTACCGACAACAGAACCAATGTTGTAATCTCACAGATCACAGAGGGTTACTAATAATACACATTAAAACATACAGACATAACAGAGACAAGAGACGAGAACATAGATGTAGAATAACAGATTATATTATAGCATGAGGGTGCATACAAACACAGAACTGAACCAAGTTCTCATCTGGCTCAACAATCTAATATATATGATTTACAAATAGTTACATATAACTACCTGTCAGTTCGGTCAATCGACACGACCTTATGCGTCCGACCTAATCTCCAATTAGTCGGTTAATCGATTTAGTCGGCTCACTGACTGGATCCTCCAACAATCACCACAAGGAAATAAACAAGTGTATATGTATATGTATGTATGTATGTATGTATGTATGTATGTATGTATGTATGTATGTATATATATATATAGATAGATAGATACATATATATATATATA
>LPNX010348769.1:674842-690827 GCA_001517045.1 Pseudotsuga menziesii
ATGGAACCCAAAATTCAACTATGGAAACCCATGCTTTTTTGTTGAATTTCCATTGCAAACTAGTCAAAATTTCCCTATCGACCTTTCCACATGACTAGCTCATGGAAAAATTTGCAATGGAACTCTAAAGTGGAATCATCGATGCCTCGCGAACTTTTCCTTGGGAGATAATTTTGCACCCAATGGATGTGTGTTGACAACCACCGTGGACCTATCACCATGAGCCTATACTCCATTGCTCTTGAGAAAAAAAACTTCTATTTCCATGGACTGTCCTCAACTGCTTTTGTGGACATCTTCTTCGCTGTAGTTTGCAGATAAACTTCGTCGCGCTCGTAAACTTCTCTCCACTGCACCCATAAACTCTTGTACATGGATTCACATTGGACTTCTCTTCATGTCACCCTATGAACCTCTTATTTTATATGCTCGTAGAAATTTCTCCGTAGAGCCTACAAACCCTTCTTCACCGCACCCCATGACCTCCTCCACATGAACTCCTATGAACTTGTTCTTTCCTACACCCTTGGACTCTTCTTGACAGTTCCCCCACGATCTTTGCTTCATGGTACCCCTGCTAACCTATTTTTGTGACACTTGTTTATTTTCAACATTGGCTACATGTGTTTCCCTCTAGTGTGGATGGTCCATGTTACACCCCCATTTTCCCACATGGCATGGGTGGGGTCCACCTCAAACTCCTTAAATTTTCACAATTTCATAACTAAAATGGGATTTTCAATTTCCTCCATTTATGAAATATGTTTGCTATGTAATAGGGGGGGGGGGGAGTGTTCCACTACTAGCTCTATGAATTCTGAAATGTTTCCCCAAATTTCCTTAACCCACTCTTCTACTCCTATTGGTAGAAACATGGGTTCAATTCTCATGCTCCATTGAACACTAGTCATTTTCAACCCCAAAATCTTTACTAAAATGTTTATCAACACTTATTGCGCATCTCTGATATTTTGTGTGTGATTATGGATTCCTTACCACAAAAACACAATTCTGCAACCATTAGCTTTGATACCACTTTGCCACATCCCTGCCATCAATACAACCAATGAAGGGGACATGAACAATTTATGGGGTTCAAAATTTCACCTTAGGGGAAAAATACAAAATTCTTAAACATCTAAATGTTGCGTAGATGAATAAATATAATCACAGCAAAAATAAACTCTATCTATGCACAAATCATACATATACTAACATATTCATTACATGCCTAATAACTAAAATAATTGCACAATTAAATACAACAATAAATTAACAAGTAAACACTTATATTTTCAACGAAGTTATCTAAGCAACTTGTTATGGAAGAGCAACATTCCACCAAACCATAGGCACTCTGTCTAACACTTTATCTCTCTTTTGAGAGTCCACCCCTGAGCTCGACTAGGTATCCACTAAGGAGGAACTACATAAGCTCACTCAGAACCACACACAATCAATTCTCAAGCTTAGCGAGAATAGTAGCTAGGTTTATCAAGCATGAATAGAGTCAAAGAAGGACAATGCTAAGCTAGCGAGCTCAACCACCGAGCTACAATAATATCAATTGGATTCAACCAGCTTTGGCACCCACATTACCTACCACACCCAACACAAGGAAGATCCCCTTCTATGCTACACAATCCCTCAGGTGCCCCCTTCCCTCTAGTGCTATTCAGGGAGGCCATATAAAGTTCTCAAACTTCAAAGATTTATTTCCTTCACTAGGTTTATTAAGCGATTCAAACCTCTAATCTCTCTCTAACTTCAATTTTGTCTTAAATTTTATGATTTCTGACCACACAAATTTCAACGTCAAAATTCAATTTCCAGGCTCCCAAATATAGCTTTTCCCATGGATTTTTCAGCTTTGGACAGTCTCAAATTTGCCCCAAGGTTTATATCTATGGATTCCCCATGGGATTCACAACCCCCAGGAGTTTCTGGGCATTTTACACTCTAAAACATGGCTTTTCCTTTTGTTACGATTTTTGTTCTCTTCGATGTTGGGAATACATGGCTTGTTGAGAATTTATGAGTTCTATTGCCCACCCATGGAATCAGAATGAAGGGAAATGAATCCCCATAAACGAAATTTACTTTTGGATACAAAAAACCGAACCCATACTCAAATATACGAATTTATTGGTTCATCCCATGCCCCATTAAATTCCTGCGTTGATTTCTTAGCAGTCTTCTAACAACAGAATTAGCAATTAACAAGGAAGTTAATATGGGTGGTTGCTTATCATATATGGCACCTAGTTTCTTGAGATGTGTAATGTCCTCTTCCAATTAGGCCTTGAAGCCCAGAACTGCTAACGTATGTGATTCCTGTGGGTTCGAGCGATTACTGACAGCTAGGGAATCATCTAAGGACTGGTGCCATCCATAGAAAATCTAGGGCATCATCATTAGGTCAAGAAGGACCACTGGGGCCAAAGGCCACCTCCATGCATGCCATCCAAGCATTATTTAATGATGCATGCACTCATTAAGTCTCCATCTGCATGCATGCAAGTCAACTGCAAATTAGAAGATAAAGTGACCTAATTAGGTCAAACATTAGGGTTTTCGTAGTTGAAAGTTATAAAAGAGGGATAAAGCGAAAGGAGACTTTAATTTTGATGATTATTATTTTGGGAGCTCTTGGATAGCAGCACAGCATGCCGCACAACAGTTGGGGTTGGAGACGGAGTCTTCAGCTAGCAGGATTTCGGTAGTGAAACATCTGCCCTAGTCTCATTCAGGGTAAGCCATATAGGTTCACCATTTGCTCTTACATTCATCCATAAGGGGGGTTTTCAGCTAGAAATCCCTAATCAGTTGCTGGGCCTTCAGATCTCAGTTTTGCTTTGAAACTTAGGCACCATTCTCATCATCAACATCATACTCCGGCATCCGGTGATTATCAGATCCGACCGTGCTCATCCGGAGCAGTTATCAGCGATTCTGGGATCAAGGGGGCGTGAGCAGCTGCCTCTTTAGATCAATTCACTAGCCAGCCTAGAGACCTCAGAAACTCTGCATGTACTAGGCATTCTCTCTGGAACGGGAAGGCTATCAGTCCTGCAAATCAACAGCTTCATCGGACACCTCCCTCACTGAAAACGTCACCCTTATCTGATCAGGGGTTCTTGCTACTGGGGTTTCACCAGAAGCAAAAGATATCAGTCCATATTTGATCCAGTTCTTGATGCTTGCATACCCTCTTAAGAGCAGTCCAGCCAGCTTATTAGTGGTAAGTGTTCATTCTATCTCACAAACCCAAACCCTAATTTTTGCTATAAAATAGGAATTTTCGCATGGTAGTTTGCATGCCCTGTTGTATCAGAATATTTGCATAGAAATAGAAAATATCGAGATTTGGGATATTACAATGGTATCAGAGCTATCTTCTTGGCCAGCTGTGGGCTTAAGAAATGAAACTTAGATGAATACAGAAGGAGACCCTTTTGTAACCTATAGGAGGAGGGAGAGTAGATACATAGGGGAATTTGAGGATATCCAACTAGAAGATACCAGTTTAGACATGGAACAAATAGGTATACACTTGGATAGGGGAAAATGAATGGGAGAAGAAGAGGATCGGATGGAGTTTCGCAGCTTGGTCTCTGCATTGCAAGACTTAGCCAAAGGACAAAAATATGTACTCAATGCAATCAATAGATTATCGACGAAACCAAAAACATGTATCAATAGTGCACCTCCCTCACCGGTAGATCGGGGATCTACAAGCAACAGTGGAAAGATAGTGTACACTAACGTTCAAAATACTCCGCACATATACAACAGACCTTCTAACAGGCCTACCATGCCTCACTTCTTGGCAAATACAGTAGGGGGCCCGGTCATGTAGGTAGAGCCTAGTGAGCCTTTTGGGGCTTATTTACAGGAGTATAGAGACTTAGGGGATGAATTTCATGCTGCCATGTCTTTTTCAGATTTCTGCAACATGAAGAGTAGGAACATGCCCAGGAATTTCAACAAGGGTTTCAATCACAACCATGAGTTGCAGAAGACCTTGGGCAGGTTGACCATCCCAAACTTTGATGGGACTCACGGAGGATCAGCTAGGATATGGGTTCAAAAGTTGGATACCTATTTCCAACTCAACCCCATGACAGAGACAGATGCCATTAAATTGGCTACACTTCACCTGGACGGAGAAGCTCACGAGTGGTGGTACCACGGATTGGTGACATTGGGTCACAACACCATACATTCCTATAGGGAGTTCACTCATAAGCTCATAGAGAGGTTTGACAGGAAGGATCCAGAGATACATTTCAGGGAGTTGGCTCAACTCAAACAGACCGGTAGTGCAGAAGCTTTCATTTCAGAATTTCAGAGGCTAACAGTCATGGTAACAGATGTGTCAGAGAGCAGATTGACTATGTTATTCACTGAGGCCCTCACAGAGCCACTATGGGGATGGGTGAAAGCCTACAAACCCCTCACTCTGCAGGATGCCATTAGTAGAGCAAGAGATCTTCAGGATTCAGTCCCCAAAAACAAGTTCCCACTGAAAACCAATTTTCCTGCTAGGGACAAGGACAAGAAACCTTTCCAGCAGGATGTGCCCAAGAAAACCTGGTTGGACAAGGACACTAGGAAAGATTTGAGAAGGAAGAAACTATGCTTCACCTGTCAGGAACCATGGGTACCAGGACACAGGTGTGCAGGGAAGGCAAAGGCTCACTACATTGAGGTATATTTAGACAATAATGAGGATTACTATGAGCAGGAAGCCACAGAAGAACTACGGGCAGCTGAGGATGAATCACACCAGGGTGATACACCAGAGGGAGTCATTGCTACATTATCTGGAGTACCAAGATTCCATACTCTCAGGGTTAGGGGAGTAGTACAGGGTCACATAGTAGGAGTATTGATTGATGGGGGAGCCACCCACAATTTCATTGACTCTGCTTGGGTAGCCAAGAGAGGTATTCAGACTGAGAAGTTCAAAGGATTCACTATAGTAGTAGCCGAGAACTCTAACATGGAGTGCAACTACTGGATCCCAAAATTGAATGTCACCTTCGGTAAATATCAGATGATAGATTCCTTCTACGTAGTGGATGTATCGGATACTCATGTAGTATTGGGTGTTCAGTGGCTTTATTCCATAGGGAAATACACTACAGATTACAGGGCAATGGAAATGGAATTCCAGGGGCTAGACGACAAACGGGTAATTTTGAGGGGCATAAACACTTATCCCCCAAACCGGTCTCGTCACAGAGAATGGAGGCAGTACTCTGACAGGATGATATAGAATGGGCTGCAGAATGTTTGGTCACCTTCCAGAAACCCCCAGAGACCAGCACACAACACCCAAGTGACATTCAAACCTTGCTACAGAAACATGAAAAGGTTTTTTGGGACCTTCCATCAGGTAGACCACTAGACCGAGGTTTTGAACACATCATTGAGCTAGAGGAGGGGACACAAGCAGTCATCACCAACCTTTACAGGCATCCCAAAAGATACAAGGATGAGATTGAGAAAACAATCAAAGAATTACTGGAGCTTGGATATATTCAGCCCAGTTCTAGCCACTTCGCATCCTCAGTAGTACTGGTAAAAAAGAAGGATGGTACACTGCGAATGTGCATCGATTATCAAGCACTCAACAAAAAGACCATTAAGAACAGGTATCCCATTCCCAGAATTGACGAACTCATGGATGAGCTTCGGGGAGCTCAATACTTCTCCAAGATTGATCTTCGCTCGGGATACCATCAAATCAGGGTAAGGGACAAAGACATCTCCAAAGCAACTTTTCACTGTCACTATGGTCACTATGAGTTTTTGGTCATGCCCTTTTGACTTACCAATGCTCCAGCCACTTTTCAGTCATGCATGAACCACACCTTCAGAGCACAACTAGGTAAGTTTTTGCTCGTATTCTTTGATGACATCCTGATTTACAGCAAAACATGGGAAGAGCATCTGAAACACCTGGACGAAGTATTGAGTATTTTAGAAGAACATTCACTTTATGCGAAAATGTCCAAGTGTGAGTTTGGCATGAAGGAAATGATGTAGTTAGGACACATAATCAATGCAGAAGGAGTACAGGTTGATATGGAGAAAATCTGAGCTATCAAAGATTGGCCCGCGCCAAAAACAATTACAAAATTGAGAGGTTTCTTAGGTCTGTGCACTTATTACCGACGGTACATTAAGGGATTCTCCCAACTTGCAGCACCCCTCTTAGATCTCACCAAGAAGGGAGTGTTCACTTGGACAGACTTAGCACAGAAAACTTTCAAGGAGATGAAGGTTATTATGAGTTCATGTCCAGTTTTAGCATTGCCAGACTTCTCACAACCCTTTGTAGTAGAATGTGATGCCTCAGGGGAAGGGTTAGGAGCAGTGTTGATGCAAAACCATCACCCTATTGCATTTGAGAGCTGTAAACTGAAGAAGTATGAGCACCATTACTCCATATATGACAAAGATATGCTAGCTATCTTACATGCTCTCACAAAATTCAGACAGTACTTGGTGGGTAGTAAGTTCAAAATCAAAACCGATCATAACAGCCTCAAGTATTTCCTGGAGCAGAAGGAACTAAATGATCGACAGCAGAAATGGGTCAGCAAAGTACAAGCCTATGATTTCGAGATCGAGTATGTAAAAGGTAAGAATAATGTAGTAGCTGATGCATTATCCAGGCATCCCGCCTCATTATCTCTCAGTAGTATATCCACAGATTGAAGGGCACTTCTCTTAGTAGAATACTCCAAAAATAAATTCGCTTGCGAATGATTGGATGGGCAAATTCAGGATGACAGATACATGATTGTTGATGACATCATCTATTACAAAAACAGAATATACCTCGTCTCATAATCCACATTGAGGAAAAGGATAATTTAGGTAGCCCATGATTCTCCTTTATCAGGGCATCAAGGTTTCTTAAAGACCTACAGGCAGATCCGAGAGAGGTTCTCATGGAAGGGCCTCAAGGGGGAAATTATGTAGCATGTACGGGAATGTGGCATCTGTCAGTAGAACAAGATTGAGAACACCCATCCAGCAGGGTTACTCCATCCACTACCGATTCCAGAACAGAAGTGGGAAAGCATCTCCATGGACTTTATTTCAGGATTGCCCAAAGTCCAAGGGCGAGATTGTTTATATGTAGTAGTTGACAGACTAACCAAGTTTGCACATTTCTTTTCGATATCATTAGACTAATCGACAGCTCAAGTAGCTGAGTTATTTTTCAGGGAAGTCTTCAGGTTACACGGGTTACCTAAGACCATTGTCAGTGATCGGGATAGCAGATTCACAGGTGCCTTCTGGCAGGAACTGTTCAGATTGGTGGGGACCAAACTGACTACTAATACGAGTTATCATCCCCAGAGTGATGGACAAACGGAAATAGTCAACAAGTGGATCAAAGGATATTTAAGAAACTATGCAGCAGGACAGCAGCGAACCTGGATCAAATGGCTACACCTAGGGGAGTATTGCTACAATACTACCTATCACATGTCTATTAGGATGAGTCCTTTTAAGACATTATACGGTTATGAGGCCTTAGACTATGCAGATTTGGCATTTGGAGATAGTAGGGCCCCTAAGGCTAAGGATTGGATAAAGGACAGTCAAGACATTCTGAAAATATTGAAGGAAAATTTACAAACAGCCCAGAATCAACAGAAGTTGTATGCCGACAAACACCGGATTGAGCAGAGCTTTGAGGTAGGGGATTTGGTATACTTAAGGCTCCAACCTTACAGACAATCCTCACTTAAGAAGAAAGGAGCAGAGAAGTTAAAACCCGCTTTTATGGACCATATAGAATAATCAGGAAGGTGGGAGAGGTGGCATATGAACTAGAACTTCCACAAGAAAGCAAAATTCACAATGTGTTCGATGTATCTAATTTGAAGAAGACCGTTGGACAACACATTGCTCCATCTACAGAATTGCCTCCTTTAGATGATGGACTGCTGATACTGATTCCCGAACGGATCATACAGACTAGAGAAAGGAAGCTTAGGAACAGGGTAATCAGAGAATACTTGGTTCAATGGAAAGAACTACCACCAGAGGATGCCACGTGGGAAGGTGAACAGGTATTGAAGCATCCCAGTTTGAAGTTGATTGAGGACAAGCAATCTCAAGCGAGGAGGACTGTAATGTCCTCTTCCAATTAGGCCTTGAAGCCCAAAACCTCTAACCTATGTGATTCCTGTGGGTTCGAGCGGTTACTGACAGCTAGGGAATCATCTAAGGACTGGTGCCATCCATAGAAAATCTAGGGCATCATCATTAGGTCAAGAAGGGCCATCGGGGCCAAAGGCCACCTTCGTGCATGCCATCCAAGCATTATTTAATGACGCATGCACTCATTAAGTCTCCATCTGCATGCATGCAATCAACTGCAAATTAGAAGATAAAGTGACCTAATTAGGTCAAAGATTAGGGTTTTCGCAGTTGAAAGTTATAGAAGAGGGATAAAGCGAAAGGAGACTTTACTTTTGATGATTATTATTTTGGGAGCTCTTGGATAGCAGCACAGCATGCTGCACAGCAGTTGGGGTTGGAGACGGAGTCTTCAGCTAGTGGGATTTCGGCAGTGAAACATCTGCTCTAGTCTCATTTAGGGTAAGCCATACAGGTTCACCATTTGCTCTTACATTCATCCATAAGTTATCCGGTATACGGTATAGATCGTTGCAGGGACACGTGTGCAGCCGTAAGGGGGGTTTTCAGCCAGAAAGCCCTAATCAGTTGCTGGGTCTTCAGATCTCAGTTTTGCTTTGAAACTCAGGCACCATTCTCATCATCAACATCCTACTCTGACATCTGGTGATTATCAGATCCGACCATGCTCATCCAGAGTAGTTATTAGCGATTCTGGGATCAAGGGGGCGTGAGCAGCTGCCTCTCTGGATCAATTCGCTAGCCTGCCTAGAGACCTCAGAAACTCTGTATGTACCAGGCATTCTCTCCGGCACGGGAAGGCTATCAGTCCTGCAAATCAACAGCTTCATCAGACACCTCCCTCATTGAAAACATCACGCTTATCTGATCGGGGGTTCTTGCTGTTGGGGTTTCACTGGAAGCGGAAGATATCAGTCCATCTTCGATTCAGTTCTTGATGCTTGCATACCCTCTCAGGAGCAGTCCAGCCAGCTTATCAGTGGTAAGTGTTCATTCTATCTCACAAACCCTAACCCTAAATTTTGCTATAAAATAAGGATTTTTGCATGGTAGTTTGCATGCCCCGTTGTATCAGAATATTTGCATAGAAATAGAAAATATCGGGATTTGGGATATTACAAGATGACACTTGGAAAAAGAGGATTTAATCCCACACACCCATCTCCTCTCCCTAGTGGATAAACACAATCCCTCATTTTAGTTTCCTCCATAGCCAACTCTTAGACTTATATTTGCATTATTAATAAATGCATTGTTTTTACATTTTTCCATTGTTGACTAGCATATGTTCATAAAATATAAAATACTTACCTTTATAAGACGAGCATTTACTAGCGGGTCCTTGGCCTTCAGCTCCGTGCTAAAAATTATGCATCACATATTTATAATATTTAAATATCAATTCACTGCATTACAGGGGTCAAAATGGGGTATTACACTTGCTACTTGGATATAAATAATGTTTGCCATCCTCTTCACTTCATCCCCTTCGAGTATGGGCAATTTTCCCTTTGTTAGTTTGGAAAATTCACTTTGCATCCCTCTTACCTTGATTGGTTTGGGAATTCCCTCATTCTCCTTGTTCAACTGAAATTACCTTGCATTTACTCTCCTTCATCCCCACCTGTAAATCCTCTTCTTTGTTCAATTTTTTACACGTGACAACCTCACAAGTAGGAGATACAAGATCATTCCCAAATAAACAAGATACTTATGAGATAGAGGATAACATACTACCTGAATACCCAATAATTCACTTAGCAAATCATAACAAACCATCATAACTAGTTTAATGAAGAAAATGCACGTGTTATGAATGGAAAATAATTAAAACGACGTAGAAGCAATTGATGAATAAAAGAAATGTAGGATTTCCCCGTGTCAAATGAATAATGGTATTTTAACTTTTATTATTTTGTGGTGAGGAAAATCATGCTTAAATCGTTGCTAAAAAGTTTTTAATAAATCTCCTCAATCATGTTAATAACCAAGGTCGCCATGCATTATGAGGATTATGGTAACACCCTATTTCCTTAATGGGCGTTTTTAATTGTTTACACCTAACCAATTAACTAATTTTTGTGCTAACATCGTTTCAACTAGCAATGTTTTGAATAAAAATAATAATATTAAATATTTCAAAAACATACTTATTAAGTTATTATCTAAAAACATAATCAATTTCCTTGCTTTTTAATAACACACATTTTGTTTAAAACATAAACATTTGTATTTTTAAAAACTACATCAAACTACAATCGGGTTATACATCAAACTACAGTCCAATAATAATGGTCATTAATAAGAATTTTTAAAAACAAAATCAAGTTTCATAATAGTGAGCTACTAGAAACCTGTTCTTTATGTCTATCTCGTAGAGGTAGTTCCTACAACATTGGCCCACTAAAAAACATTTAAATTGCATTACAAAATATTATTACAGCATGTTATGTTCATTATATACCTTCCACCATATTCCCAACAGTTAAGGAGATGATTGAGAAGTGAGCACGTTAATTCTCCTGTTGAGCCTACCCCTTTGTGTGGTCTTCACAAGCAATCGATACCAAAGGAGTAGATAAAGACCTCAGGGGATGATACTTTCTTGTCAGTTGAGAAACCTAAGAATTATTCAAGTCTCAAGTAATTAACCTTGTCACGCTAAACTCATAATTGCTCACCTTGCTCATCCTTTTTATCGCTTAGACATTCCACCTCAATTTTTGTAGGGACTACACCACTGAATATTGTGTGTTGTCGTGCAAGCAATCCATTCTTCTCACTACCAATTCTCTAACAATGAAATACGTCGGGCATGAAAAATTTCTTGCACCTTAGGTTTAGATAGGTCGAAAGTCTCAATGTGCAATAAGGGTTGACTTGCATAGGTTATATCAAATTCATGATGAGCGACATTATGCACAAAGCCTCTCTCTTTGCTTAGGAGTGCTAAGAAGTAGCTCAATACCCCATACCAAAACTCAGATTCTAGGCGACATGATGAATCTTCCACTTCCCCAATGATCTTCATACATGTTAAAAATAAATTTCCAGGGATTTTGTTCTTAATGTTCTTCCCATTTCAAGGTTGGCGAAATAAATTTGCATGCTTCTCCCTTGCCACAATGAACGACGACACCTTACCAACACAAAACAAGTTATGAGGTGCATTAATATGAAATAATGTGTTGGAAACTAGACTTCAAGTTTAGGGGATAGATCAATGGGTCTCCTCCCCATTACTTTGCAATATTTCTTTCTCCAAGGTGCAAGCCTTATTGGCATCATAATATGCTATTTTATTTAGATTCCGTAAAACATCATAAGACTTGAGCTCTTTTAAAATGAGCTATTAACTAATTGATTTACCAAACGAGACAATATAGAATCATATCCTTTGGAGATGATTTTCTCACTAAATGATGAACCAAAACCATAGAGTTTCCTACAACTATCAGGCTACAGGTTCTTATGTTTGCTACTTGATTTAGATCCTGTCAAAGAGCTAACGCCATCTACGCTTGGTTATTTGTTGAAGATACCAGACCCCAAGCAAAAGTATTTTTTTATCTTCCCTTTGGGGTAAAAAAGCACCCCTTTGCACCTTCTAACCCAATGCTATTCTTAGAGGATTCATTAAAGAAAGTGATATGTAAATTTTGATTAGTTATCCAACCTTTTAAATTATCCTTATTTAATCTCAATATTCAGTTAAGATGCCTAGTGGATTTGGGTCTTGCAATATGTTTGATTATATGGAAACATGCTACTTGATCATGATCTCTTATTAGATTATAGTTTGTTGATTTTTTTTTTGCTTGTCCCTTGGATTTTATGGCTTCAATCAACATTGCCCATGCTTGGCCTGCAACAATACCCGCCCGTGAGAACTTTTTTTTTAATATGAGCTCATTCCTTGCTAACAATTTTTACAGAAAGTAAAGCAAGGAATATCTTGCCACACCCTTTTCAAAATAGGTTTATTAAAGAACTTTCTAACATACTTCTTGTGCTAGGCCAAGAAGGCTTCATTCCAATTGATTGGGATTAACGAATTGATGCTTAGTCATGCCATTATCATTTTCCACACAACTACTTCAAAATCACAATTGAGGAATAAAGGAGTTGTTATTCTTCTTCTTGCTTACAGAGTTGACATTGGGAAGGCCCCTAGAATCCCTTTCTCCATAAATTATTATTTGCCAAGATTTTTTCGTGTCTCAAAACCTATCAAAATAGTTTAACTTCAGGGAACATGTCACTTTTCCATATTTCCTTCCAGTTTGACTTAGATGGTAGTGTATACTGAAGTATATTTTGCATACAATAACCCTCCTCCACCATGTAGTTGTGACATTTAGGTCCCCACACACAACTATCTTTGCTAAAAATATATGAGGGAGAAGATATGTGAAAATAGCACTTCAACGCTTGCCATTAGTGAATTAAGTCCTGAAGAATATTTGAAACTTTCCACTCTTTCCACTTTCTATAATAATTGCAAACTAAGATGTCAAAAGGTGTGAAAGTATTATTATGTTCCATCTAGTTTTGTAGTTAAGGCCATTGTATGCTCTCCCTAAAAGTTGATCGATTCATAATCCTATCATCCCATATCCCGATTCTCTCCCGTTACCTAGGATCCATGTTGCATTCCCTTTCAAAAACTAGACGAGAAGTTACAAAAATTCCAAATTGTCATACTGGGCTCATTACTTAATCTTTGATCCAAAATT
The DNA here is from genome assembly GCA_001517045.1 of Pseudotsuga menziesii. Taxonomy (NCBI): domain Eukaryota; kingdom Viridiplantae; phylum Streptophyta; class Pinopsida; order Pinales; family Pinaceae; genus Pseudotsuga; species Pseudotsuga menziesii. The sequence continues at coordinate 687,769 of LPNX010348769.1, forward strand.
TGGGTTCTTATCGAATGAGTATACTTCTTGTGCATAATTGTTTTCCACTAGCGCTCTTCACCACTAACTTAGTTCCACAATGTCTTGGCTCCCGAGACTTTATTAATTAAATTGGAATCACGAATTGCTAGACCACCATATTGAAGGGGAGCAATAATAGTTTTTCAATTAATGAGAGATATATTTTGGAGTTAGCTTTCCCTCCTTACCATAAGAGCGTTTATTGCAGCTTATCAATCTGGTTAGTGACATTTGGAAGTTCTAATAACACTGGATTTTGGCATATTGGTATGGATTAAAGGTATGTCTTTATTAACACTAATTAACCTATTGGATTTAGCCATTGAATGACCCATTGATTCTTTTTTCTTTTTTTTTTTAATTTTGTCAATCAATGCCTTCCAATCCAGGACTTTGGGATGACCTTGAAAGATTGGGATTACATTGTAGACAAAAGAGTTTTAGTCATGTTGAGTAGAGAATTTTAAAATATTTGCAATATTTTGAATATTTATAGGGGAGGAATTACGTCCAAATACCCAACGTTTATGTTTTTTAACCTCACCCACATAAGCATATAAATACATGTTCATAATCGTATTGAATCTTGCTGCTATAACCACATATGCCCCACCCAATAGGAGTGTGTCATCTTCAAACTGGGACTAGCTGAGATCCTTAACTCCTCTTCATATTGTTATGCCTGGAAAGTTACCTATGCTTCTTTCAAAGTGTAATCATTTGCTTAAGTATTTTTCCATTAAAATATAAGGAATGGGGTGTATCATCCACCCCTAACGAAGGCCCCTTTCAAATCTCTAGAAGGTAGTGGGCCTTCCATTCACTAAAGGAGCAATCCGTCGGGATTTTTATGCATGCTTTAATCTAACCTATAAATATGTTGGCGAATCCAAATTTGCTTAATACATAGAAGAGGAAGGAGCGACGAACTATACAAAAGGAATTTTCCATGTCAATCTTAATGACCATACCTCTTTCCTTTATGAGTTTCCTTCGTAGACTAGAATAATATTGTTGAGAATCTTCCTTTGGGGAATAAATACCCCTTGATTTTTTGAAATGATTTGAGGAAGAAGAGGCTTTAGCCACTTAGCCAAAATCTTAGTGATACAATTATACAAGGTTTTGCATAGGGTTATAAGGAAAAATATCGAAAAGGTTGCAGGATTTTTCTCCTCAAGGATAGGGACCAACAATGAATAATTTGTATTGCCCTGCAAATTTCCCTCCTTTAATGACCATTTAATAATTTTGCATAAATCCTTTTTAATTACATCCCAAAATAACATATAGAATGTTATAGAGAAGCCATTTGGCCCGGATCTTTGTCTGTCTTAAGGTCTCAAATGGCCTTTATGACTTTATTTTCCTCAATTTATTTGTCTAGCACAGTATTTTCATTTTGAGAGATAGAGGGGGGAATATTAACAATGAAATCATTAACGCAATCCCGGTTCAATTCCTCCTGCGAAGTTGGAACTATTTGAAGTAAATAAAGGATTTTTCTTTAATGTCAATGTAGTTGTTTAATTTCTTGTTAATGGAGTTAGCTATTTTAGTTACATTATTCCTCAATTGCCTAGATTTTTCTTGACGATGGAAAAATGAGTTATTCACGTCCCCTAATTGAAGACAAAGGGTTCTTGATTTTATTCTCTAGTAATATTCTCCCTTTCACTTAGCATTGTGGAGTTTTTAATTGATTTATTTCTCCTCCATTTGTTGTTGAACTATAGGCTCCCCTATTTCAAAGTTGTCCTTAATTTAAATGAGTCTAGCATGTAGCTCTTTCTTTTTATAGGATGGTTATTTATAGCTATATTTAACCTATCGCCTAAGAGAAACTGTGACCACTTTTAATCTAGATTCCCAAATATAGCTTAGGGAGCCTTCCCACTTGACCTGCCATTTATGTTTGAGAATCTCAATGCGCTCTTGATGAAGCCAAGTTGAGTTGAATTTAAAGGGGAGAGGACCAAAATTTGTTTTGACTGGGAAGGAAAGAATTATAGGTTTGTGATCAGAGATGGATGAAGGGTAATAGTAGATGATATTTATGTCCTCTTCCAAAAAGCGGTTGTTTATTAAAAAATTGTCCAGTCAAACTGTTCTATGATTGGGCCCCTCGCTTTGGTTTGACCAAGTGTATTTCCCTCTTTTAGGCTTGATATCTATGAGATCCCATTTTGAGATCATGTTCTCTAAGTTCTCTGTATAGAGGTCCTTCACAAAGCTTCCCCCTTATTTTTTCTCATGAGACAAATTTGTATTGAGGCCCCCAACAAATATACATCTATCATATCCTACTACTTCTCTCTTGGCTCCTAAGGTTTGCCAACAATTTTTCTTTTCCCTATGATGCATTGGAACATAGATATTGAAAATTTTGAAATGAAATCTGGTTATTTTACTTACTATATCGATGTAGATCCAATGATGTGTTTGCTTTGTTTCTGTCAAATCAAGCTTTGTGTTTCCCCATTGCATACTTAGACCACCAGATGTTTTTCCCAAACTCATTGTTATTCCATAACTGCATTTCTACTACTTATTCCCTAGACTTTGCATTTCTAGATCTTGCATTTTCCTGTCCTGGATAGGAATGATTGTAGGTTTTTATGCTCTTACTAACTATCCCATAGCCTCTACCTTAATTTTTTTTTTTACAAAAACGGTTAAAATTTAATTAAAGACTGGCAAATGGGCTTCCAGGGCCTTACAAAGCAAATTCAAATTCACTCTTCTGATCTTCCTTTCCTGCTTGGTTCCTTTACTACTGCTGATCCTGATGGTCTTCTTATCCTTAAGGGATTGGGCAAAAAGAGCTTCCTCCATTGACCATAAGCTGGTTTTTGTTTAGTAGAGCACCCCGGTTGGCTTCGGCGTCCGCAAGACTGTTAAGATTTCTGAGCACATGCTGAGCCTTATAAATGTTGAAATGAGAAAGGAGAAGGCTGACTTTCCTGAAGATTTGGCCAAGATGAATGTCCGAGGGGATCTTCTTGGTGTGAACTGCTTTAATTATCAGCTTGGAGTCT
>LPNX010348769.1:695139-868478 GCA_001517045.1 Pseudotsuga menziesii
GGGGAGCCTGACCCACACAGGCACCTCTTTGGGGAGATCTATCACGGGGTCAAAGTCTGGCGTCCATTTGTTCAGATATAGGCCTTGCGTTCCCATGAAATAGGGACCATTCCTGAATACTAAGTCCCGATCTTCTTCAGAGATGAATTCAAACACGAAAAACCCTCTTCCGACGGGGTAGCAGGTTACTCCTTGTTTCAGATTGGGCTTCCAGTTCCTTTGGATCCAGTCATCTGTGGTCTTGGCTGACGGCCATAACCCCATGAACTATCCCACCAGGCCTCTTTTAGCCAGTGCCAGGGCTGTTTTCATTGGCTTTTCTTCAGGAAGGGCAATTTCGGGGATTTCCTCCAGCTTCTTGATGAACTTTGGGATGACCGGGGGAGAAATATTTTTACCTCTGCACTGGAGGAGCCTTCTGAAGGCATCCTCATCCGAGATCGAAGGGGGGGGGGGGGGGGGGGCGTCCTCCCCTCCCCCAGGCGATGCCATACTCCCACAACGAGCCTCAGCTCATGCTGAAGACCAGAACGAGCCCTAGCTCGCGTTGTCCAGCTCCTCACGCGCTGCCTCCTCACGCGCTCAGCAGAAAAAACTGCCTCATTTTGTTAGCATCCTTTTCCAGCCTCTACCTTAATTTTATTGTCCATTCCTCTTTTTATTCCAGTAGACTAGTTTCATTATTTACTTGATGGGTTTTTGACAAATCATCCCTTTTGATTGTCTGATTTTATCAAGGGACTCATTCCTTTTTGTGATATAGTCTTGGATATTGAGAGAATGTCACTATCCATAATTGTTTGAAGTCTCAACATTTTTTCTTTATTTACCATTTTTTCTCTGATTTCTTTCGTAATATTTCTCCCAGCCTTAGGGATAGTTCTCTTCTTATTCTCAGCCACATGTTTCTTCCCACAGACTGATATTTGCAATTCTTGTTTTTTTGTTTGTACCTCTATTGTTCTATCTTGATTATTTGTCAAACGGTCATCTTGATCCATGTGATCCATCACTTATTATTCTTTATCCGATCCAAGATCGACGGCTAGGGTTGAATCAATTCCCATCAAGAAAGTTGGGGTTTTGGGAGGAAAAGTATAACCCGGTTCCTTTTACATTGGCCTTACAATCTTGAAAAAGAGGACATGCTTGTGCTGTGAGAGAGACTTTGAGTGATTTGTTTTTAGAGGCAGATTGATAGGAGGACTTTTAATAGTCATAAAGGCAATAAAAGTTGGAGAGGATGGTAACTTAGTAGAACGAGAATTTTTGGAACCATTATTCCTTCTAACTTGACTCCATTGATCATTTGCACCGAGATGAAGGGCCGGACTCCCCTAATTTATGGAATATTTTCCAAAATGACCATAGACAAGACATGACTAGCATTTAAATGGTGGTTGTTCATAGTCAAGTTGTTAGTAATGCCTCAGATTATCCAATATGAGGTGGATATAATTTCTTATCCCCTTTTCGATATCTACTTCCACAAATATTCTAGCACACTGAAACATCCCTTGTTTGTGCTCAGATTTATCTAGGAACTTGCCAAGCATGTTTCCAATGTCCTTTAGATAATCATCTCCTCGACAATGAAGAGGAAGATGTGGTAATCTTACCCAAACTAAGACAGATGATAGTATATCTGAGGTAGGATCAAAATTTGGGGTCCAACTATTGAGGTACATACCTCTGTTACTGAAGAAATATAGTCCACTCTGAAAGATTAAGTCTCAATCTGCTTTAATTTTGAAGAGAAAGGCATAAAATCCTCTTCCACAAAAGTATTGGGTCATTCTTCTCCTAAGAAGAACATGCTTATGTTTTTGCAACAATACTTCCATATATTTGGTGTTGTCCATATTCCAGTGAATTGACTGATCAACCCCCTTAGACATTGTCAAGGATTACTATATAGTTGTGGAAACATAAAGGTTCACCTTTGGGATATCCTCCAGCTTCACAAATTGGGAGGATTCGTGACCACCTTTGCTGAGGGTGTTGACCAAGGCCTGTTGGCCCTAGGAAAGTGTATAATATTTTTTATTGGAATTTTTGAGGAACCTAGTCATATTGTGAATAAGGTTGCGATGTAACGAGGAGAGCGTAGGTCGAATCCAGAAATTTGACCGGTTTTTAAGGAGACATTAAATGTAAGCGATGAATTATGTTAGACAAGGGGTCCAATTTAGGTAGTGGCCATGGATGTAAACTTATCTATTAGAGCCTATATAAATGCAAAAGGGATTTTTGGATTGGTAGATATTAAGTGGTTTTTTGACGGATTGTAGTTGACTTCTAATTGAGTACTAGTTGAAAAAGCATATGTAAGATAAAGGGAAAGAAAGGAATAAGAGTTGAAAAAGATATATAATGTCAATCCATAAGTTGTGTGCATGGATTTGATCTATTATAAGGTGATTCTGAGAGATGTTTGTAGGTTGTGTCCGTAGACCATAAGCGTTTAAATAACGACTTATGCTAGATGAAGAGCGCTTTTGTGGTTTTTTCCCATATGGGTTTCCAAGTTAAACCTTTGTGTCAATGATGTTTGTTTATTTTATGTATGAATCTTTGTGATGCTATTGATATTTATAATGATCAAAAGGAATAATGATAAGGAAAATATGGTAGACATGATTTAGATCTATATAGTTTATATGTTGTTGTTATCTGTCAATGGTTTTTCATATATCTACCTCCTTTGGGTAGTATGTTGAGTTTTTCCATGGATAGATCCCCTTTTGTAATTGTAAAGTATGGTTCTTGTAGTCCTTATAGGTATATTGGGTGAGACCTCACTTGTGTCGTAGGTGTTGTCGACGAGGTTATGCTCTGTCGGGCCGGTGCCTTGGATTTTGTTGGTCGGGATAGAGATTGAACTTGGGTGAGTCTTCCACAAGCCAACAAATGGTTATGTTTCCAGGACCAGGATCATTGTGAAGGGGCATGTTTTGGAACCCGACAAAGCCAGAGATCCAGGATTGGGTGGACTACAAAGTGAGAGGATTTGCACAAGAAGAAAGTAAGGGAATCACGATTGACTCCGACAGGATGGTTAGAAAGGTATAATTACTCAGATATTCATGAAATCTTCTTTAGTGAATTTACTATTGTACTGTATGAATGGTTGGCGAGATTAGCAACTCAAAGAACAATTTTTCAAGGTAGAGAACTCAAAGAGTGGGCTCCTTAGCTAATCTGACAATTGAAGAGTGTCAGTAATCCTATCTTTAGGGATTTTGACTTCTGGGTTGATAGCATTTTGGAAGGATACATTACTATGATTGTTGTCGATTCCTAGAGACTGATATCTAAAATCTCTAAAGTTTTGGATCAAAATGTTGGTTTGTGAAAAGGGGATCTTAAGGATGGAGTCCGACGAGTAAATCCTTGGGCACGGAGGATGTGGGTCGTGACAGAAGGAAGGTACAAACAAGATGGATAGGGTAAACTGAGATGTTCCTAGCCGAAAGTGAGATTGACGAAGAGGGTGGCTACCTAAGGAGTGGAAGAATATCTCGGTTGAAAAACAGGAGAAGAACTGCGACATGGAAAGAGAGTTGCAGTGTGACCGAAAGAGGGGACTACGACTTGGTGCCACCGCTCAACAGAGAATATTAGGATGAAGAGGAGGAATATCGGCTTATCTTTGAAGACGAGGAAGATGCGTTGGATCCATACCAGGACTAGGATTACGACATACCCACAACTCTACGTACATCTCCAGCATTATAGGTAAGACCCAATAGTATTTCAAAGTGTGTTTTATCAAATCATAGTAATAGTAATAGCCAAGATAATGATTAGAGAGTTCCTACTGGTGTAACATTTAATTCAAATATGCCAGTGCCCCAAGTACAAAGGATTTCTGGAAGTGACATAAAATTTCCATATTCAACGTGAATGGGTTGGAAGACCCCGAGCAACATTGGTTCTTGTGCAAGGCTATCTGGACTGTGCGACAAGTCCAAGACGAGGCCATAAAAAGACCCCAGATGATCACAACCTTTAGAAGTCATGCTCTCAATTGGTACATCAAGTTTTTTGTGGTTCCTGCGGGAAACCCTTAGAAGTCATTAGATCAAATTTGATCTAGACTCATTGATTAATTCAAGAATACCAAGTCTGAGTTGCAATGCATCATGGCGTTAAAGGAGATTAAGCAAATTTTGACTAAGTCTGTCTAGGACTTTGACCAGAGATTCAAGACCTTGATGGACAAGGTGAGTTTACAGATGTCTAACGTTCAACACAAAGAATGGTTCATTGTTGCGCTGCTACCACATATCCATGTTCGCATGATGTAGGAGAAGATAGTATCCTAGAGTGAAGCTCTTGAGATTGCCATGAAATTAGAAGCTTCATCAGTTGGAGAAACTGGTGCGAGAATGATGCAAAGTGAGTCACGGTTAGCTGATCTAACATTATATATAGATGATATCAAGAAAGGAAAATAAATCCATGAGGAAATATGGTGTATGAGATGCAAAACTAAATACCATCATAAGGATTAATGTCCAACCTTCTTGGATTATCTTGCATCAGGAGAGATGAATCCAATAAGTTTGCAAGTGATGGCATGGTGTCGAATTTTCCATACAAGAGGTCATCGGTAAGAGGAATGCCTATATCTACAAAATATATTAAGTGCACATGCCAACTTATATTGTAAATTTTGTCAATCTGTGGGCCATGATAAAAAATACTACCGAGCATATCAGTTGTTGTAGGATAAGACAATAAACACATATTTGAGCAGATTCAATTCAAGTGAGGTCATGCACAATACCCTCAAACAAGGGGGTGGTCCTTTTAGAAGCCAAGGACGATGAGGAGTATTTGGTCATGGGTGAGGCCAAATTATTATCTATAATTGTGGATAGCGAGGATATTATGCTAGAGATTTCACTAATCCTATGTCAACATGCTCATATTGTAAAGCGTTGGATCATATCGTTGAAGAGTGCCCGTAGCTGATTGCTAAGTGGTAGGCCAGAATCATGGGGAACCATAACCCAACCCGAAATTAAAATAAGAACATGTAGAATATTTCTGTTGAGCCTTGAGAAACTAATATTGTTGTTTTAATAAGAGTTGGTACTGCGACTAGAGACGATTAAGGAGCACCATGGGTAAATCCAAGAGTTCAACTAGTGGCAAAAAGTAAAGTGTCGTTCGACATTCAAAAGGAAAAATGTGTCTACTTTGATGCACGTAACGATCAGTTCATAGAAATAAATTGTGCTTCGACATCTATTGATATTATAGTGTTGGATGATGGACCAATCCTAGAAACGCCACAATGTTTCGACTAGTCATTCCAAAGGAAGCCGACAAAAAGGTAAGCAAGTTGAAAATTTTCTTTAAGATTTTCTTGGTGCTTATAGAAGATATAGATGCTTTGGCAGAGATATTGACTCTAGTAGAAGAACCTCAACTAAGTATGCGTCTAGAGAAAAATGTTAACCATGTTAATAGAATACTGAAGATAGGTCAAGAGCCATGTATGACTGCTCAGATAGGTGACTATGATATGTATTTTATCATTCTTGATCTTGGTCAAATGTTAATATTCTAACAAGGAAAACCTGGGAAAGCATGGGAAATCCAATATTGTTATGGTGTCCTATTCAGTTGCAGTTATCCAATCAACTGAAGGTGATGCCTATTGGTAGATTTCCATGAGTTCTTTTCAAGGTGGAAGGACTTCATACTTATGCAGACTTTGAGGTGATAGATATTTTCAACGATACAAACATGTATCCATCACTTCTGGGTATTGACTGGGCTATCGAGAATCATACAGTCATAAATTTCAAGCAGATAATATTATCATTTGAAGATTCAAAAATGCAGGTAGTCGCTCCAATCGATCCTTTGAAGGGCCAGAGATATGTCGATCCTGTAAAAAGTGAAGGTCAAGAGGGATACCTAGATAATATTTACAACATCACATATGCAATGGATGATTACATAAACCCGACAACTGATGGTAAATTGAGTTGGAAAGGTATTAGTTCTTATTCATCAGACTTAGAAGAAGCTTTAGAGAATTCGAAGAACCAGCTACATGAAGTATCAATGTGGAAGTGTGCAAGGATCACTAAATATATGCAATGGGTAGGTATCGAGGTATGTGATCTACCTACTTATGAAGGATTACCTAATTTAGATACATTTATTATATATTTTGAAGACAAGGTACTGGAACCTTAGCGGTTGTTATCCCTCGATGTTGCGATGAAGGTTACACCAGTTAAGTGGTGGGTTGTTCACAAGCACTTTATTTCAGAATGGTCCAAACGTCGACAACTGTTAGAAATCAGATTTAGTGAAAATAATTCTTACATTGGCTAGAAATATGTAGGATTAACGGATCCTGTCGACCATATTGAAAATTGTCGCGCAACATGGGGGACGTCGCTGTGACAGGAATGGGTTCATCAATCCATACATACTTTGGAAATGATATTAAGAAACTAGTATACGTCAGTCGAGCTGCGATGCGTAACTATAGAATGGAAAGAGATAGCTACTAGTTTCACACATAATTTTAGCTTTTTTGATGTCAGTATGACGGTTGATGTCGCTCTGCAAGTTATCATAACCAAGGACTTTGAAGACATTGACCTTCCAATGTCAATTTTTCCTCAAAAAAGTACGATAGATCAGAGTTGGATGGAGTGATATAACATAACTAGAGATCCTGAAGATGATGATCCATGTGATATACATATTCCTAAATATGAGGGTAGTCGAGCAGTGGAGGGATCGACTTATCAAATGATAAATTTCTAAATCCCCTAAAAATAAAGAAGGTGAATATTGGTTCCCTGGAGAGCCCGAAATTTGCCAATATTGGGGACTATTGGTATGATGAGACAGTAGGGAATATCATAGATTTATTACATGAATTCCAAGATTTATTTCCAAGTAAATTCTCAGAAATGAAGGGGATTGTTGGAGATATAGGAGAAATGAAGATCCCCTTGAAACTAGACACAAAATTTGTCAAGGAACAACCATACAGACTAAATACCAGATATAAGGAGAAGGTCAAGAAATAGTTAGACAGAATACTAGACATAGGAATTATAGAACATGTCAAAGAGTTAAAATGGATTAGTACCATGGTTGTTCAAGATATTAAAGTTGGGGAAGCATGTATCTTTGTCGACCTGTAGAAACTGAATGATGCTTGCCTACATGATCCATTTCCTACCCTTTTCACAAATGAAGTATTGGAGAGTGTAGGAGGGAAAGAAGTGTATTTTTTCACTAATGGATTCTCTGGGTACCATCAAATAAGGATCATAGAAGAAGATCGATAAAAAAACACTTTTGCAACCAAATGGGGTTGCTTCCAATATATGGTAATTCCCTTCGGACTCAAGAGTGCGCTTGCTATCTTTTCTAGAATAGTAGTAGCTGGTTTTAAATACTTTATCCATAAATTTCTTGAGGTAAAATTTGATGATTGGATGGTCTATGGGCTAGTTAAATATCATATCAAGAGTCTTCGAATGATGTTGGAACAATGTAGACAATTCCAGGTTTCTCTCAATTTGACTAAATGCATTTTCTATGCTTCTTTTGGCATTTTTCTGGGTCATGTTGTATGTTGCGACGGAATAATGATGGACCCTTCCAAGATTGCAATTATTGTTAGCTTACCCCCACCCAATTCGGTTAAATAGTTAATGAACACACTAGGACATACGCGTTATTACTGGAAATTTATTCAGGGGTATGAAGAGGTTACTACTCCTATGGAGAAGTTACTAAAAAAGGATGTTAAATTCCAATGGGACAAGCAATGTCAAAAGAGTTTTAATATCCTTAAAAATAAGATGGTCTCAACTCTTATCTTGGTCTTTCCTAATTGGCAGGAATAATTTCATGTACATGTCGGTGCGTCATCTACCACGCTCGATGTGGTGCTAGCACAACCAAGTAAGGGTTCTTTGGATCACCCCATTGCATTTGCAAGTGGGAAGTTGTCGACTGCATAAATGAATTATACCACTAATGAGCGGGAAGGAATTGCAATGGTATACGCGCTCAAGAATTTTCGACATTATTTACTAGGTGGTCACTTCAATATGCTTACAAACCATTCTACATTAAAGTACTTGGTCAATAATCCAGTGTTTCCAGGGAATATCTGTTGATGGATTCTTCTTTTCAAGGAATTTGATTTCGAAATTATTGTAAATCTAGGACGATTGAATGCAGGAGCTGATCATATGTTAAGATTAGAGAGTGGAGAGTAGCCTACTAGTCTAGATGATAGTCTCCTCAACGCACAATTATTTGTAGTCAAAATGATTGATGATCATTACGTATACATTGTGCTTTTCTTGGCTATGAGGTATGCACTACAAGGATTCAGTACAACACAAAAGAAGAAACTAATGCTGAAAGTTGCAGACTTCGAGCTGATCATTGGGAAATTATATAAAATGGGACCAGATGAGATACTCTGTTGCCATGCACTAGAACATGAGCCACTGTTAGTTCTGAATGAAGCTCATGTTGGTGTCGTAGGAGGCCGCTATGTAGTGAAAGCAAAAACGTGCAAGATTTTACATGCAAGACTATGGTGGCATACCCTTCATGCATATGCCATGGATTATTGTCACAAATGTGATATTTGTCAACGTACTGAGAAAATGCCACTATGAGATGAGATGTCATTGGTACCATAGGTAAATTTGCAAGATTTTTATAAGTAGGCTGTCAAATTTGTGGGTCCCATTAACCCACCAGGAAAATAGATGGGTGCTCGATATATACTCATTGTGACAAACTATTTAACAAGGTGGACTGAAGCAACACCAGTAAGAGATTGTATTTCTGCTACGACTGCAAGATTTTTGTTCGACCATGTTGTAACTAAGTTTGGGTGCCATAAAATTATGATAAGTGACTAGGGTATACATTTTTTTAGTCATTTGATTGAAAATCTATCTAAGGAGTTTTAGATTTAGCAAAAGAAGATGACACCATATCATCCGCAGGAAAACGATGGTGTCAAAGCATTCAACAAAATCCTAGAAAATGTACTGACTAAGATATGCAATATTAATAGGGATGATTGGGACCACAAGATACCTGTAGTCTTATGTGATTATCACATGAAATGCAAGAAGATGACATGACAAACCCCATTTGGGCTGGTTTATGGACAGGAGGTTGTTATTCTAATAGAATACATTGTACCCATTCTCAGAATAACTGTGATTACTGAGATGGAAAATGTTGGTGTAGTTGAAGAAAGATTGTCTCAGTTGGTACAGATGGAGGATGATCGCTTCATTTCAGGTTATCATCAGTGTGTTAAGGAGTGACAAAAGGCTTGGCATGACCACCACATAAAGCTCACGTAAATTCAACCAGGTCATTTTGTGCTTCTATATGATAGTAAGATTTTAAAACATCTTTGAAACCTTCGAACACACTGGTTGGGACCATATGTTGTCATTCGTATTACTAATGGTGATGCAATCCAATTACAAAAGTTAGACGGTAGAATCTTTGACGGGATGGTAATGGAAATCGGTTGAAACCTTATTGAGATAGCCATACTTCGCTTGATTAAAAAGGTATTGGCTGAAGATTTTTTTTTTTTTGAAGTCTAGTATATAAGTTTGTATTTTTGTCACAAGTTTAAAATATGTTGTAAAATAGATGTTTGTCGTAATATAAACTAATGTTGGAAGTTATAGTTGGATTGTAGTTAAAGTTGAAGAAGCGAGAGATTTTGGCGCTGTTCTTTTTGTCAAATATGTAATTAAGGCCTAATAAATGCCCGCTTTTACAAGGAATGAAGTGATGTATAGAATGGCGGTTTGTCAGAATGATTGAAAAGATTGGACCCATGCAAAAGGATTATCCACCACCATTTTCATTTATTGCAGACCCACGTGATTGAAAGAATCACTACATGCATAAACCTATTTCATTATTGCTCATTGTATCCAACTCTGATGTTTCTTGATCTGAAATATCTATTTGCAAACTATTTGAAGCCGAATGTTGTTTAGCATGGAGATCCTTATGTCGAGTACAATCACTATGCAAGGTTCGGGTATGGAGGCCCCCCATGCCATACCCATTATCGAAGAAGCACCAGAGGTTGTGTCGCGACCTGTTCCTGTCAATCCACTAAGGAGGAAGCAGAAATTGGCTGTGCAATTTTTTCTGACTAGAGGTTCAAAGCCACACACGACGTTGAAGCTTCAGGATTTGTATCAATGGCAATATCACCCATATATATTCCACTGAGAAAGGATGATGCTCCTAATGTGGTCATTTGTAAGAATGCTAAATACCTGTTGGTCAAGCAATCCATCCCAATAGGCATGCATGTTACGATGAATATTTTGCCAACTTTGAAGAAACTCACATTCGCCAATGATGATTTGCGGAAATTTATTGAACTATAGATGTCGTGGTACATGACATCAATGTAACTAGTTGATAGAGGGCCTATTCAGTTGGTCCCTATGGAGTGGGCTCGTGGGCTAGAGAAGTAAGGAATTATGTCATTGATTCATATGACCCATTTTGGTCGTACTATGGAAGTTAATAAGTACATGAAGCAACTATTGGTATGCTTCCATGGGGGATTCTTATGGATGGAAAATCATTTTTCTATAGATTTTGACAACATTCATGCCATCACTGGGATGCCTAAGGTAGGGGTCGACTCAATTCCATTCTTTGCTGGAAAGGAGCATGATCCGTGCCTAGTCGGTCAGATGAAGGAGAAGTACAATCCTGCACGAGATAAGAGGGGATTTTCTATCACTTGTATCAATGATATAAGTGTTCAGTTTGTAGCAAAAGTGCTCTCCAACAAGTTGCTCAAAAATATGTAATCGAACTTGTGCATTGTTGGTACAAACATTGTAGCAGAGCAATGTGTTACTGGTGTACATGTGAATTGGTATACATATTTTTGAATGAAATGTTAGCAGACTCCATGGATTCCCAGGAAAAAGGTACTCCATTTACTTATTCCTGGTTGATAATTTTGATATCTTTTGTCACGTGGGCCGAGCCACCAAATTTTTAAGGGATGGAAGTGCATGTCCCATGTTTCAGGGCTTGCTACCAGAACCTGTGGTATGAGAAAAATAACTGACGTTGACAACTGGAAAACAACATTGCGTTCTACTTGCATGATGTTGCATTGAGGCATCACGTTGGAAACCAATTCAGGATTACCATAGAAACTGTTCAGCGATACATGAACATTGTCAAATTCACCGCCAAGGCTCACCATATATATTTACAATCATGATGAGACCCCCAAGATCAATGGTTAACCATGACATTTTAGTGAACAGAGGAATAACTTGACATAATAATTCGAGATTGACCTAAGGAGTGGAAGCAGTCTGTTGCAGACGACCAACTATATGCCAAGTCTGACCCACGAAAGGAAGGAATGTTGGGAACTCAATGAGGGCATCCCCATGATGAAGAAATCCCACCTAGTTCCCCCCATGAAAGCAATGAGGAGTCCATAGCAACACCAATGGATCCAGAACTGGGGAAAAAGAGGAAATCTTCTAAAGAAACTTGGAATAGTCGCAAGAAGCAGAAGTTTGTCAAGAACCCCTTGGTGACTTTACTAATGATGATTATAATTGATTGGACGATAAAATGGTAGAGGTTGCTGATGAAAGTCGCCAAATAATAGATGATTGAAATACAAATTCAGTTGTGGGCATCACTGCCTTGCTTCAAACATTATGTGTCGCAGTAAAGGAAGTGAGGTAGTAGTCAGTCGAGACCCATAACAGTTGCAGTTGCAAGAAGCTAGTCATTTTGAGGATCTCCTAGTTGAAGCACCCTTGAATCGAATACATCAAAAATTTCAAGTGTCTCTTAAAGAACTGGACTTATGCACACCTAAATATACTACAATGATCAAGGACATTAATTATGTGGGTGTCGACCTTTTTGTGATGCTCATGTTCATACTACATTATATTCAGCAGGTTGGTGTGGACAAGATTAAGGTGATGGAGCATACGGTATATAAACATTTGAAGCATTCAAAGACCACCACATCTTCTCTCTGGATGAAATTAAAGGAAACCGAATAGAAGACACAACGGTGGAAACAAGATAAGCAGAGGCTAGAACAAGTTGTCTCATTTTCCTGCCACGAAATTCCAGAGGCAGGAGTTACACCTGAAATGATCCAAGAAGCTCAATTCATTAGGCTAGGGGAAGTGGTTGTTGACTTTCTCAAGCGTATTGTAGAATTAGAAGCAAATATGCTTCCCAGCACACCCCTTGAAGTACTGGAAGAGCGACGAAAGGTAGTGAGTGAAAATGTACAAGAAATTTAGGAGGATGAGGCACTTTGTACCAATGCATATGCATAGGTTTCTCATGCTTGGGAAGCCATGATGGATGATGATGAGCTACAACAAGTAACATAGCAACTTCATGCAACTAGTGCAAATCTATTCGTGTAAAGGATATCATTGAAAACATTACCACTAGTCGAGAAGATGAGAAAGGTTTCTGACTTGAAAAACTTACAGCAGTAGGTCACCAAGATTCTAACAAAACAATAATGATGAACTAATCATGTTGTAGATCTCTAGGCCGAAGGAGAGCAGGTCACAGGGACTATTCACTCAATACATGAGTAGATGTGATAGACCATGGAGGTGCTAGAAGTGGAAACTTCAGAACCTAACAGTTTCAAACTTGTGGAGAAAATTGCGAAGGTGAAAGAAGAGGTTCAACAACAGGCAGATGATGTAATGAAAATCTACCAAGATTTTCAAAATAAGCTGAATGCTACGGACGTTTCTAGCTGAAGTGGCTCGAGACGAGCCACAAGTGAGTGTTGGGGTCCTAGTGGCCTTAGGAAAGTGTATACGAGTTTTTATTAGAAGTTTTTAGGATCCCGGTTGCAGTGTGAACAAGGCTATGACAGAACAAGGAGAGATTAAATGTAAGTGGTGAGTTAAGTTAGGCAAGTGGTTCACTTTAGGTAGTGGGCATGGATGTAAACTCGACTGTTGGAACCTATAGAAATGTAAAAGGGATTTTTGGGTTGGAAGATCTTGAGTGTCTTTTTAGCGGATTGTATTTTTCTGCTAATTGAGTGTTAGTCGATTACTAATCGAGTACTAGTTGAAAAACATCTGTAATATAAAGCGCAAGAAAATAATAAGAGTCGAAAAAATATATATAATGTCCATCCATAAGCTGTGTGCATGGATTTGATCTATTGCAAGGTGATTTTGAGAGATGTTTGTAGGTTGTGTGTGCATGGATCTAATCTATGTTTGTAGGTTGTAGGTTGTATGTGTCACGACTTATGCCAAATGAAGAGCATTTTTGTGGTTTTTTCCCATATGGGTTTCCATGTTAAACCTTTGTGTCATTGATGTTTATTTATTTTGTGTCTGAATCTTTGTGAGTTTTTTGCGACTGAACCACGCTTGGTTCGAAATGTCGACAATAAATCTTCTCATCGCAGATTCTCCATTAGATGCCATGAATCCTCACTGCGGAATCTCAACTAACCTTATTTGATATCACTAATGATCAAGTGAAATATTGATAAGGAAAATATGGTAAACATGATTTAGATATGTATATTTTATATGTTGTTGTTATTTGTCAATGGTTGTTCATTTATGTTCCTCGTTTGGGTAGTCTAATGTTGAGTTTTTCCATGGAGAGATCCCATTCCATAACTGCAGAAGCCTGTTTCTTGTAGTCCCTATGGGTGTCTCCAGTGAGACCTCACTTGCGTCACAAGTGTCGCAAAAAATGCCCCAATGGCAAGCAATCAAGCTCCCCATTTACCAACACAATTATTTAGTTATCGAGTACAAATTTTATAATTTATCTAACTAAATAATTCAAATGTGTTGCTTTTATTAAGTTAATAGATATAACTTAAATAAAAAATGTGATAATAAAATACCTCTTAAAAAATTGTTGTCCTTGTAGTCTAGTCCCTACTGCTTACTCGGTCAAGTTTCACCCAAGCTAGGATTAATCCCCTTAGCCATCTAGTAGTTTATCCAATTGTTTAGTTCCAGGAAACATGCGGGTTTCTTATCCCTTTGTGTCCATATATCCAAAAACAACAACAAGAACCAATGACCAAGATCAAGGTTCCTAAGTTTTCCCCTACATTGTGATAACTCCCTTTAAAATATCCAATCCTTAACCTTTCCCCAAAACGCTCCATTATGCATTTTTCCTACTGCCTTCCTAGCCCTTCAAGAAGGTTTGTAGGAAGGTTAAAATAATAAAATACTATCTCACCTATCCCACATTAGTAATCTTGACATTTGACTCATTAATATATAATCCAATACAATCAAAATAAAATCTTGGTAAGTTTATGAAATCTTATATCCTAATGAAATGCAATTTCCACTTTTAATAATTAATTTTAACTAAATTATAAATGAAATGAAAATTAATTGCAAATGAAGGTTATATAAAAAAACATACTATTTAAACCTCCTCCTACACCCTCGATGCATCAACCATTAACAATATTATTTGGATCACTTATATATAGAACAATACAAGTGTATGTGTGTAAGGTATGTGTTCATAGCTAGCGTACACATAGATTGTGCGTGTACTAATGAGAACCGTCATCACATTTAATGTATAATACTTATATGATCATAACACAACATGCAATACACTCATTAAGTAAACACAATATTAAACCATCTTACTACTAATCCACGACAATCAAGTATGAATTAAAAATTATACTAAGATTATATTGAATGAGTCATTCAAATGATTTAAACACATAAGGAACCAAGTACAAAACTAAGGTGGCATATATAATTCACAAGCAACATCCTTATCTACTATGAATTATCCTTCCTTCTAAACTACTTGCATCTTCCACATCTTATCATTTTCTATGTTGGAATCTGCTGGAGTGTCAATTATATTAGCATAGCCCCATATATGAACCATAGGAGGGAGTGTCAATTGTATTGACCTAACTTCTCTAACATGAAACTTATAGTCACCATCACACATCTTGGGGATAGTGTCTTAACACAACCAATATCCCACGAGTCCAAGATTTTGAGGACAAACAGTGATAATATGTCCACCCATCCTAATGAGACTAGGATCACCACCCTATTAATAACCATATTGTGCTATTATTTTTGTTCTTAGAGATACGTCATGAAATGACCAATTTGGGCAACATTGTTTCCTATAAAACATATAGTGGCCCACATCTCATTGCAATGTATCGAACAATTAATTAACTCCTGAATTAATGCTTCATAGTGTACCATTTATCTTTCAACATCTATGATATCAAGGTCACTTTAGTACTACAAGTATATGGCAATCACTCAACCAATTTAACTTGTGGATTAGTCTACCAAAACTAAATATCACACATAAACAATAATTATTTAAACACATAAGGAACCAAGTACATAACTAAGGTGACATGTCTAATTCCCAAACAACATCCTTAACTATTATGAATCATCCTTCCTTCCTAACCTACTTCCATATTCCACATCTTATCATTTACTATGTTGGAGTGTCAAATATATTGACCTAACCTTATATGTAACCCATAAACATAAGTGTTGATTGTATTGACCTAACTTACCCAACAAGCAACTGATAGTTGCCATCACAAATCTTGGGGAGTGTGGCTTAACACAACCCTCCCATGACCAGGTGTTGTATGATAAAATATGGGTAATACCCCCACTATGCATAATGATAATAAGGTTAAAAACCTATTAATAACCATATTGTGCTATTATTGTTGTTAGAGAGACACCATCTAATGACCAGTTTGGGCAACCATGTTTCATGTAAAACCTATAGTGGCCCACATATCATAGCAATGTATCAAACTAATAATTAAAACTCATGAATTAATGCTTCATAGTATACCATTTCTCTTCCAACGTCAACGACATCAAGGTCACTTTGTACCACAAGTATCTAACTATCACTTAACCAAATTAACTTATGGGTTAGTTTACCAAAACACAAGATCATGCAAAGCCATATAATGCTTTCATGTGATTACCAACTTATCAACCAATAAATGATGTAAACAAAAAAAATTATTTATCATGTGCATGGAACCCATTTATTCATTTAAATATAATTTAAATAGGTATCCATGTACCACATTCTTCAAATTATATTTGCATGGTAGAGGAAAATCACACAATTGTCATCATTAATAACATAAACAATAAAATTTAACATAACTTCCACTTATAGGTAGGTCCAAAAATCCACAATATATTCTCTAATTCGATTTATGTTCAAACAATAAGCAAAGAAATAAAAAATAGGTCATAGCATAATTTAGATGTCAAAGTAAAAATATGAGAAATCACATATTCACATCCTTTGGGAAACTTCATCCCAAAGTTACAATAATAAAATTATGGGATAATCATGATGCATGGTCTTTGTGTCCTCCTAGGTAGCAAACATTGGGCTATATTTGTCCCACTAGACCTTAAGCTAGTCCACCAAGCAATTTCTGAGCTGACAGACCCCACAATCCAATATGCATAATGGTTCAATCATGATATTTCTCTTGTTCGAAACTTGCAATTTCTTCCAATTTATTTTATGAGATTCATTAGTAATATAATCCCATAATACATATACATGAAAACATCACAAGTTTTATGCAAATGGGGTGGTAGTGCAAAGCAATATCCAACTAGTCTATTTTTTTCCAAAATTTCAAATGGACCTAAAAACTGAGATGACAACTTTGTTCCCTTTCCAAACAGAATAGTACTCTTATTAGGCCTAATATAAAAATAAACTCCATCTCGAACATTATAATTTAGTCAATTCTATGTGCATTGATGTAACTCTCATGCCCATCACGAGCCTCCTTTGATTGTTGTATAATTTGAATTACACTTTATTCCATATCTTGAACCAATTATGGCCCAATGATCACTTATTCTTCTAACCTATCCCAACTCAATGGTATAATGCATGGCCTTCCATATAGAGCTTGATAAGGCGCAATTCCGATTTAGCTGTGGTAATTATTTTTGTAAGAAAAATCTAACAAAGGCCGGTACTTTTCCCAATGGGTATATTGATCCATAACATAGATCAGAAGTATTTCTTCCATTACCTAATTGACTCTTTTAATTTACCAATCTATTTAGGATGGTAAGTTGTGGTTAAGTTAAACTAAGTCCCCATTGCTAACTACAAACTTGGATGTAAACCAAGAGTCTATCTTTGAGATCATGTTCTTGGGAAACCCATGAAGGTGAATAATCACACTTATAAATGTCCTTACCACATCCCATCATAAGTTTCCTTTACTGGAATAAAATCAATTCTTTTGGTATGCTACGATCAAAATGGCATCATGTGTTTAAGATGTGAGTGGCAACCCTGTAACAAAATCCATGGAAATGAATTCCCATTTGGATATAGGAACATGATGTGGATGTAAGAAACTTGCACAATTGTGGTGATCATCTTTTACCTACTAAGATTTAAATCACTTATCAATGAATTTGATTAGATCATGATTCATTCCCACCCAAAAGAAAAGATTCTTTGTGTTTGCATGCATATTATTCACATTATAATGCTCACAATAAAGTGATCTATGGGATTCATTGAGGACAGTTCTTTAAATATCTCCTTCCTTCAGGAAATACATCCACCCTTAAAATCATAACAATCCATCTACTTCAAGGACATACCCCTCAAACTTAAATTCTATCCACCTCTCATTCTAAAGTGTTTCTGTAACCTCGAAGTACCAACTATATCCAATAATTTGTCCTAACACTCACTCCCTTCATTTGACCATTAAGGGAATTAAGGAGAAGATCCCCAGTCTTCTACTCAAGGCGTAAACCACTACATTTTCCTTTCCTTTGAAGGCACAAAGCTTCACCCTACAAAATAATGCCTCCAAAACTTTAGTGCTAACATCATTGCTACCAACTCCATATCACGTGTGGCAATATAAATCACTTCATGAGTCTTCAATTTCCTTGACATATATGGTTTTACTCCACCATCTTTCATACTCGACTCCCTTGTGTTGCAAAGTAGTGATGGGTTTTTCAAAGTAGTGTTGTTATCTCCATGGTTGGGATCCTAACCAAACCTTGTAAAAGATATAATATTTCCAAAGAAATTCAATAATTTCCCATCCTCTTACTTGGAATTATGCATATCTAATATTCACATAAATACAAGGAAAATGTTGAATTAGTTTTCACATCACATGGAATCCATTGTCATTTTACATTGGTGTAGCATCCCCAACCATCATTCCTAACTATAGGAGGGGGTAGTTACAATTTTAATGATTCAAAATTTCACCCCATGGATCCATTATTTGAAATCATAACTATTTTAACCTTCCCATGAAAAATATAACTAAGAAATGCATGTGTAGGTGCATGAGTATAAAACACAACGAAATTAAAGTTATATTCACACACATCATGTATGAACAAACACATTCATGGCATGGAGTAAATATAATCATTGCACATTCATAGACAACATGGAATGCATATCTTTTAATTGAAGAAGATCCAAGCACCTCGTATGTAAGAGCAATTTTAAACCCAACCAAACCACCCCCAAGTCGGGCTATGAGGCCACCAGGGTGAAGGAAACAACTACAAGCTTTTCTCTCTCAACCTAGAACCCATTTTCCATCATGATTAGCCAATCTTCTCACAACTAAGCATTGATGCATCTCATTCATTCATACTAACCATGTAACTCTTTTCCATTGCCCCACATAACACAAGGAAGGCCTACTCTTTCTCTACTCAACATTCCCTCAGAGTACCCAACCCTTACATTGCTCTTCATTGTGTGCAGAAAGAGTCCAACTTGTTGTATGCTTTTAAAGAACCTTTTGTAAAATCAATTCATGGCTTCACAAGCATATTGGAGCAACAAATACATAGTGGAACAAGATTCCTATCATGCCTAGCCTCTATGCTCACCCATATCCCTCCTCTTCATTCTTGTTATTTTTTCACTATGGCGATTGGTCATGGAGAAAACAACACGAATCTACCTAGTGTCTAAGTTTTGTATGAAAAATGAGTGATAGACTCAAATGGGGATAAGAGGATCATTGAAAATACAACTGACAATAATTCTAACCATTGAAGGAAGGACTCTTACAATTGTCATAAAAGTACATTCAGCCCATGCTTCTATAACTACATGAGAAGACTTTACCACCAATTTCACACATGTATTCAATGATTGGATGATTGGATTTAATAAGTCATAAAGAGTCAAATGGTTAATTTAAGGTACATGGAATAAATGGTTGACTTTTAAAGCTGAGACTTGGAAAAAAGAGGATTAATATCCCATGGGCACCCTTTCCTCTTCCCCATTAGTGGAAATATAGCCCCCATGGTGCTATTTACACAACCATAGTTAACCATTTTATTATTTTCCCTCATAATATTTACATAGATTTTGAGTCATCGTGACAATCCAATTACATGGCCCATATAGAAATATTTACATTATACATGCCTTTCCATTCACTAGTTAGGCCTTGGCCTTGAGCTCTGCACTAGGAATCAATACTAGCATATTTACATCATTTTACATTATCTAATTTAATACATTCCAAGGGTCAAAACTAGGGGTATTACAATTGGGCTTGTAGTACACCTTACAAAGTGTTAATGAGTGCATCGAGGATATAATTGATAAGAGAGGTTCCTTTTTTTAGTTTACAAGTAAGCTTCATCAATTAAATGGTTTATCAACCAGGGAACTACTTTCTAAACCTTATTTCCATGTAGTTGCTAATTATCACTTTTTTTATAAATGCAAGTCTTGCTTATATAAGTAAAGTGTATGCAAATTTGGTACAACATCAAATACATAGGAAGAAACAACATGACTACATCGATCTCTACATGATATACAATGAGTTATTTTTTTTAATATTTAATGGCTAATTAATAGTCATTCCCACATCTACCATCTATGTATTTGTTGATGTCATTCTCAATTATTTGACTATCAAAGCATAATGATTTAACAACAGTTTCACTATGTGTTAAATACAAAAAGAGAGTAATAAACCATATTACACAATGATGTGAGCATGGTGCACAAATCCAAAATAGACAAGAGTGATGAAAATAAATCCTTGAAGAATAGGAGAACCTCCTCTAAAGATCCCAATACATTCATATATCCAAATCACAGGTTCTTCCCAATAATGACTACATGAATTTTATATATGCATATTCCAACTCATTGCACATGTGGCCCTATTATTAGGCCAGCCCTACCATATATATTTTACATACTTTTACCACATACATGCCCCCTTTGGGGTCATATCATATACATGTACTCCCATATATGCCCCCATTGGGGTCATATTATAGTACCCTCCTTCAAAAAAATTGTCTTTAAAGCTTTATAGTTAAGGGTTTTACATGTGATGAAATCAAATAATATTTTTTTCTTAAATTCTCGCTCTATTGTTGGCATTGATGATGATCCATCCATCCAAATTCAATTCCTTTTGGTTTTAATTCTTGATAATTGGTTGTGGCATTATTTTATTTCTTTTGATTCCATGCATTATTGTTGTGACTTATCCAATTTGTTATAGTTTATGGTATCTAGTAATATATTGTCTAGTCATGGTTTTATGATGCTTTGTTCCATGAATGTTGTTGATTATTACATCTTCTTCCTTCATAGCATCGAAGTCATTCTTCTTAATTTTCTTTTAGATTTTCTTGGTAATGAGGGTGTTGACATGGTTTCACATTTGATAGTTTTCCTTCATTTTGTACAAACTTGTCATTTGTTTTTTGTCTTGAGATAATGACATAATGTATCCACTATGCTTGATATTTGATCAAATTTTCCCTTTGAGATAATACCATCATATTTGATAGGTACATACTCAAGTTGGAGCTTGACTTCTTGAATTATTTTATGGTGACCATCTAGAAGATTTTCTTTCTTCTCCTTTTGAAGTTACAATGTAATTTCATCCATAAAATGTGTACATCTTCTTCAATTCTAGATTGCATTTATGATTTCACCTGATCAATATTTAGGGCTTCTTCAGCCTTCACACAAATTTCCTCTTAATTTTTTTGATCATATTCTCTTGAACTTTTTTGGTGGTATATTCATCTTTATTATTTTATTCAAACTCTTGAATATGCATTTTCATATTATTAACGTTATTGATTATGATTAAGTAACTTTCTAATTTCTTCATCTTTCATTTTCAATTCTTCCCTTGACTCATCATTTTCCCACTTTCCTTTGCTATTATTTCCTTAAATTCATGAACCTATTTGATGAGTGCTTCATCAAGGGCTTGTATCTTTGATAACTCATCATTGTTCTTGTTGAGTTATTATTTTGCTTCTTTCTATTCATTTTATTCATCTTTTCCACTTTTTAGTCCTTGATCCATCTTATTGAGAAGAGTTATTCAAATACTTTCCATGTTGCATATTCTTGAGCCTCTTTATCATGACTCATCTACCACTTACAATATTTACCATAAAAATGAATACTTGTTGAAAAATAAATTTCAACATTTTTCTTCACAATCCTTATCCATTCCTCAGGATCAATTCCATCTTCAACTTTTCTAAACACATGTATCACCATTGATTCTTAATTGATGTTTAACAATAACCATCACCTTCTAGCCTCACTACGTTAAAAATGATTATCCAAAATAGTTATTATCCTATTTTCAATATATTATCACATTTTCCCTCTTTCTATTAACATTTAAATCACCTCAATTAGACATCCCAACCAAAAGTTATGTAAAGTTCAAGTTACCATACCTTTTAAAACTTTAGATTGGAGATTGTCTTGATGGCCAATCTTGCACCTAATGTAACTGTTGGGTCCTGAAATACCCCTTTTTTACCACACCTATTATACCCTTTTTCCTTGTCTTACTTCATTCTATGCACCATACAGATGTTTTCCCCTCACTTTGAGCCTTGAATCTCTACAGGTATGATTAATTATTGTTTTATATTATTAATTCCTATGATTGTTATGTTCAGAACTCTCTCTCTTGAATTATGCTAACACATCATGATTTCATAAAGATAGTTCAAGCTTTGAGAAACACAGGTGTAGCAGCCCAGGTGGTCTGAAGAGAAGATGAGCTTTCGGTGCCACTTTTACCTGCCAGTCCCAGCTCCACATGCTGAATGCAAATAGAGGTCGTCATTCCACACATAGCTGCAACAGAATTAGCTGTGATAGCGCGCCACTACTTAAGGCACAACTGCAATAGACATGGCATCTCTTATTAATTGGTTCCATCTATTCACTAACGACTTGAGCAACAAGATTCCCTATATTCTCTACTTCCATTCAATTTCACTCACAGCTGTAACAACTCGTTGTAACAAGGTAGCCTGAAGATCGTAGATCATCATGGCTGCCCGATATTAGTGGGTGAAGGTTATGATTTTCCATGTATAAATATGGCGAACATTTTGAGCCAAGGGTTGATTGATTATTGATCAAACTGTGTAAGTTGTGACAGTGAGTTGTACTTTGTAATTTGTCATTTTAATATAAGGAGCAGGATTCTTTTGATTTCTGCATCTTAACCTGTGTTAGTTCCGGTGTCTCTGTTCAAAGGTTGGGCCTGCCTTCCATAGAAATTGCCGTGTTAATTAGATGTTTTAATTGTTTTGTTGTGTGGTGTGGAAATTTCAGTAATTGCATTCTTTACAGTTAGTTGCAACAATAATGATTTATCATTGTAATTCCTTTGATAGTAATGTTCGCATTTCCTTAAAGATGTAACTACGTGGTGTGACAGTTGACTGTGTAGGTTAGTTTCCATTATGCATGTGTACAAATAGCTATTACAGTCAAGCTCAACTCCAGTTCCTTTAAATTACTTATCTTTCTCAGGTTTGTTAATTTAGTCAAATTATGGTTTAGAGTTTGTTTAGTTCAATTGTTGTTGTTTCTAATTCTCATATTCGTTGAATTAAACTAGTTATGATGGATTTACATATAGTCTAATAATGTTAGGATTTAACTTTCTGCAAAAGTAAGTCTAGTTATCTATTTCTAGATTTGTTAATTGCTGGATTGATATTGTAGGGGGTAATTGCATTTATGAATTCCTAGGTGGGTAACTTAGATTAGTTTAGCTATGAGAGGATTTTGACTGAGCAGATAGGTAGGACAATTAATCTTTCATCCATTTGATCAGCTACTTAGTGTTTATGCATAGATAGTGTGAATTATCTTTGAAACCAAAAGACTTCCCTGGGTTTATAATTTATATTGAGCATTATGTATGTTAGCTGTAATTAAATTACATATAGAGTGACCAACATTTTGGCGTCGTTGTCGGGGAAGGTAATTAATAGACATAATAGTAGTTCCATCCATTCATCTTTCTTCTATAGTTTTTAAGCTTTCATGTTTTGGGTTGCATGAATACAAGGAGAGTACAACGTGACATTCCTAAAACCCCCAGAACTCCCCAGAATACTAACTTTACAGGTGGTTGAGGTCGTGGTGGCAGTCCAACCTTGGGAAGGAGGACGTTCATTGATGATTTAGTTGACAAAGCTAACTCTTCTACCGGAGCTCACCATCAGGGATTGTCGTTTGTCAAAAGAGGCCCGGTTACTCCTAGGTTGGGGGCATCAATTTCCACGATGGAGAACACAAGAGAAGCTGCGACACCATATGGTGTCCCTACGGATAGAGATAGAGCCAGTGCTGTGGGAGGAGGTGAGCCAGAGGTGTTTTACCATGTAGATGGGAAAGAGGTCACAAAGGAGGAGTGGTTACAACTTTAGCAAGAGTGCGAAAATCAGAGGAAGCAAAGACAGGAGAGAACAGAGGAAAACATGAATAACAAACGTGATCCAGATGATCATGAGGAATGAGTAGGGGATAAACATCATAATTATGACAACCTTCCACCTGAGGAGACTGTTGCCACATTACAATTCCCCATTCGACAGCTAATTGGTCAGGCCCCCATGAAGAACATTTCACTATCAATATTACCACACTTTCATGGGAAAGCCACAGAGGACCCATACAAGTTTCTTTTCAAGTTTTTTATCCTCTATCGCAGCTACGACTACACTTCCAGTGAGAAAAAATTAAATGTTTTCCCATCTACTATGAAGGACAATGCTCTGCGATGGTTTATGAGCCTGGGTGGTGAGACTGTCACCACCTGGAAACAAATGAAGCAGGTGTTCCTTGGAAAATACCAAGAGTATTGTAAGAACAAAGAAAAAAGGGAAGAACTGTTTAAGATGATGTAGAAAGAAGAAGAAAGTCTGGAGGACTTCATGGAGAAGGACAAACTGACATGGGAAGAGATGTGCTCAAAATCATCCTATTACTTGGAATCAGAGAATATTTCCTAGATATGTTGAACTTGTTGGGGAAGGGGGATATCTCGAAAGAATCCTTCGAACATATCATCGAATTATGTTGAACATACTCAAGAGGATCCTCCAGAACCAACAATCGTGACAAGAGATTGGACCAAGATGTCTTCAGCAGAACACATAATTCATCTAATGGAGGATCCACTCGGCAGAAATAGGCAACCTTCTGGAGAAATTCAAAACAAAGATGATGAGCTCCATTTCCTCAGAGATGGATGTCCTGAGGGAAAAACAGAGGAAAGTAATAGAAGATTTGACACTTGACATATTATGGCCAAGATGCAAAAAGAAACGTCCACTGAAGGAGTGTCCACTTGAAAAAGTGGAAGTATGCCAACTCTACAAGCTGAACCATGACACTAAGGAATTCCCTCACTTCCCCAAGTGAAGGCAGTCTTGTAGGCATCTATTCCTGACATAGAACAAGCTTACTTCATCGCTCAGAAGAAACCCTAGTAGCCTCGAAATAAAGGTATGAATCCAGACCCATCACCTTTCTGGAATAATATGACTAATATGAATCATATGAATCACATGAATACACAATTTCCTTCACATTATTCTAACAATCAATGGCATCCATGTCAAACTTTCATGCATAATCCTAACTCTTGGTCACCATGGAAACCACAACAACCAAACCATCCAAATTCCTCATCTCCTGGATGGAGGAACTCCCATCCAAGAAATTGGTTTTCTCATAACCAACCTCCTTATCAACAATTACCTCATCAACAATACCCTCCTCAACAATACCGTCACCAACAGTACCAGCAGCCGCATCTACAACTTCAAAACAATGTTGCACCAATGAATATGCTACGACCACAACTGCCTGCTCAACCTAATACTAACCCAAACAATAATAAAGTATTCCACCAGTTTGAGACTGCCAGCATTCCTGCTCACTCCATTACCCTAGTTCCCTGCCATGATATACGCTTACGATCAGGAGGGTTGTGGATCCCTTAGTCATTGAAGATGTCCCATCTTCGGTGACTGAAGTGAGAATGAGCTAGCAATACCCATCCAATACAACAATCCCCATCATTGAGGATGCTGAAATTCCTACCGAGACACTAGCTGAATCATAGAGAGAAACATTCATCAAAACAAAGCCTACACAACTAGTTAGAGAACTGCCATACCATGAACGACTGACACTACAGAAAACAATGGAACAACCTTAGTTTAACCTCTTAGGAGATTTAAAAAACTTATATGCCAAAATTCCACTGTTGCAAGCCCTCCATGATGTGCCTATCTACGCCAAGACAGTCCGGGATCTGTGTGTAAGAAAACCAGGTAGGAAGCCCAAGGATCCTCCCACTGTCCATGTATTAGGAAAACTTTATGAACTAATAATGGGAAAAACTCTCTTGGCCAAATATGACTATCCTGAGAATCCTACTGTCATAGTACAGATTGGGAACACTCAGATACCGAATGTTTTGGTGGATTCAGGTGTAGCTATTAACGTTATGACCACCGAGACTGTACAAAAACATGGCCTCACCAACCTTTGACCAACCCCTACTATTTTAGAACTCGTTGACAGGTCCACCATCAAACCCGATGGAATCTTGGATGACCTCGTTGTCTCAGTAGATTCGTGGAAATTGTCACGTCCCCACTCCTCTATTCGGTGGAGAGGACGTAACTAACATAACTGCTAGCTATTCTGGCCATTTTAGCCATGATGAACATAAGATAAAATGTAATGAAATAAAAGCATACACATATGCATAAATTATTATCAAAAAAATGAAGAAAATTCATTCATTCACAGCATTTAACATGTTCATATTGATTTATAAAACAAACATAGTTGCAAGGATTTAAACACAACAATACTTATCCTAGAAGAAGTTTTCCCGCAACCAGCTACGTCACTGCAACGTTCCACCCAACCATAGGCTAGTGTGCTCATCAATCTCTCAACAACATTGCCACCCCTGAGATGGGAATGATTCCCTCAAGGAATAAGGAACCACTAGCATGCTCACACGTAGCCAAGGATACACAACACTCAGCCAATCCAATACAGTTGGGTTTATTAGGCTATACAGGAGTTGGAAAGGCTGACTGCTAAGCTAATGAGCTCAACGAAAGAGCTATGGACACCTACACCAGATCTAGCCTGAATTCTAAAACATCTACACACCCAACACAAGGAAGCATTCCCTTCTCTGCTACATAGTCCCTCGGACTATGCCTTCCCTTCCAGTGCTATTTAGGGTGTGCAAAGAAGAAATCCAACCCTCTAGCCCTGTCTGTTAGGTTCCTTCTTCCACTAGGTTTATCAAGCTTGCTCAGACCTTATTTCCACTCCAAAATTGGTTCAGATACCAAAAAATGATGTACACACAACAATATCAGTTCTGGGATTGAAGGGAAAATCACATATTCCAAAATCGGGAATGGCAATTGGGTAGAATAGCTTAGCTTGTGCAATTAGATTTCCAATTTTGTTTATGACCCTAATGTGGCCAAAATGACTCAACATCACCCCAAACTTGGGGCTCTGTCCCCCACTGGCTGTGCAACCCTAAGAATAAGAAAATCCCAACCGTGGAGACGTGGAAACCACACAAAAACATCTAGGAGTGATCCCCACCATTGAGTCTTAACATAAACACTTCCCAGCCATGGGAAAAATGAAGAACACTGCAAAAACGTCCATGTAGAATGCACAACAACTCCCAAAAATGTGGGGAAGGAAAAATCGATTTCCCAACCTGAATAAAATGAGGAAAACAATCCCCCCAATGTGAAGAAAACCACACACACAGACCAAATCGTGAAAGGAAAACATAACGCGAATGCCTCCGGAAAACTTGTTGCCTTCCTGAGGGTAGAATGGGTTTTCTACCCACGTGAGGGAACTAAACGTGATCCCCCACCTTCTTTGGGAATGTGTGTGGTTAAGGACTGACATCCCTTCCAGAACTAACAGTTGCCCATGCATACGTTCCCCAAGGAAATAACTACCCAACTAACTCATGGGAATTATATTGGTTGGTGAATAAGACAAGGAAAGGTGGTTGGTAGTTGATGGGTTCTCCTCTTGACACTTGGCTTCTCCCCAATGAATCAAAGGTTAAATACCCCCCCCCCCCTATCTTTAGGAAATCATGCTCCCATCTCATTATTGTTGAATTGACATAGCTGGTTGTGGNATTTAAAAATCAGAACGTGCCTAGCTAGCACAAAATACCATCGGCACCGATTTAATCGTCGAAACATAAAACATTAATCCATGGTGGGGCTTTTTCCTTTAGCTCCACACCACGATTAATTACAATATATACGTCATATACATTTAATGCAAATGGGGTCAAAACCAGGGTGTTACATGAATACCCTGCAGACTTCTTGGTTTTACAGCCGAAGTCACAGCTAGGGGGACACCCGCTGATCCTGGGAAGACCTTGGTTAGCCACAATAGATGCTTACATCAGCTATCGGTCAGGGTCTATGACTATCTCAGATGGGACTGAGACAAAAATTCTTACCTTATACCCTCTAGCTCGACCTAGCTTAGAAGATGAAACTCCACTATGGATGGAGCTAGAGGAGGAAGACAGTGTTCAACCGTTGCTAACGATAGGGAAAGCCTTAACCTTCAAGGATGAAACAGAGGACAATGCTATCAATAGTTTCATCAGTGAGCCCACATCTGTCAATAAACATGTTTACTAGATTTTGAACAGTACTCTAAATGAATAAAAACAAGAAAATATCACAGAGGAGACTTTAGTTAGTGACACCAACATAATTCTAGTACTCAAGAATTCGAAAAGCATTCCAGTTGAGATAGAGCCAGGAAAAACACTGGACATCAATATGTATCTCGATCCTGATGAATTGGAATGCCTGATCACTCTCCTGAAACAACACAAGGGAGCATTTGCTTGGGAGTACACAGATATGAAGGGTATCCCTTCTCATCTGTGCACCCATCACATTTACATTAAAAGTGACTCCCAACCTGTGTGCCAACCACATCAAAGGATGAACCCTAACCTTAGGGACATAGTGAAAGAAGAAATTCAAAAGCTCTTGGAAGCAGGGTTTATATACCCAATCTCAGATAGCAAGTGGGTTTCTCCACTCATGGTAGTGCCAAAGAAGAACGGGAAATGGAGAGTCTATGTGGATTATAGGGAGTTAAACAAAGCAACACATAAAGACCACTTTCCCTTACCTTTCATTGATCAGGTACTTGACACCTTGTCTGGGAAGAATTTTTTTAACTTTCTGGATGGGTTCAGTGGGTACAACCAAATCCAGATCACTCCCGAGGACCAAGACAAGACCACTTTCACATGTCCCTGGGGTACCTTTACATACATGGTACTTCCCTTCGGTTTGTGTAACGCACCTGCCACCTTTCAGAGAGATGTGATTAGCATATTTTTGGAGATGGTTAATGACAACATGGATATTTTCATGGATGACTTTACCCCGTATGGCAGTGACTTTGAGGAGGCACTAAAAAATTTAGAAAAGGTTTTAGTACGCAGTGAGTAGACCCAGCTATCTTTGAGCATTGAAAAGTGCCACATGATGATGAGCGAGGGTGTAGTTCTAGGGCACTTCATCTCTGCCAATGGTATCCAGGTAGATCCATCCAAAATCAGGGTAATTGAAAACATAACCACTCCTGGAACACAAAAATAGGTACGTAGCTTCATAGGGCATGCTGGTTATTACAAAAGATTCATAGAAAACTTTTCCATACTAGCTTCTCATTTATTTACTCTGTTGATGAAGGATGTATAGTTCAATTGGAATGATGCATGCCAAACAACATTCACTAAGCTTAAGAAGAGGTTGTTTACAGATCCTATCTTAAGGGGGCCCAATTGGGCTCTACCTTTTCACATTTCCTCTGATGCTTCTGACACTGCCATTGGAGCAGTGCTGGGACAGTAGGAAGGTCAAGCCCCATACGCAATTTACAATATCAATAAAAACTTGGCCCCTGCCGAACTCAATTACACTATTAAAGAAAAGGAATTTTTAGCCATTGTCTATTCCATCAATAAATTCTGACAATACATTACTGGATACCCCACTTTTGTGCACACTGACCATTCATCCATTAAGTACTTGATGAAAAAACTTGTTACAAATGCTAGAATAACTAGATGGTTGCTAGTGTTACAGGGATTCGACATTACAATTATTGACAGACTTGGGAAGGAAAATGTTGTTGCCAATTTTTTTATCTCGATTTACTAACTGTGATGACAACTTTCCAGTTGAAGATTCTTTCCCAGATGAACATTTTCTTGTAGTATCACCTCATTCCCCTTGGTACACAGATGTTGCTAACTATTTGGTTGCATGTAAGCTTCCAACACATTTGTCAAAGAGACAGAAAAGAAAAATTATTCAACAAAGTGCCAGGTACTGCTGGATAGATGGTCATCTTTTCTACACATGTCCTAATCTTGAGATCAGAATATGCATAAGGGAGGATGAATTTTTCAGTATCTTGAAGGATTGTCATGATGAGCCCTATGGGGGACATTTTGCTAACAAATGAACAGGTCATGAGGTATTACGAATGGGCTACTATTGGCCAACAATTTTCAGAGATGCAAAGAAGTATGTTCATGCTTGTGATAGCTATCAAAGAATGGACCAACTTAATAGATTAGATGAGATGCCTCTTCAACCACATTTGGTGGTTGAACATTTTGACAGATGGGACTTGGATTTTGTTGGGCCTATCAACCCTCCCTCGAAGCAGAAAGTTTACATCTTAGTTTGCACTGATTATATGACAAAATGGGTGGAGGTTGTAGCTTTGGTCAAGGCCAATGACCAGGATGTAATAGATTTCCTATATGGAGAAATATTCACTCATTTTTCAGTACCAAAGTAGATAATCACAGAAGGTGGACCACAGTTTGTGTCCCACAAATTGGAAGCTCCGTTACATAAGTACCGCATTCAGCACAAAATAACTTCACCATATCATCCATGGGCGAATGGCCAAGTGGAAAGTACCAACAAAGTGATTGAATCTATTCTCACAAAAATAGTCAGAAGCCATCGTAGAGACTGGGCTAACAAACTTCTAGAGGCACTTTGGTCATATCGCACCACTTGGCGCAACACTACGAGATTCTCCCCATATGACTTGGTGTAAGTTAAGAGCATTGTCTTTCCCATTGAATTTGAAATCAGAACCTTAAAGACAACTATGGAGGCAAACTTAGATTTAATAGAGGCTTAGAAGAACATATTGAATCAGTTAAATGAACTCGATGAAAAATGCACAGTTGCTGTGTATCAAACAGAATTAATTCAACAACACCAATCTAGGTGGCATGATCGGTTCATAAAGAATAAATTCTTCTGTGAAAGAGACTGGGCATTATTGTATGACTCTAGGTTCAAGAGTGACTTTAAAGGTAAGCTTCAAACAAGATGGTTGGGTCCATACCAAATAGACAGGGTATTTGACAATGGCATAG
The DNA here is from genome assembly GCA_001517045.1 of Pseudotsuga menziesii. Classification (NCBI taxonomy): domain Eukaryota; kingdom Viridiplantae; phylum Streptophyta; class Pinopsida; order Pinales; family Pinaceae; genus Pseudotsuga; species Pseudotsuga menziesii. Next base: position 726,143 of record LPNX010348769.1, read on the forward strand.
TTTGCCTGGTCACTATTTATTGAATATCATACGCCATTATTTGCTAATGGTCACAGGCTGCGACTATATCACAAGCCAATCTTAAGAAGGGACGCATTTATCTCGCATTTCACAGCTAATCCAGGATACCAGTTAGTGCAAGGGTAGGAATTTTTATCTGCCCTTGTTAATATTTGAAAGGACACTGTGATTTCCACACAGGAACTTGTACATAAATAAGTTGATGCCTTGTTTTATTTTTATTTTGCTTTCCTTTACGCTTGATTGTTTTTCTTTGAAGAATCTGTGCCGAAATTTTCTTAAGGAGCAATGGTCACGAATGGGCCTAACGACCGTGAGCGCCCTAGTCTATTTTTCTATTTCAGAAGAGCTCCTTGGAAAAAAATGAATGATGGACAGTTCAGTCACAGCTGTGACTCCACATATTTTCCTATTTCTCCACAGGTGCGACTCCACCAAATTCTGCAGGTTTCCCAATTTCTTACGGCTGCGACTCCACCAAATTCCGTTGTTTTCGCCATTTTCCGCAACTAGGACTCCACTAAAATTTTTCCTGTTCTCCTATTTTTCACGGCTGCGACTCCGCCAATTTTCTCCGATTTCCCTATTTTCGCAACAGTGACTCTGCTAAACTTTGCCTATTCTCCGAAGAAAAAAAATTCATGGCTGTGACTTTGCCAATTTCCATCGATTTCCTTATTTCCGCAGCTATGACTCTACCACACTTGCTCCATTCCCCAGTTGTGATTATTCTGTATGTTGTTTACCTTCCCTAGTTTTGTAGCTGCGACTCCTCCATATTCATCTATAAAACAACTGCGACTCCTCCATATTCAACCACAAATTCTGTCCTCCGTGACTTTTCTAGGTTTCGACTCACTTCATAGCTCCAATTATATTTTCGTCAAGGATGAAAAGACAACTCTTGATTCACCCGGGGTGAGATCATATGAGCACGTGCGTAATTATGTTTTAATTTTATGGTTGCTGAACTATTATGGAAAGTCACGGTTCACCTTATATCGTTAAGGTACGGATTCTGACCATCTACATGATTAGGTGTAAATTGGATTTGACGATATTAATCATGCTTTAATTTTTTGTATCTGTCATTAGACCCGTACTCATTTAACTGTCAATCAACACGTCCGAATGGGTACTTCAGCGTATCACATGACTGTCACATTTTTCCTAATCTGTGCCAAATCTTGCCAATTATTCCCTACCCATAACTGTAATAACTTTCCTAGTTTATCCAACCTTGACCTCAGTTGTTTGTTGTATGTTCCTATGCTTTAACTTCCATTTATGGGCCTATAATTTGCTGATTTGATACCAGAATTCAAAAGGGGAGACAATATGGGTATCCCAACTCGACATCAACCTGTAGACACAGGGGATCTATGTAGAAACGTGGAGATTTTTGGCATCTTTAAAGCAACTGGCTGGACTGAGTATTTTCAATGCTTAAATGGTTTCCATCCAGAAATAGCTTTGTAGTTTTCCCTAAACTTGACAGAAACTCATTTAGAAGTCAGAGGTCTATGCATAGAAGTCATTGAGGAAATTGTGGCTGAGGTTACTGGTCTCCCTCAAGTAGGAAGGACCTGGTTTGGAAGAAAAAACCACAATGCGGCCGCAATACATGATTTTCTGGGAGTTGATGAATAAGTTCGTCAAGGCATACGGGGGATAGAATTACAGTCATTGCCTCATCCTTGGAATGAAGTGGCAGTATTCTTGAAGAAGTACAACACCTATGAAGGTAGGTGCCAGACTATTTAGTTTACTGAGTTTCCCCTATTTTCTCATCTACGCCACATAAATTTACTCAATATTCAATTTTATTTGTTTAAAGCCCTACATTATATGGCGGGGTTTGTAAGATCGGCCCAACACCCACTTGCTTCGCTTACCCATCATGGCCTAATTAAATTGCTTATCTTAGGGGACTTAGCACTGTAGAACCAAACCTGGGAATCGTTTATTGCTCAGCCTCAAATAATTCAGGAACATGCACTCTTGGGTGGTGTTCCAATAGAAGAGGAAGATCGGGCACCTGCACAGTTGGGGGGAGTGGAAGTAGAAGAGGAGGACCAGAGTCCCTCCAATTCAGTTGGGGGGGGGAGATGAGACGGTGTCAGATTAGAATTAGAATAATCAAGAGGAAGGATTGGAATAAGATGCAACAACAACAAACCCTATGGAAGGGATGGATATTTTGGAAGCTCCAGCAGTAGAAGCTGAAACTAGAGCAACATTGGATTCTGCGACAGTGGAAGTTGAGGCTGTGGGAGCTATAATGACAGAAGGAGATGTAGATATCATTACCATTGAATCCTCTCCTGAATGGAGGGGAACTTTAATCGAGGAAGAAATTGAGATGGCAGAGACAAGGGGAGTTACTAAAATAGGAGATATTCCTTCTACAACAGTTGCAGAGTTAGAAACCCCTATACCATGGAGGAAGAGGAGAAGATCAAAAGAAGAAGTATAGGAATCACGACTGGTAAAGAGAAGAAGAACCAGATCCATCACAGTGGCAGAAGAAGCATGGGCAAGATGGAAAAACATTGAAACGAACATTGAATTTCCCATTTTGACACCCCAGTCAAAGGTTTCTCCACAAGAACCTGTTGCTAAAGAACCTCAATTCGAGGGACTTTTGTATGAAAATAGTATACTTAAAGAAGAGGTGGAGGTTTTTCGGAAGGAATTGGAAAGTTGGAAGGAAGCATGCAAAAAACAGGTGGAGAAAAGGCTGCACACATTGGTAGAAGCTGCAGACCAATTGGAAGGATCACCTCCTGATGAGGAGGGTGATGAATTGGATAAAGCGGTCTGCCCAGAATGTGGTGAAATTTTTGACCAATCAGGATATAAAGTTATAGTGCGAGCATTTGGGGAACAAAAGCCTACATAAGAAACTAAAAAAGAAAAAGAGGCACCTGCGGTGGAGCTGAAGGGTGAAGATGAACCAGAGTTCAAGATGATCCTTGATTTAGAATTTGGGGAGGCTGAGCAATTTCAATCCCAACCAACCAGGGATATTGAAGTCACACAGGATCAACCTCAACAGTTGGAAGAAGTTGGAAGGCAGGATGTTGTCACGCAAGAACCAACACCCTTAAAAAATCTTATTGAGGTTGCCACTCAGATGGAAACAGTTGAGTCAGAGGTTGAGACAATTCCTTATTACAACCTGGGGGACCTTGAAGAAAATCCAGAATAGTCTCAAGACACAGAACTGATCCAGGAAGAAGTTCAACAGGAAGATGATTTTGTTACACAAGAACTAGCATCCCCAAAATTTTCTCTTGAAGACACAGTACAAACTGAAGGTTGTTGGGATGGGATTCAAAGGAGGGATACTGTTACACAAGAACTGGTCTTCCTGAAATCATTTGTTGATACAACCACACAGACAAAGGTTGCTACAATATTGGTGATAGAAGATGTTGCTACACAAGAACCAACATTTTCAATCACCTTTGTTGAAGCTGCCACACAAACAGAGATTGTTGCAACACTAATGGAGAAGGAGGTTGTCACACAAGAACCAATATCTCCAAAATTGATTACTAAATCAGCCATACAGGTCAATACTGCAGCAACATTAAGCAAGGATGAAGCTGATATACTCCCAATTCAAGGAGAGAAGGCTGAAACACCAGGTGATATCGGAAGGAATGCAAATTCCTCAAGAAATTGTTTGAGATTCTAATGATGAAAAGAATGCAGAGCTCTCATTGTTAAATTTGGAAGTAAAGAAGTGGAAATATCATGTGGATCAATGTCAGGCAGGAATGGTTCCTCTTGTTGAGCACATAAAAACTATTAAGGAATTGAGGGAAAAATGGGCAGAGGAGCTAATTTTTCAAAAGTTCTGTTGGGAGGAGGTACAAAAAGAGTTGAAGGAATTGAAGAAATTCAAGTCCATGCAGAATAAGAAAGATCAATTGTGCGCCCTCTTCCAAGAATTGATGAATTTTAGAGCTCCATCCCCATCCTATCCGGTATTTTTGTATGAAAAATTAACTTTGTTTAAATTAAAATCCTTAAAGGAAGGGAGACCTTATAAATTGACACCCTCTGCCCAGTTTTTGGAGACCTTTATGGAAAGCAGTTTCACTGAGAAGAAACTTTTATGTGAATTTTATTTGCATGAGATGGCCTGCCCTTTGGACCTTCATTCTAACCTTGATCGTTACTTAGGAGATGTCTAGTTGAGGGCCTTTGCCTCTTTTGTTAACAATCATGTGCTATGGGAGAGGGCCTTTCAAACAACCTCTTAGAATGAGGCTAACTCCAATCTGTGGATTCAGAGTGAACCTCAATCTCCTCGGCTTATTCTTACTTTTCAAGAAAAGAGGCTGGCATCTCCCATGAAAACCTAGTAGTTGATTGAACTACAATAAAAGGTCATCTCTACTTGTGTTAACCATATTTCTAGACAACAACATCTGGCCCTGGAAGGCAGTAAGCATAGATGGTAGACTTCTTCTTTGGCCTTAAATAAAAGGGACCCTTGTTGTTTTAAAAACTTTAAACAAATGCTCCCTAGGGTCGAAGGATATGTGGACTGTATGAATAAGTGTGGAGTTCATTGGTTGGGACTTAAGTTTAAATTTCCACTTATTTGGTGGCCAGAAAGACCATACATGGATGATTTTTCATTGACTAAGGTAGAGGAGAAGTAGTGTTGGAAATACTAGGTGGCCTGTAAGGGATATCTAGATGGGAGTGAACCTCCTGAATGCTCCTACAATTTTTCCTCTCTCCATGAACGAGGCACAATTTCAGAATCAGATTCATATTAGTGGAAGTTGTTGCATGAGGACATGCAATAGGATAGTTGGGGGGAGATGTTGGGTCTTGAAATACCCCTTTTTGACCACAACTATTATACTCTTTTTCCTTTCCTTACTTCATTCTATGCACCAGACAGATGTTTTCCCCTCACATTGAGCCCTGAAACTCTACAGGTATGATTAATTATTTTTTATCTTATTAATTCCTATGATTGTTATGTTTGGAACTATGTCTCTTGAGTTATGCTAACACATCATGATTTCATAAAGATAGGTCAATCTTTGAGAAACACAGGTGTAGCAGCCCAAGTGGTCTGAAGAGAAGATGAGATTTTAGTGCCAGCTGTTACATGCCAGTCCCAGCTCCACACATTGAATGCAAATAGAGGTCGCCATTCCATGCATAGATGCAATAGAATTAGCTGCAACAAACTTAGCTGCGACAGCGTGCCGCTGCTTAAGGCACAACTGCAACAGACAAGGTATCTTTTATTAATTGGTTCTGTCTATTCACTAACGTCTCGAGCAACAAGATTCCCTATATTCTCTTCTTCCATTCAATTTCACTCACAACTGTAACATCTCGATGTAACAAGGCTGCTTGAAGATCGCAGATCTTCATGGCTGCTCGATATTAGTGGGTGAAGGTTATGATTGTTCATGTATAAATACGGGGAAACATTATGAGCCAAGGGTTTGTTGATTATTGATTAGATTGTTTAAGCTGTGATAATGAGTTGTACTTTGTAATTTGTCATTTTAATATAAGGAGCAGGATTCTTCTGATTTCAGCATCTTAACCTGTGTTAGTTTCGACGTCTCTATTCGAAGGCTGGGCCTGCCTTCCACATAGATTGTCGAGTTAATTAGATGTTTTGATTGTTTTGTTGTGTGGTGTGGAAATTTCAGTAATTGCATTCTTTACAGTTAGTTGCAACAGTAATGATTTATCATTGTAATTCCTTTGATAGTAATGTTTGCATTTCCTTAAAGCTGTAATTGCATGGTGTGACAGTCGACTATGTAGGTTAGTTTCCATTATGCATGTTTGCCAATAGCTATTACAGTCAAGCTCAACTCCCTTTCCTTTCAATTACTTGTCTTTCTCAGGTTTCCTTATTCGGTCAGATTATGGTTTAGAGTTTGTTTAGTTCAGTTCTTGTAGTTTCCAATTCTTAGATTAGTTGAATTAAACTAGTTATGATGGATTTACATATAGTCTGATAATGTTAGGATTTAAATTTCTGCAAAAGTAAGTCTAGTTATCTATTTCTAGATTCGTTAATTGTTGGATTTATATTGTAGGAGGTAATTGCATTTTTGAATTCCTAGGTGGGTAATTTAGATAGGTAGGACAGTTAATCTTTAATTCATTTGATCAGCTACTTAGTGTTTATGTACATACAGTGTGAATTATCTTTGAAATAAAAATACTTCCCTGGGTTTATAATTGATATTGAGCATTCTGTATGTTAGTTTGTAATTAACTTACATATAGAGTGACCAACGGTAACTATAAAATTTCATTCTATAGTATCCTGATGTGTGTTCTTTGCAATGTCATTGGTTTGACTAAATTCCAATGTGCCAAGTAAATTTTTTTGGAACTTTATGAAAACTTATCGAGTTTTTACTATTTATGGGGAGCGAACTTGCAAGGTTTACAACATGTCCAATTTTATAACTCTTCTTCTTAAATTTGGACCTAAACCAATATGGTAATATTCCAACTCATTGCACATGTGTCCCTTTTATTAGGATAACACTACTACGTATACATTTGCATACATTTACCCTAATATATTCCCCCCTTGGGGTCATATCATATACATTTACTCTTGTATATGCCCCCCTTGGGTCATATCACTATATAGATCCAATTGTTCACTACTTCACACAACATGGATAGGATTTTTAATCTTCAATATCATTATAAAAATCTAGGGAATACGGTTCCCTCCTTACTTCTTTGTTGTGATGCAATAGAGAAATACTTGGCAAACAATGTGATGAACCTATTTCTTCTTTACGTATGAATCTTTGCAGTGGATATTCACAGTCTCTTGGATCCTTTTCATGGACAATGTAATAATCTATATTAGCATAGCCCATACAGAGAGACACCTTATTGTCAAGAATATGTAACCAAACTCATATTCTTCCCTTGAGCAACTTTATAACCATTTTTTTTTCAGACAAATTGCACTCATCAAGTGTTTGTCTACTTGATCTAGCATTCAAAGTTGGAACTATAGCGATGTCAACAAATGCAATGAGATTTATTAATTGAAAAATCATCCCGACCATTCAATATTATTTGTCCTGCCATACAAATTCACCTAATTCATCTTCCACCTTGAAAATGGTAAAGTACATTGACTAACAAACCCATCTAGTTTATATAATATCATAAAGCACATTCCTCCAAGAATATCCCTTATGATAAAATGATATTTTCCAAACCTATGTAATGTCATAGACCTCATTCCTCCATGATCCGTCAACTATATTGGATATTCCACTAGAACAATTTGTCACAACAAGTCTTACAACTTAGTTCTTTTTATTAGATTATTTCCACTTAATTCTAAATAAATAGAAGCTGAAAGAAAAATACCTAAAGCAAAGAAATACACAATCAACACAAGATTTACCCTGGGAAAACCCACTATGGGGAGAAAATATGGCTATGCCTTTCTCTTTTCTTTTCCAAGATGCAATGCAAATAAAAAGAAAGTGGTACTCTCTATGGAGTTACCTATGACTTTACAACCATATTGGCTATTATGGGATCTCCTTGTTATGATTATTAATTAATCCTCCCTTGACCACCATTGTCTAATTCATATTTCCTAGCTTGGGAGTCTATTTCCACCTCACTAGTGCCATGGGGGACTCATCTGGAGGCCACCTAACACATGATGCGCCTTTTTGCATGAGTTTAGGAGCTCCAGAGACCAATCCCTATAATTTAGGAACCCTCATTAAGTGCCACCAACAGTCACCAACACTTGACCCTAGTCGATGTTCAGTTATGTTTAGTTATTCTCTTATTCCCATTAGTTAGTTCATCTTCAGTTAGTCTAGCGGCACTTTGCATGATTTAAGGAAGGTTGGGTGCATTTTCTCACTTACCTTGATCAATTAATTGGTTGTGAACTGATTTAGTTATCCTAAGTTAGGTTAGTGAGCTCTCAATGGTGATTTTCTCACATTGAGTTAGCATTGGAATCAGTCCAATTTGGTGAATTTGAAACCTACCTAGCGCATTCAAATTCTTCCTATTGTATGATCATTGTATTACAGACATATTTAAGATTTTTTATGTAATGTTATGCTGACAAAAAAATTTCTCCTGGTTGTTCAATTTTCACCATGAATGTTTGATCGATGTACATTGAATTGCTTCTCTCTCATGCAACCTTCCTTCACAGTTAATTCACTAAGGCTTGAGAATCCTAATATTTTCTAAATTAAACATGGTATCATAGCCGGGTTGCTAGAAGAAAGGCGCACAGGTACCAAAGACGAAGATGTTTGGAAGGGAATTTTTATTAGAAGGAAAAATGCGAGAGTCAATTTTCTCAAAAATGGATGCTGACATTAGATAGGTTCCACGACCCTCATAGAAGTTTCAAATAGACTACCATAGATTTTATGAAATGAATTTTCGTGATACAAATGGGTATTTCATGGAATTTTATTTGAGTCTATAGTTTGGGAGATATCTTTAGTTTACTCTCGGAGGTATTTTCGTGGTCGAACGCACTTGCAATTTCATATTGTGATTTCTCACTCCACCAAACATATCACAGGACCTACCATAGACTTTCTTAAACAAATTTTCATGATCTCAAATGGGTTTTTCCGGGAATTTTATTTGAGTCTCTCATTCCATAGATATATTCAGTTGAATCTCGAAGCTATTTAAAAATTTGTCGACGCGTACATGATCAATTTGAGTCTAAGTTTTCTTAGTCTACATAAAATTTTAGAGGGCCTTCCATAGCTCTTTCAAAAGATCATTCTGTGATATCAAATGGGTATTCAATGCAATTTCTTATTACCTTTAGCTAAAGTTATGATTGAATGAGAAGTAAGACGTCCGTCGGCTCATAAATCACGTTTTTACATTTGTTTTGTAGCAACAACTCTTGTTCAAACTGAGGAAAAATTTGCAATGGAAGCAAATTATCTTCTCATCTCCAATCTTCACAGACTTAATAAAAAACTCACTCATTTATTAGCAAACTTCGAGGTGAACATGAGAAGCTCAAAATTGCTTTTCAAAGTGCATATACAATGACAGTTTCTGTAGCAGATCTGCAAAACAACTATGATGAGATGGAGGAGAAATTATGTCTTCGCATTGAGAAAATTTTAATGGAATTAAAGATTAAAAAAGATTATATCGTTAATTTGGGACATTCTCTTGGATTCCAAATATATTGGATGCAATCCCATATTTCACTACAGGAAGATGCTACAGATGATGATTCATCATCCTCCATAGTTGATGACACCTCTAATGATGAGAATGCCAAAGAAGAAATGAATTCATTCACTAATGATGATTCCTCTTCCTCTACTGCAAATCATTAATATTCTTCCTTTTCTTTTTTGAATGCAACAGATGCAAGTGCTTCTATTGCTACAGATTCTTCCTCTACCACTTCTGATGATGATGGAAAGGAAGATGTTAACGATGTTGCAACATCACATGCATTCATTGTAACTAGGACAGGTCCACAAACATTGTCGTTAGTCTCTAAGATTCCTTCACTAACTTTTGAGTTGCACACTTATGGTTTTGGGTCAAAATTACTTCATTAGACGGGATACACTAGTGGTGGCGTTGGTAAGAATTGACAAGGGATTGCACATCCCATTCCCCTTGTGATAAGGCCGCTAAAAGTGGGACTTAGTTTCGTTGGGACTTCATTTCCATTAGCAAGTTGCCTCGATCCTTCTACAATTACACTCAATTTGTTCCCTCACAAGAGTTGCAGCAACCACAACCTGCACCACTTATTGATACAACTTTGGAGCTGACAGTGAGATTAAACACTAGCTTCAAAGCTCTTAAAGTTGTCAACATCAGAGTCTTCAACACCAACATTAGATTTTCTGGTAACAATAGACTATTTAGACTCAATGTCAGGGTCTAGATCCTCTACATGTTGACATCCTCGACATCATCATCGGATACATCCATGGTATCCACGGTCATATGCCAGTTCCTCTTCATTAGACTCATTGTTAAAGAGATGTATACGACAACATATTGGCAAGGTGCCAACTACTAGGATTGTTTTTGGTTGGCTTGATTATTGGTCATGGCAACATTTGAGCAATTGTTTGAGGACCTCCTACAAATGTGTTTTTGCATCCACGATACACAAGAACCGTTCTCATTACTCTTGACTTGAATGATTAGGATGCATTTACAGTTCCATTCACCATTGTTTTGATGACTTTTATGGTGTTTGGTTCTATGTTTTGGACGCACTTTGATTAGCCTAACAATCTTGGTGTAAGCTGGCGCATAATTTGTTTGAAGATATCTGATTGTCATTCAGTGTTATTAGCTACAACATTTCAGCTTTAACACACTCATTGGAGAGGATTATGATATGTCAACATTAGACCATGCTTCATTGTCTTGCCATCTTTTATGGAATTTTGGGTGCTCTCTACCAGCCACATGGTGGATCCAACTTCTATCCTTTGACGAAGGTTTTTTTTCCATGAGGTTTTTCCTCTTTCCTCACATTTTCAGTGATCATTCTTAGATGCATTGTTAATGGGTACCTAACATGGCCTTTGATGTCATGACCCATTCATCATTTACACCCTAATAATGTTTAGAGGGGTTGTTGGAGATATTACACACTCTGTTAACTACCAAATACATGGTTTCATGGTGGGTTAACCTAGAGTCTCTGGTAGTTCACTCACACTCGGTTAACTGTAGAATATATGTCATCTTCAATCAGTTAACTATTGAGTGCATGGTTGCATGGTTGGTTAACCTAGAGTCTATGACAGTTCACTCCAATGTTCATGAGTGCATCTCTATCTATCTTTAGACCACTACTATGGCTCAATTGTTGCATTGAGAAGCATCAAGCCAGCTTTGAGCGATGCATTCTCCATGACAGATCTAGGGTTGCTAAGGAAGTTTATTGGCCTTAAGGTAAAAATAAGAGCCTCATGGACCATGATTAAATAGTCCATATATATTAGATATTTGCTCAAAAGATTCCACATGAATTATTGTAAAGCAACACCCTTCCCCTTCTTATCTAGCATTAGGTTGGAAGAAGGTGGTTCCACACCATTGGTTGACAGTACACTCTACAGACAGCTCATTGGTAGCTTATTGTACCTCACCATATTTATCTGATGATGTGAGTGTTTCTTCTAGATTCATGCAGGAGCCACATGAGCTGCATTGGAAGGAAAAAAAGTGCATCTTGCATTATATGCAAGGTATGAGGGAGTTTGGGATCCACTATTCCGTTGGTGCACAACTAGATCTTATTGGTTTTACTTATTCATAATGGGATAGTGATAGTACTGACAGGAAATATGCATCATAATTTAAGTTCATGTTGGGATCTGGACCAATCTGTTGGTCAAGCAAAAAGCAAGAAGATCTTTCTCTCTCTTCAACTGAAATAGAGCATCGGGGGGGCTATGAATGCAGTTATTCAGGCATTTTTGCTACATGGGATTTTGACGAACTTTGGAATTCACAATTATCCTTCAATAGACCTATTTTTTGATAATCATAGTGTAATCAAGATATCCAGTGATCCAGTACATAAGCAACGGATCGAGCGCATTAAAGTCCACATGCACTACATCTGGGAACTAGTTCATAGAAAGGCTCTCATTCTACATTACTTCCCTATAGACGAGCAGGTTCCAGACATATTCACCAATTTCTTCACTAAAAAGAGATTTGTCTATCTCAGTTCTCTTCTTGGTGTGAACGCTTGATTCAATTATTGTTCTTGGTTTTCCTGCTTATTTTGAGATGGGGGGGGGGCGTTCCCCATTTTCCTCGGTTTATTGAGAAGTTACTTTTTGAATTAGATTGTATGGTTGACATTTGGTATTAGTTACAAGGGCCCAGGTTGTCCAAGTTAGGATTAATTGGGGGTGTTAGGATTATTAATTAATCCTCCCTTGACCACCATAGTCTAATTCATATTTCCTAGCTTAGGAGTATATTGCCACCTCACTGGGGCCATGGGGGACTCATCTAGGGGACACCTAACAATTGATGCGCCAATTTGCATGAGTTTAGGAGCTCTAGATACCAATCCCTATAATTTAGTAACACTCACTAAGTGACACCATCAGTCACCAGTAGTTGACCCTAGTTATGCTCAAATTCCCATCAGTTATTTAATCTTGAGTTCGTCTAGCACCACTTTGCATGATTTAAGGGAGGTTGGGCACATTTTCTCACCTACCTTGATCAATTAACTGCTTGTGAACTGATTTATTTGTATGGAGTTAGGTTAGTGCGCACTTAGTGGTGATTTTCTCACATTGAGTTAGCACTAGATTTAGTCCAAGTTGGTGAATTTGAATCCTACCTAGTGCATTCGAATTCTTCCAATTGTATGATCATTGTATTACATATATATTAATGATTTTTGATGTAAAGTTATTTTGGAAAAATTTTGTCTCTCGGTTGTTCAATTTTCACCATGAATCTTTGATCAGTGTACATTGAATTGCTTCTCTCTCCTGCAACCTTCTTTCACAGTGAATTCATTCAAGCCCGAAGATCCTAAGCTTTGATAAATTAAACACTCCTTTCATATGTTATGCACTAATATCCAATATTGTGTTGTTGCTCAACCATGGAACAATATGGTAACATCATAAGAATGGAACCCCTTATTTTCCTAATGCTCCAATGTTTAATATAGCCCAATAGTCGTCTAGTGTTAGTTCTAGGGTTTTTGCATGCCTCAATTCCTTATGAGGGATAGGTTTTTAAACCTTATAGAAATTTGTTGGAATTCCACACATAACTAGCTATGAATGTGTAAAAAATAAGATCTGATGTGGAGTCCACCCGATACCATGGTGATCAACTAGATAGTTCAACCTACGAAAGGCATAACTTCCTCATACAAACTCCGATAGAGGTGATTATTGCATCGTTGGAAATGTATCAAAGTATAGAATAACATCAAATAGTATGGGATAAGTGATAAAATTTTGACCCCATACAACATTATTTGAGCCCTCAAGTAGGTCCAAGAAGGTTTTGGACAAGAAATATGCAAAGTGAGACCTACCCCTAAAATGGGATCTACAAGCCTATTCATCCAATCTTTCCACCAAGAAAGTGCCAAAATAAAAGAAAATTTATATATTGATCTATTTTGAATCAAAAATCCTAATTTTTGGAGGCTTTTGGTCCACGAAAAGCTTTTACTGAATGAGGTGACAATGTTTTCCTCTACCTTCTCCTTGGTGTACACCATTTAGACTTACCTGGAAGTTGTCCTTTTAACCCCACCTTCCAAAGTTAATAATGTCCTCTCTTGGTTGTTATGGAATTATTCTAAGTCCTCTATAGAAGGTAAGACGTACTTAGGTTCCTATTCCAACATGGAAGGTTCATAGAGTTTTAGATTTTCCACATTCACTACTGAGTTATTACACATATATGGGGATAGAATTAGTCTATAGGAATTATCTCATACCTTATCCAACACTTCAAAATGACCGTATTATAATGCCTTAATATTCTTACTCGGACATTGTAGTCTCTCCTTATTCAAGTACAACCAAACCTTGTCTCCTACCTTAAATGTTTTCTCAACCCTGTGTTGGTCATGTACTTCCTTGTACATTTCCTAACATCTTCAATGTCTCCTATCATTGAAAATGGATTTGCCTAATCTTATAATTGGATTTTTAAACTCTTAATGGTTCACGTATGGTGTCTTCCCTTACTCCCCCTTGTTGTCCATAAAAGACATAAAAAACATATAGAGGTAGGTGGTATATACCCAAAACAAGTTTCAAAATGGGACTTACTCTATCATAAGAGTCTGGATTGCTCTATCATAAGAGTGTTGGATGTAGATCGGGTTGTCATTTCGAGTCTTCATATACTTTTGATTGTAACCCCTCAAAAGTTGCACCAAAGTCCTTTTTACTGCTTTTGTTTACCCATATGTATGTGGGTGGTATGCTATAGATATCTTCAACTTAGTGTACATATTCTCCCAAATTTTACTCCAAAAGGAATTGAGAAATATGGTACCTCTATTTGAGATGATTCTCCTTGGTATCCCAAAATGCACCCAGATCTGCTCAAAGAAAATTTTTGTTTCTTCTTGTCCTCTGATGGTATTTTTACAAGGCACAATAATGCACAGCTTACTAATATGTCAACTACTGCAAATATATAGTCCTGTCCCTTCCCAATTATTGGTAGACCACTCGCAAAATCCATGGAGGTGCTCTTCCATGGTCTTGTAGGAACAAGTAAGGGATGGTATAGACCTTTCTTCCTATTACTGGGCTTGCTTGTACATCAAAGTATGCATACTCTAATAAACCAGGCTACATCTTCTTGCATTTGAACTTGGTGTTATCCTGATTTGAGATCTAACTTGGTGAAGTACTTGGAATGTTACAATTGATCTAGAAAATCATTGATCATGGGTAGAGGGTATCAATTATTGAGGGTGAACTTATTTGTAGCTTTGTATTCAATACACATCCTCTAAGTCTCATCCTTCTTAGGTACCGTCGATGGGTCGAAATAACCCAGGGTCAATAGTAGGGGTGCTCCCTGGTAAGAAGTCCCAATTAGAACTCAAACCATTTGGAGTAGGGAATCCATTCAAATTATGGACGAACAACCATTCCATATTGGGTTTCAGTGGTTGCAGCCCAGCCAACGTTTATGATTTTATGATTAAGGGATTTAATGCAATCTAATCTAACCTAAATGCAATTCCTAACTAGACTAAATTATCCCAACTAGGAGTCACAAGAGGCAAACAGAGAGAATGGCAAATAGGTCTTCAGCCTCTATCTTGGAACCCTCAATGGGATCGGGGCTGCGACTAGGATTGGGATCACCAAAGTTTGAGCTACAGTTAATGGGTCATAGGAAGACCGTCATCCAGGAAGCTAGGTCGACTCTTCAAGCTCAAGGCATTCGGATCGACAGCACCCCAGCTGGATGGAATGTGATTGATTTCTATGCGGAAATGATGTCTAAGTCGGTCGGGCACCCTCTCACATTGTGCTTGGGAAGGAAAGGTACAGGTGCCTCCAGCTTGCACCTACACAATATGGGTTTGTATTTCCACTGCAAGATACTGGCTTCCTTGTGCAAGGGCAGTGATTTCACATGAGGTAGTGGCATTGGAGGAGAGTCTATTAAGGGTGGGAAGTATGCGGATGAGAACTCTGTAGGAAATTTCTTTTCATTTTTCATTAGATCTCTAAAGGGAGTCTCTCTCTGTTTGCAAGTGAACCCACAATGCTCTGTTCTGTAGCTAAAATCCTTGATTCAACAAGTAGATGGTACCCCTTCAAGATTGGAGGGGCTTATCTATGCAGGACGGCAACTCTCTGACCACCGGCAACTCCAAAGCCTTGGGATCTCTAAATATGCATGCATCTCCATGGTGGCCAATATTCGAGGAGTAAACAACAGATCCACTACTTCTCGGCCTAAGTCCTTCAAGGAGGAAACACATGAAAGGCTCTTTACAGCTCAACATCCGATCCAAACGCCTCACCCGGTCTACATAGTAGATAAATTCGAGGAGGTGCCCACTTTGGAGAACAAGCAGCTAGAAGTCATCCAGAACCTTCTCGTACACAAGGAAGAGACCCTAATCTACAGATTCAATGGATTGTGGCCAAAAACAAAAGATTTGCTTGAATGGATCAAATCAAATTGGCCCAAGGACTCTAAGGTATTACTCTGCTCTAAGGGTTTTTTTTAGTAAATCTTTCTTCTCGAGAAGACCTTATATCAGTCATGAGAAAGGGGGCCCTGGTTCTGGGGGTCTGCTGGGATTTTCATAACCCCCTGGTTCCCTTCGTTCGACCCTTCAACCATGGTAGTGATGAAGGTTCCTATCTGGGTTCGTCTTCCAAACCTACCAATCCACTTCTGCACTTAATCGGTCTTCGAATGGATAGGTAATGCACTGGGTTGCTTCTTGTCCTTTGATGACACTCACTCATCTCAAGGTATTTTCACCTTTGCTCACATTTATGCCACCATTGATATTAATTCTAGGCTCCCCGACATGATCAACCTAAAGCTAGGAAAGTCCATCTGGATTCAAGCCTTAGACTATGAAAACACAGCCTTCAGGTGCAAGATATGTCGACAAGAGGGCCACCCTCTACATGGATGTCTGCAAAAGAACACCAATCAGCAACGAACAATGAAGGCACACAGAGCCAAATGTTGGAAACCACCTGTAGAAAATTCTCATGACGACCAGCTAGATGAAGACAATAATTCTCAAGATGACCAACCTGATGAAGAACCGTCCTCTGTTGAATAGGAACAGAGATCCACTCCACCTCCACCCAAGGTACACATGCCTCTTTTAGCAGATGAAGGCATGAAACTCAGTCCCCCTCAAGGGCATAAAAGATTCAATGAATCTTCCTCTTCAGACCCGAACAAGGAGCTCCACCATCTGACCATTGATGCGAAGCAACTGGCCTTAGTATCCCCAGCTTCAAGGAGATGGATACAAGTCAAGAAAAAACTAGGAAAAAAAGGAAAGACCTAAGAATCAACACAATCAGGGTTGGGTTCTACTCCTTTGTCATTTCCAAGTCACGGCTTCTCTTTCAGCTACCCTCTGCTATGATCCTATACTAGATCTGGCTTTAATGTTAGCTGTGCTTTCGCTCGAGTATTCTTTTTCTGGTAGTGAGCCACTCCTTTTCTCCTCACTTGGCCTTCTGGAAGGTAGCAAAAAGATGATTGTAACATTATTTTCCTTTTTAGAAATACAAGTTTCTTACTAACTTACAAAAAAGAAAAAAACTTATCCCAACTAGGAGCGAGAGTAAAAGGGTGAGTAATGTAATAACAATTGAACATCCACATTCATAATCCAGATAGTTGTTTTAAGAAGTAGATAAAGAATCAACAAAATGAAAGCATAATATTAGAACAACCTTTCTATTTATGTCATTTTGATTCCACTACCCATAGGAAGCAAAAGAACAAAAACAACAATGAAATACGAAACAAAGAGCCATAGAAATAGTCCATTTAGAAATATGGAACATTCTTATTTCATATCTGCATGTGAAAGAGCATGAAACAATTCAATATATTCATCCACATGACATAAGTATTCCTATGCAGAAGTTAATCCAAGGCTTCTCCTCCTTCAAGTCTAGCAATATTACATTGGAAAAAGGTCAAGAGCCAAAACGCCCCTTCTTCTCAAATGGGATTATAATAAATAACATATGCTAGGTGAAGATTGGCCTTCCATATTACTTTGATGCTTTTGGAATTCTTTGAATAATTTAATTACAAAATCAATTTTATTCACCTTTAGGTGACTTTTGGCATTCCATCAATTCATCCTTTAGTGATGTTTCATCACCTAGTGGAATTTGTCTTCATGTGACATGGTGAATTTATCTTCTTACTATAGAGAGCTTCTCTTCTAGAGTCTTCATAACTTGATGTCTTGAAATTACTTGATCGAACATGGCCTCCACTTGTCCATAGTTGTGGTGCTTGATTTCAAATAGTGATACTGGTTAGTCCGTCTTCATCTTCATTGTGAGCACCTAGGACTAGAATTAAATATATGAGAGATTGCATATTGATCACAAGGGAAACTGCAACAAATCAAGATAACAATTAGAACCTAGCTAAAATGTGAAAGTGTCTAAGTGTCGCGAAATGTGACATTGAAACTAGCTTACCAATTTTTACACAATATATTTTTATTTCCCATTGAGTACTTTAATATGAGATTGATTTCAATAGAAAATCATTATGATTAGCATTAGATTGGAATTAAATAATTATAATTATGACCTTAGTCTCCCTTTGAATTTTCCCTCAACTTTCTTATACTTGGTGATTTTTCCATATTCCTTAATTGTCTCGAAAAGGCTTTAAATTCCATTGTGGGGCTTGTAAATTTTATATAAGGTTGCTTGTCTTGACTAGAATCAGTTCTGAAAATGTGTCCTTTTATCTCTCCTTTGTTTGTTTTCTATAACTAATTTTCCAAACTCAAGTATAACATATCCATTTTTCAATTAAACTTTGGAAAATTATACAAAATTAACAAAAGTTCCATTAATTGTATAATTGACTTTACTAACTTTATTAAAGCTTAAGAGCAGATTTTTTGGCTTCGTAATTGATTTTAGAGCTTAATCTTAATTTCTAGGAATTATTTAGTGAAAAATAAAAATAAAAATCCTGGAAAATAGTAGGATGCATTTTAAAAGGGATTGATCATGGATTTCTTGATATGAGGTATTCTATATGCCTCTGTGTGATCCAACAACCTTAATTATGATTTTATGACTAAAATAGAAAATTTCCTCAATTGGCTTAAATTAGTAAAATTATTCAAATATGACAATCAAGGAACTCATACGTGAATTCAACAAGTTAAAGGTAATGATAAATGTCCAATATTACAATTACCCTTTAAATATTTCCAAAGATCCCAAAATCCCATGGCTTCCAAACATAACCTATCACTATAGATGGAAATAACTTCCAAACAAGGGAAACAATGCTCAGATTGTGATGAAAACTTTACCATGATATTTTATAGGTCCTGTTGCAGCTGCAACTATTTTCCCCAATTTTCTTAAATTTTGGTCCCTTCCTCATGATTTAGCGTTGTTTTTTTCCTTGAATGTTTTCTGGGTCATGCTTTAATTTTGAACGATTTGTTGAAGATTAACTCTCGTCTTGTTTTCGGAAGTTGCTTGTGTTTGGAATTGTTGTGGATCACAGATTTTAGAATTTGTTTTGCTGAGTTAAAGATGAATCAGGTCAAGTGTCTTTGAAAAACGTTGTTTCAGAGGTGAAACAGTTTCAATCATTGCCGAATTTTAAAGTTTTTTAAAACACTTAGCAATTTTACTTGATCGGAGGCTGTTGTCTGTTTTGCTTCTGCCGTTGCGGCTCCCAAACCAGCTAGCTACCTGAAAGGAAAAGTGGTCCGCCCGCCGATGCGTGTCGCATGTTTATAACCTTTTTATCTTCCGTCGTTGCGGCTCCCAAAGCAGCTAAGCACCCGAAGTATAAAGCACTCCGCCCTCCGATGCGTGTTGGTCTTTGAGTCACCTGTCCATAGTCTGTTCTTTTCCGCCATTGCGGCTATGCAAAGCACTTGACTTCCGATGTCGTTGTCTTTCCGACTTTCGATTTGAATTTTTCCCGCCCGCAGCTTAGGTATTGACTCTTCTGACTCCGACGTGCTTAAGCATTTCGCGGCACCCATCTCCTATTAAAACCCGCCTATGCGGCTGTGGATAAGTCTACCCTGCCGTGTTAACAGTAATGCAACGCATGATCTTTCTTGTTGCGCAGCCGTTTGATTGATAGAATTTAACGTTTCATTTTAAAATGCAATCCCAACGAATGATGCACAGTAATTGATTGCAGGTAGAACTCAAGGGACTGTTGAGGTGACCACGGCGTGAAGGCATAGCTTAACAGTTTTGACAAAGATCAAACTGAAACCGGCAGGGTCATAAGGGGGACAAGCAAAGGAAAAGACAAAAATGAATAGCGACAAAGGCACAGACCCGAAAGATCTGTCCGTTAATAGTCAGATCATGAATGCGTACAGACATAATAAAATGAGGATATGAAACCCCAGGAGGGACCGAAAGGTCACGCGTTTGGGGGAGGCAGCCCAAAGGATCTACTGTGTAGTTTAAATATTCGAAAGTTAGAACTTAGAGGGACTTTTTCCTCTCAAAAACTTGTAAACTATTGCTTGTAAGAGGAACTATTTCGTTTTACAAACGAGAGACTACAAATTTTGCCTATTGGAGAAAGTGCTATGTGGAATGTATCAATGTGATTAAATGAGCAATGTCGAATGTGAACTATTTCGTTTTCAACCGTGTCTCATTAGCTGTAAGAGCATTCTAACTTTCTGAACCTATGTTCTTGTCTGAATGTTCTTCAGTACCTTTATGATGTTTTTCCACTATGAGTAATGGGAGTTTTTAATTGTTGATGAGCTATCTTATCATATATACTTTTATTCATGTTTATATGTTTGGTTATAAGAACAGCTATCTGTGATTTGCCATAACACATGGACAATGGTGCATTACTCATGAATTAATATCCAGCCCTCTAGAGATAGATTAGTTAATATTTATTTTCTTGCATATATGTGATTTGGATGCTTGTGAGTTTAAGACGAGAGGTAAGAACCTGCGCATCACATTGTGACTACTCTTTGCATCTTTATCACCCTGCATTGTTAAGTAGGCACATGCATATCATACTTTAAGTAAAAAATACAAAAATATATACGGTGGACCGGGCCGCAACCGGTAAAACCTTTGTTTTTGTTACTTGACCTACGGTAGCCGGACCGCAAACCGGACAGATTCCCTACACAAAACAGTCATGGGCTAGTTGGGAACATTGAATGGGGAGAATCTCTTGCTGTTGTTGCCTGTGAATTTCCAGGTCTCAACAGGTCCCAAGACTCTAACTTTGGTCCAAAGATGATATATAAAACCCCTAAAAATGGAAAATTTTGAATTTTGGGAAGGTCTCGAAAGGGGATTCTTAAAATAAAAATATTGAGATGGATACAGGAGCTTGAATCTATAAAATATCAGAGAGTGAGCGCATGTATGAATCTTGGAAAATTTTCGCCATAACTTCCCCTTGTTTTTTCTACTTTCGAATACAAATAGAGGAAGAAATGGCAATTTTCCAAAAGAGGAAAATGCCAAAATGAGAAAAGAGAAGAAATGGTAGGGATGAGACTGTAAGTTTAGGATTTCCCCTTGAATCTCCATTAATACCTGCCAATAGTACCACCAATATATATCTTGCAAAAATCCTATCACAAATCCATTAAAAAATTCAAAAGCTATGCTTGGGATGGACATAAAGCTTTACCTTCTTTCTCCATCAATGGTTTTCGCTCCCTTACTCAAACTCAATAAAAAATGGTTCAGTTAATGTCTCATACACCATATCCCTCATAAAATTCGAAACATGACCTCATGTGTTGAAAGAAATGAGTTTTCCTCATCCATGCCCCATGGGATGGGAGAAAAAATCTTCACAGTCCATGGTAGGGCCAATGGGCATCATTAACCACCTACGAATGCAGGCATGCAAAATTATCATGTCATAAAGGAATATTCCACTTCGAGGGTGTTTAGGCTCACTCAGGGCTAAATTGGGTTATCTCACGATTAAAAGGTTAATTATTCCAAAAATGAACCAATGGGAGGAAGGGTGCCCTAATTAATTGTTTTTGATGCCTGGAAAATCCTAGGTATCGATAGTAGGGATTCTCCCCAATAATTGTTCCCAATTAGATTGTTTACTATTTGGTATGGGGAATCCGTCTGGTTAGCGGTCGGGCTACCATAGAATTAAAAGTGTTTTAAGTTTGTTTTACCAGTTGCGACCTGGTCCACCGTTTATGTAATTTTATGTTCTAGGATGAAATACAAGTGCCTAAACTAAATGCAAAATGATGTAATATATTCTAAACTACCTATCTAACCTATCCCCGGGGGAGCAGAAATTATATCTAACAGAGTAATGTGTTGTAATGTTGCATATGGAATCCTATAGGTAGTTGTTCAAATTCTACATACATAATCACAACAAAAAATATAAGAAAAGATAGCTTTGTTTGTTAAAACATTCATTACTCATTCATATGCACAAGATTTCTAATAGAAAGTAAAATCATTCATAATTGCAGAAATAGTTCATCAAGTTAGAACGATCTCACAGTTGTATAGTAGGATAAAACATAAATAGTTCAACATTTAGCAATCCACACAATCCATTTGAAACTTGTACAATCCTTCCTCCAGCAAAATTGGTTCTCATTTATTTATAAACAAAACAGTTCTCATACAAATTACTTCAGCATCAATGCGATAGTGAAAATTCTCTTCTAAACTACCCTCTACTCCTATTTATACCTTTTTCAAATTACTCTTGGACTCCCTCAATCTTTTGGTCTTCCCTGACTTTTCATCTTTCAAAATTTGTCTTCTAGTGTCTTACACTAGGAAAATAAAAATAAATTATAAATATTACATAGAGTGCCAAACGAAGATAAAACAAAGTCCTAGGTGGGCCCAGTTGGTTTCTTAATGAAATTGCTCCATGCACGAGATTCTTCAGTGATAGTTCAATAGTCCACTGGCTCTAACAATCATGCAATTACTTCATGTTAAGCTAGCTGAGATCCAATCTCTGTCACCTTTGGAAGGGTCAGTCTTAACAAGTCTTTTAAAAGACATTTATGAACAGAAACTCATGCAACCCAGATTCTGATTGCTTCCTCATTATTGCTTTCGATATTTTGAACAATTTGCTCATTTGTCTGCAATTTGTCATGGATATTCTTCAAATGTTGCTCTTTTACTGGGAATTCATGGACTTGGGTTGTAGTTGAATTTTGGCATCTATTATGTGTTGTATGCATTTTCTTGTAGAATTGTACATTTTTCAGCAGTCTTTTCAGAGTGCCAACTCCATCTTCAATCATCCTGCTAAGTAATTTCCATTGTGGGTAGAAATGCTACATCATAATCATATTCAGCAGCCTTGGCCTTCTTCTTTCCTTTCTTGGGCATGGTGTAGTGCGAGGACTAGAGCTGTAACATGAACACAGGCAGAAAGCACCTAGTGTTACTATGATCAACAATATGCATTCAGGAAAAAATAGGATCAACTTGTAATGAGAAGTTACTGCTAAAATTCAGATATAAAATGAAACTTATATAACAAATCATGTTTTATTTTCAAAGGTACTAAAACTGTCTTTACCGATTCATATCTGAACATCTCAAGTGACCCTGTGAAAATCCATGGATGATACCCCTCCCCGTCACCGCATATAAACCTAAACCAGAGGAAGGGAAATCAGTGAAATGCTCAACTGGCCACACTCTCATGAATAATATATTGGAGATGTGACAGACAATCTCTGTGGCTCGAAAGGTCAGAACACACATTATGGCGAAAACAAATGGAGCAGATAAAACCATCATGGCTGAGTTAGCAGGCCGGGTAAAACTCAGTGAGGTGAAACTCTATCCCGACTATACTGAGACGACTTCTGGTGGTTGGTAGGGGAGAATAAAACCCTAAATATTTGGGAAAGGGTTAAAAAACCCAGCGAAGGCAGAACCCTGAACCTGTAAACATTAAAACCCCCTGACAACGTCAGCTCCAACATCCAAATATTTCCACAACCGTCGACTCAACTCCTTGAAAATATCCACAAATAACTTGTTGGCATAATTTCTCCAAAGGTTCCGATGACAAACATCGGCTACAAGCCTTGAATTTCGTCGTATTAGTTAGAACGAAACTCTGACATATGCCGAAGCTATTGGGAAAATTCTAGGAAAAACTCCACATAAAAGGTGGTCGAAAAAATTTGTCAAAAACTTCCAAAGAGAAGGTTGTCGGATAAAATCGTGAAAAAAATCAGTAAACATCATCAAGATAAAACTTCCCGTATTACTGCGTGTATCAGAAACAAAATTTGAGTTACGTCGATACTATTGAAAAACCTCGAAAGAAACTGAAAAGGCGAGCAGAAAACTTAAAACAAACTTCCGAATGAAAACAGTGTTGGGCAATAAAATGAGTTTCTTCCGATAGCTTCAGAATCAAAGGTTGAGTCAGGCCAAACTGTCAGCTCCAATTGACAAGGTCTTCCGACGAAATATATACACACAAACGCGTCGGCAAGGACATGCAAGAATCGCTGATAGTATCGGCTCGAAAACTTAAGTTTCGCCGAAGAGATCGGTAACAATTCAACCTAAACTCCCGAAAGAGCTTGGCTTTGGATAAAATCAGATGGTCAAGTGAATTCTCTCTGCCGTGTCATCCAAACTGAACAAGTTCAGCCAACACATCGCATGAAAAAACGGAGTTCTATCTTGGCAAAAAAAAAGGTTTTTCTAACTTGTTGAATATAAAACTAAGTCATGGAAAGGATCCTCAAAGAGCAAAAGTAGTCTAATAAAGTTTAAAAACTAAAAATATAAAAGGGGGCCCTAAAATCACAAAAAAAATTGGGGTAGTGGTTGCAACAGCAACAATTGGCGACTGGCTGGTGAACACAGATCTCTAAAAAAACTATCTTTTCAAAACAAAAACTGCTTTATTATTAGAGCAACCTATCCTAGTATTTTCCAAGATCGTTTAAGAGTCTAGAATTTTCTAGGAATGGAAGATTCAGAGCATTACATTGATTATAGTCCTTTGGGGTAGGGTAACCAGGCTTAGAAGTCCCGATAACTCTCTTGATTTTACTTCTGCATTTGGTTGTTTCCAGATATGACACCACAGGATCGTGACGGACTTAGACAGATGCATTCATTTGTTCCTCATTCCCATTCCTTTTGCATTCTTTTATGCTTAAGACTTTTTCCTTTTGAGCCTTCCCTGACTGCTTCTTTCACATTTGAGATTTGATTTAGGTTCTTCTATCCATAATGTCCTTTTATGTGAGTGATGATTCGTTTCATCTCACAGACAAAGAAGAACCTATTGAGCAATCCTTTTATTTTACTGATTTATTCCTTCAGTATATCTTCTTGATACATACTTTTTGTTCTGGAATTTTGACTCTTTATATTAAGCCTTTTGGCTTTCATTTTGTGGCATGGGATTATTTTGAATACCATGCACATGTCCCTTCTACTTCCTTTCCGTGGGTCTACTGCACCAAGATCCTAGGACAGATATTATTGTGAAAGTGGATGGAGCCCCAAGATAGTATTCTAGACTTCTTGTACCTTAGTTATTTTGTAGGATTTAAACAGGACTTCAATGTGCCCTTTAAATAACTTCCCTTCTGGAGTCAATCAATTTAAATAATCTTGTTTTTTTAATCAAAATTTTGCATAAGCAACTTCCAATGAGCAGTTCTTGGATTAAAACATTTGGAAATTTGTTCAGATTCCAATGTCCCCAACCACCAAAAGATTGAGCTGGATTATTCTAAAATAAGAACAACTAAACTAAAGCAAATCGTTGAAAAAAAAAATACTTAAAACAAATGAAAAAGGAAGTAAATCAGTAGAAAGAAACCAAGCAAAACCTAAAAGAAATAAAAAACAGAAATAAAGAAAAGGTTTATTTTATTTACATAAGTATTCCTACGGTACTAGGTGAAATAAGGTTTGAGAACCAGACCATTAACATGAAGATTCTCTTCCCACCCCTATAAATATTTTAACTTATAAGTCAAGGGGCCTAACTTTTCATCAATCTAAAAGGGGCCAACCCATAGGTGTTGAAACTTTGTGTGCTTTCCCTTTTCGTCATGCGGATCATCCCATTTAAGAACCAAATCTCCAACCTCAAAACTTCCCTTCCCAAATTTATCTTATCAAACTATCTTTTGACAATATCATGTTGGTGTTTAACTCTTTCTTTGGACTTGAGCCTAGACTCTTCAAGTTTCAGCAATGTATTAATTCGAGCTTGTAGAATTCCTCTTTCACTAGCAAATTTAGACATTTTAATGGATGAAAATAAGACACATTATAAAAAACAAGTGAAATTGGAACCCCAAACCTAGTCATGATGTGTTCTTGTAAGAAGTCGATGACCGCATCCTCATTCACTTTGCGTAATGGAATTGCTTCTACCCATCTCGTGAAGTATTCAGAAAACCCATATTATAGGGAGAACAATTCAAAACCTGAGACCATTTCTAGGATCTGTACCATTGGTGGAACTGGGAAATTATCTTTATCTGAAGCTCGGTTCAGATTTCAGAAGTCTACACATAATCTTATCTCTCCATATTTCTTCCTTACTAGCACCAAATTTTCTACCCACTCTGAATTCCTGACTCTAAAAATGATCTTTGCATCAAGTCATTTCTTTACCTCAATTTGGATTAGAGGTTCCAACTTGGGATGCATTTTTCTCAGTTGTTACTGGAATGGTTTAACGTTCGCTTTAATAGGAATGATATGTTGGATAATACAGTTTTCATAGGTCTTCAATTCTTCATACATCCAAGAAAAAAATATCCTTATATTGTTGAAACAAACTGATAAATCTGCTTCTTTCTCCCGGTGAACAACACTTTCCCAAGTTTACATACTTCAATTTATACTGCATGGATGAACTATTTGTTTTGACATTGGTAGGTTTTATGAGTTTGTTATTAAAATAAAACATCTTTTCCAATGTTCTCACTCCTTTAGGCATGAAATTTCCACCTTGAATATTAGCTTGATGCTCTTCATCATCAATCATCGAGTCCTTGAAAGTTTCATCATTCTTTAGAAAATATATGATTTGTTGATCATCATCAAACACTCTCAAGTTTGTAACATTTTCTGGTATCAATGGCCTGAAAATGAGTTCAACAGAGCACTTGTTATTAGTGGGTACTAATCTTATAGCAGACACAGCTAAAAATTCAGCTGCAACATTTTGCATCCTAAGAATTGAACTTATATTGAAAGCATTGAAATTTGTTATCATATCCCAAACTTCAGTTTGATATCCTTTTAAGTGCGGTGAAAAAAAATGAATTGTGTTTCTAATATGTCTGAAAACTACCTCAGAATCACCAAATACTTTTAAATTTCTAACTTTAAGATCAACCACTTTCCTCGGGCCCTGGACTAGAGATTCATACTCAAAAGTGTTATTTGTACATTCGAACTCTAGTCGACAAGAGAGAAATTGTTTGTTCTTTTCAGGGTCAACAGGACACAACCTGCTCCTGATCCCTCTTGTGTTTTGGAACCATCAAAGTACAAAAACTAAAATCTATCTTCTAAATATACTTGATTAGTGTTACTTTCTAAGTTAGAAACTAAGTTTACTATATTACAATTGATATCATCAATCCGTGAAAAATGAAGGAATTCAGACTGTAATTCTGACTTGCGACTGGCTTCTTCGGCCTGATAATTTCCAGGTTCAAGCTCTACAAAGTAGTTACCAAATACCAAAGATGAGAAGTTTATAGGTGCATTTTTTCCTTCCAGTTGAGTTACATTGTGTTTCATGTGTGGTTCCCTCATCACCTTAATCTGATTTTGATTGTTCTTATATGGCAGCCACAGGTGCGACCAATCAGTTGCGAAGTACCCATTCAATTTTGCAAACCAGACCCTGCTCAATATCAGACAATAGGCCTCTGGTATATCCACCACCATAATTTCTATAAACTGGAAAACTCTCTCATCTACAGCCAATCGAATCAGCACACTTTTCATTTCTCCTGTTACCTTGACTGCAGATCTGTCCAACTGAATGATATTACTAGAGGATGGTGCAGGTGGACCATTGATATTTTTACATACTGGGAGTGGAATGACGTTAGATGAAGCCCCGGAATCCACTAAGAAATTATGCACATTATGATTGAAAATCTCAAAAGGCAACACGAATGGAAAAGTTTTCAATTTGGACTTCCCTCCAATGATAGCTTCATTAATTTCTTTATCATATTGAATATCTTCTTGGGACCTACTGGATTGTGAATCAAAAGCCTCTAGAAGCTTCTTTCTCTTCTGGGGTAAATTACACAATTCAAATAAATAAATATTCACTTTCGTTTTCTTAATGTCTTCTACTATGTCATACCCCATATCATAATTTACTGGACCTTTCTTACTGCTTTCTGTTTTACTTTCCACAATCTTTATAGGCTTACTAACTGCTGGAACTTTATCTTTTGTGGTGACCAAATCAGACTTAGATGTTGTTTGGGTAGTACTGCTAATATTCTTCATGGTTTATTGTATCTTCTTAATCTTAGGCAGTATTAATCTTTCATTCGTTACTGGTCCTTTACTTTTGGTTGTAACATTGACTGATCTTTCATTCGTTACTGGTCCTTCTAGAGCCAAAACTGTTGATGCCTAGAAAATCCCAGGTACCGATAGTAGGGATTCTCCCCAATAATCATTCCCAATTAGATCGTTTACTATTTGGTATGGGGAATCCGTCCAGTTAGTGGACCGACTACCGCAGAATTAAAAGTGTTTTAAGTCTGTTTCACCGGTTGTGGCCCGATCCACCGTTTATGTAATTTTATGTTTTAGGATGAAATACAAGTGCCTAAACTAAATTCAAACTGATGTAATATATTCTAAACTACCTTTCTAACCTATTCTAAATTCAAACTGATGTAATGTTGCATATCAAATCCCACAGGTAGTTGTTCAAATTCTGCATACATAATCACAACATAAAATATAAACAAAGATAGATTTGTTTGTTAAAACATTCATTACTCATTCATATGCACAAGATTTCTAATAGCAAGTAAAATCATTCATAATTGTAGAAATAGTTCATCAAGCTAGAACGATCTCACAGTTGTATAGTAGGCTAAAACAAAAATAGTTCAGCATTTACCAATCCACACAATCCATTTGAAACTTGTACAGTCCTTCCTCCAGCAAAATTGGTTCTCATTTATTTATAAAAGAAATAGTTCTCATACAAATAACTTTAGCATCAATGCGCTAGTGAAAAGTATCTTCTAAACTACCCTCTACTCCTATTTATACATTTTGTAAATGACTCTTGGACTCCCTCAGTCTTTTGGGATTCCCTGACTTTTCATCTTTCAAATTTTGTCTTCTAGTGTCTTACACTAGGAAAATGAAAATAAATTATAAACATTACATAGAGTGCCAAATGGAGATAAAGCAAAGTCCTAAGTGGGCCCAGCTGGTTTCTTAATGAAATTTCCCCATGCACGAGCTTCTTCAGTGATAGTTCGATAGTCCACTAGCTCTAACAATCGTGTAGTTACTTAATGTTTAGCTAACTGAGATTCAATCTATATCACCTTTGGCGGGGTCAATCTTCACAAGTCTTCTAAAAGATATTTATGAACAGAAACTTGTGCAACCCAGATTCCTATTGCTTCCTCATTAATGCTTTCGATCTTTTGAATACTTTTCTCTTATGTCTGCAATTTGTCCTGGAGATTCTTCAAATGTTGATCTTTGTCTGGGAATTCCTGGACCTTGGTTTCTGTTGAAGTTGGCATGTATTATCTGTTGTACGCATTTTCTTGTAGAATTATGTACATTTTTCAGCAGTCTTTTTTATCATTGTGGTCAATCTCACTGCTACCTTGCTGCTGAAATCCAAGAGTGCCAACTCCATCTTCAACCCTCCTGAGTAATTTCCATTCTGGGCAGAACTTCTACATCAGAATCATATTCAACGGTCTTGGCCTTCTTCTTTCCTTTCTTGGGCATGGTGTAGTGTGAGGACTGAAGATGTAACATGAACACAGCCAGAAAGCACCTAGTGTTACTATGATCAACAATATGCATTCAAGAAAAAATAGGATCTACTTGTAATGAGAAATTACTACTAAAATTCAGATATCAAATGAAACTTAGGTGACAAATCATGTTTTCTTTTCAAAGGTACTAAAACTATCTTTATCAATTCGTCTTTTAACATCTCAAGTGACCCTGTGAAAATCCATGGATGATACCCCTCCCCATCACCGCATAAAAACCTAAACCATAGGAGGGGCAATCGATGAAATGCTCAACCAACCACACTCTCACCAATAAGATATTGAATATTTGACAGACCATCTTTGTGGCTTGAAAGGTTAGAACACACATTATGGCGAAGACAAATGGAGCAGATAAAACCATCATGGCTAAGTTAGCAAGCCAGGTAACACTCAGTGAGGTGAAACTCTATCCCGACTGGACTACGACAACTTCTGGTGGTTGGTAGGGGAGAATAAAACCCTAAAGATTGGAGGAAGGCTTAAAAACCCCAGTGAAGGCAGAACCATGACCCCGTAAACATTAAAACCCCCAAAATGTCGTTTTTGGTGCATAAAGCTCCATTCGGGAAATCCTCCGATTCGGAATCGGTGAGAGAAAAATAAAACCCCCCGACAGCATCAGCTCCAACATCCAAATTTTGTCGCAAGTTTCGGCTCAACTCCTTGAAAATATTCGCAACTACCTTGTCGGCATAATTCCTCTAAAGGTTTCGATGACAAACATCAGCTACAAGCCTTGAATTTCTCCGCATTAGTTGGAACAAAACTATGAGTTATGTCGAAGCTATCGGGAAAATTCTAGGAAAAACTCCGCATAAAAGGTGGTCGACAAACTTTGTAAAAAACTTTCGAAGAGAAGGCTGTCGGATAAAATCGTGAAAAAGCTTAGTAAACACCATCGGGAGAAAACTTCCCGTGTTGTCGTACGTATCGGAAACAAACTCTGAGTTATGTCGATACTATTGAAAAAACCTTGAAAGAAACCAAAAAGGATAGCAACAAACTTAAAACAAACTTCCGAATGAAAACAGTGTTGGGCAGTAAAATGAGTTTCTGTCGATAGCTTCGGAATCAAAGGCTAAGTCGGGTCGAACCATCGACTCCAATCAGAAAGGTCTTCTAACAAAAGATATACACACAAACACGTCGGTAAGGACATGGGAGAATCGTCAATAGTATCAGCTCGAAAACTTAAGATCCGCCAAAGCGATCAGTAACAATTCAACCTAAGCTCCCAAAAGAGCTTGGATTTGGATCAAATCGGATGGTAAAGCAGGGTCTCTTCGACGTGTTGTCCAAACTTGATGAGTTCAACCGACACATTGGGTGAAAAAACTGAGTTCTATCTTGGAAAAAAAAATTCTAACTTGTTGAAAATAAAACTAAGTCATGGAAAGGATCCTTAAAGAGAAAAAGTAGTCTAAGGAATTTTAAAAGCTAAAAATATAAGGAGGGGCCTTGAAATCACAAAAAGAATTGGGGTAGTGGTTGCAGCAGTAAAAACTATATAAGGGAATTCCAATTGATTGATAAGTGTATGGTATAATGGTTACACTCCCTTTCACCTGATTGGGTCAATCACGTTCTCATTTCTTCTCATTGGTGCAACCTCCTCTCCTTATATAACCTAATTAGGCTTCCAATGAGAATTCCATCACTTAGCTTTCCTTTTGTTCCCTTTTATTTTGATAAATGATAATTTCTATCATTAGATGAGATCTATGAAATTATAAGCATTTATACTAAGTGAACCCTTGAAATATTTTGCAACTATATTATTTATTTGGTCAAATATTAGGCCTCCATAGATTGTCATGTCGAAACTAGGTCCCATGATGGAAAAGTTGATATCTCCCTCATATTTTATAGGAATCATGAACCATTTGATGTGTTATAAATATTATGCATATAGATACATGTTTCAACCATTGGTTACCTATAAAAATCATCTTATTCTTCCTTAAAGTTTGAGACAAAGTCCTTGACCCTCATTGATCACGAAATTGACAGCAACACAAAGAGGTTAAAAACTAAAATTTAACAGTGTAAACCAAACCCAAGGCGTGGGAAGACATGTAAAACATAGATGGAGGTAAATTTCACGTGAAAACTCATTCCATCATGCATAAAAACTTCATGGTTAACTGAATTCAAAGTTCAAATAAATGTTCAGAAAAGTCAATTAGAAATGGTCAAGCAAGTCACAAACCATTTAGGTAGCATTTCAAACAATGCCAAGCCAATATCAAGAATCCAAGAGGTCGAAAACACTCATCATATCTTATCCATCAACCCTGGTTCTCACAGTAGATGTTTAAACACCCTTAAAACTTGTCTTCCTTCCCCAATCTTGGCATGTCATTGGAAAGTTATTGGTTTCCTGTAGAAACTGTGTTGACAAGTTATGAGTTTCTCGCTGCAATGTTGGCGTTCTTTGGAATTTTTTGTCGCATGTTGGATAGGTTTTCCTTTTGCGCCACAACGTCGACAAACTTCTTCAATATTACTGAAACATTGGCGAACTCATCAATTTTCACCGAAATATTGATGTACTTATTAATGCTTTCCGAAATGTCAACAAACTCCTCAAATATTGCCAAAATATTGGTGAACTTATCAATTCTTGCTGCGTTATTTCATACTTAGCCATTTTTGAGAAAAAAATATTATACATGCCTATGTTCTCTCAAAAAACTTATTCTTGAATATGTCTCAAGAGTGAAGCCTTAGATGAATGCCTTACCTAATGTTAGAAGGAGTGACTAATATCTGTAAGATAATGCATGTCGCTAACAATCACACTACATAATTTTCAAATAGCTTCCAAACTTGGAAAGGCAAGGAGAAAATCAGGATTGGGATAGGGACTAAACTTAAGACACTCAATCAACCATCAAAACGATTGGTTAAATTAACATAGTCCAGGCATCACATAAGCATCAACAAATATTACATTAATACATTGGTTTACATTTAAGCAATCAAACTTCATTCATATTATTCATCATTTTCATATCAATCTAAAGACACTCAAAAACCCAAATTTTGGTATGGGGGGCCTGTTTTTTTATTCCAAGATAAAGAAAAGTAGGGGAGGTAGTTGTAGCCACAAAAGATATTATGACTATAGGTGACCCACAAGGTGAGGTGCTTGGTTGAATTACTCCATGCTCCAACAATTGTTGCAACTTCTTCTTCACTTATTTTTCTTCTAGAATAGATTGTCCTCTACATTCTAATGTTTGGCAATGGAGAATATGGAAATAGTTGTATCTCGTCCTCCATTTACCTCTTAAGAGGTATCCCTCTAGGATCCCATAAAAAATATCTATATGCTTGCAAAATGTTCTCTCACTAGTATTTTTGCTCTCTGGTACATCCCTCCATAGATGCCCTTACTTTTACCAATTCACCTTCTTATTTATTATGTCTTAAGAAAATCAACACAAACTTTATAATTGAATTGTCCAGCTTCTTTACTTGGTTGACACTTTCCAGAGATATATTTGATTTACCTTTGTGCACGTTGATGATGAAATATTTCTCATCCTTGATAAAGAAATATTAGTTTTCTCTCCTCATGAAGATCTCATCCCTCTTGTACATGTAGGGAATTCCAAACATTATACCACAAACATCAAGGGGTACTACGTCTACCTCCACTTCATCAATATAATGTGCACTTATGGAAATTTAATCTTGCAATGTTTTGTGACCTTAAGTTCTATATCCTTACTTACCCATCCCAATGAATAAGGGTTGGGATGATCGTGAACCTCCAACCCAATCTTGCTGACTATATTGACTGCTATGAGATTTTCCTGTGAATCGAAATCAAATAGAGAATCTACCTTGGTCTTATTGATATAGATAATGATATGGAAGAGTTTTGTCATGTCCTTCTCTTCCTTATGAGGAAGGCTACTCAGATTCACCTCCTTCTGTACTGAAGTGCAATAAATATTCTCATCCACGTCTAAGCTAATATTTAATTCTTTGCTTGAATCCATGGCTAAAAAGTTCTTCTTCTTAGTATCCTTCTTGTGGTTCTTAGGGTTAAGGTTTGGATGTATCTTCCAACACTTTTCTTCGGTGTTCCATCAATGCTACAATAGTTTTTTTTATCCTCGCACTAATTGTCATGGTTGTAGTCTACTTGTCTTTTCCTTCCCACTTCTTCTTCCCCTCCTTGGAAGTATCTAGGTTCTCTTTTTGTTTGGAACTGCTTGGCTGCCCTTTCTTATGGCCTATATTCCCCAGGTGTTTTACTTGCATGCATGCTTCATCATTTGTCTTGGTATTGAAGAGCATTACTTTATTTCTTAAATGATTGTGTAGACCCCCCAGATACTTGAGGAGTACATTTGGATTCTTATGTGAGATACCCAACATAATAGTTGTCTTTCTTAATTCGATGGTGTACTCTAACTCACTTTACCCTTACCTTTTCCTAAAGTAATGCCAATGGATCCATTGGTCCTCTACATACTCGATAGGGTTAAACTGTGACCTAATGACGATTTTGAAATCAGCCCACTTAGTTATTGGCAGATCACTCTCCAGCATAAGTGCCTCCATGTGGATTTCCCACCAAGTTAATGCCCCGCCCTCTAGTTCCAATCGAGAAAATGAAATTTTATGCTCCTCATCTATTTGATGTATACTAAAATAGACTTCTAATTATTGAAACAATTTTTTACAAATTTAAAGCATCGATCTCACCTTGGTATGACTTGATATCCACTTTAATTTCCATCTTAAACAAAGGCTGGGAAGGAATATTGGTACTTGAAATTGGCTGATTTTTATTGGGCTATTTTCTTGGTTCCTTTTTCTATATAGCCTTTTATCTCCTAATTTCCCCTCTAATCCAAACTGTCAGTTAGAGCCTCAAAAATTATTGAAAGGTTGAAACTTGTTATCCAGAGCCGCCATGAGGATTGGCATGTTTTGTGAGATATCGACAACTTGTATTTCCATGTTTGTAAATTGTTGCTAATATTTTCCCATTGATTCTTCACCGGACTTATCCATCGTCACTATGGTTTGAAGAACTACTAGATATTACAATTCCCCACAAAAACCAAATGAAAAATGCTCTAACACCAATATGATGAGTAAACTATTGTGGTTATTCTTATCAAGCAGTTCATCACAATGGATCTTACAACTTAGTTCTTTTTATTATCTTTATTTTCATTAAATGCTAAATATAATGGAACCAAAAGAAAATTAACTAGAGAAAATAAATCCACAATCCACATAATCAACACAAGATTTACCCTCGGCAAATCCAGTATGGGGGGGGAAACCTAGCTAGAAATGAGGACTATCCGTTGTTGTTTTCTTCTCCAACATGCAGTACAAATACAAAGAAAGTGGTACTCTCTATGGAGTTGTATATAAATCTGTGGCCATAATGGCTACTACATGATCTCCTAATTCATTTGTTATGTTGTAATATCCACTCCCATGTTGTTGCTCAACTATGGAACAATACAATAACATCATGAGAATGGAACCCCTTCTTTTCCTAGTCGCCTGGTTGCACCAAGAGTAGTGAGGTGCTCTACAACCCAGCATGAGGGAGACGTTGTCACGTATGTATCGTAACACTACAAAAAAAAGGTTAAAAAATTAAATTCATGTCGGCTCGTAAAATTAAAAATTAAAACCAAATGAAAAGTAGTTAAAAAATCCATGTTGGCTTATAAAATAAAATAAAAATTAAAACCAACATAAATCCATCCAAACTTATATGTAATTTTTTCTAAAATCTAAAAATTTTAAGATAAAAAAATTTACACTTTGAAAAATTGAATCCCTCTCGGTGCTTGGTAGATTTGAGGTTAAGATGGATCTATGCTAGAATTTAACATAGCCTGATAGTCATCTAGGGTTAGTTATAGGGTTTTTTCATGCCTAAACTTGCAATCAGGGTTATATTTTTGGAAGAATGTTCTTGAAATTCCACACATGAGTAACTCTCCATGTGTGATAAATGAGATATAACATGGAATCCACTCGATACCATGGTGGTCAACTGAATAGGTCAACTATGGTAGGCATAAATTCCTCATACGAACTCTGATTGAGGCAATTCTTGCACCATTGGAAAGGTATCAGACAGTATAATAACATCAATGGGTATGGCACAATCAATAAATTTTGAGCCCAAAAAAAATTGTTTGATCCCTCGAACAAGCATCATAAGGTTTTAGACCTCAAATCTACAAAGTGAGACTTGCCCATAGAATTGGCCTTACAAACCAATTCATCCAATATTTCCACCAAGAAAGCACCAAAATAGATGCCAAATTATATATTGATCCATTTTGGATCACTCCAAGAATATGCATTTTGTTAAGATGATATTTTCCAAAAGGAAATACAAGAATCCTCTCTACAATCCTTTGCTCAACTGCATAAAGTTGATATGCATGAGAGGGAGGCATTATATTAGCTTTAAATAAAATATGGTATGAATGCACTTTCATCCAATCCAAGGTTACCACTTGTCGTGAAACGATGGTGCTGGGAAGGATTATGAAATCACTATACCCTGGGAGAAAATTAAGCATGGGAACATAACTATTTTACTCATATAATTGTGTAGGTGAAGCCCAAGATGCCTATTGATTTTCTTTAGAGGAAATAAAAGTCCAACAAATAATTAAATTCATAATTGGAGTTAAAATCTGGCACTAAATCACAATATAGGATGATCTAAAGGAAATGACTAAATCCTTGAAAGAATTTTCCTTGTTATTGCAATTATTTGGCATGCAAAAGGTAAAATGCCTTACCCATATGAGAGATACTACTCCGACGAGACCACACATGTTCTAAAATATTGCATTGAAGGTTGAGTAAATTGTTGTGTATGTAGGCTAGACAATTGTTATTTTAAGAGGGAAAAAAAATACTATTGAATGGTTAACTCTACAAGGCAAGCATAATGATTTAACCTAGCAATAAAAAAAATCAATGCAATACTCATAAAATCCTAGCCATACACTTTTTTTGAAATTGTTGTCAAAGCACAAAAAGTTTAAATCATTGTGTTGAAGGATAATTTGTGTGCCTATCACAATGGTTTGGCTTGAGGTGGCAAGATATCAATGTAAAACACAAGGATAATTTGTATGCCTATCACAGTGATTTGGCTTGAGGTGGCAAGATATCAATGTAAAACACAATTAATCACCATCATACACTAGGCTTCAAATTGGTGTCCAACGATTGAAGGTAAATCATTATCTTTGAAATTCCAATATGCCTTACTTCCACAATATTTTGGTTATTGGTGATGGAGCATTAAAATTAAAGGAAAAATAAACAACAAAACTTGAATCCATAGGTCCCACCTAGATATGCAAATCATTATATATGCAATTAGTGTGAATAATTGTGTTGAAGAAGGAATTACTGTGAATATTTGTGTTGAAGAAGGATTTATGTTGCCTGGACAACAATTTGGTCTTTCAA
Source organism: Pseudotsuga menziesii (assembly GCA_001517045.1). Classification (NCBI taxonomy): domain Eukaryota; kingdom Viridiplantae; phylum Streptophyta; class Pinopsida; order Pinales; family Pinaceae; genus Pseudotsuga; species Pseudotsuga menziesii. The sequence goes on from LPNX010348769.1 coordinate 763,014, forward strand.
ATTGATACCAAGAATAAAAACCCTTAGGTTCACACACTTATGCAAATCGTTTTCCATGCCAAGCATAATTTTTTTATAAATTTGCATGGTCATCGCCCTAATTATCCAAGGGACAAAAAAATATTGTATTTGGGCTCATGAGTCTCTACATGAAAAATTAAGGCATCCATTGCGACTCGCTTTGAGCCTCGATGACCCACCAAGTTGATACATTATAATCCTTGCCTAGAAATAATAATGCAATGTAAAAATCGGGCATGTTTTTAGTAAGAATATTTCAAACGCAATCATCGCATGCATTTGTTATTTTGAGATTGATTGGAAGGGCCCACCAATTTCATCCATTAAAATATTCATCTGAAATAGAAATGCATTGTAAAATTGACCATGTTTTAGCAAGAATATTCAAACCCAATCATTGCATGCCTTTGTTATTTTATGATTTATCTTAATTTCACCATAATTCTAGTAAAATCCACCTCAGCCCCTTGTTGTCATAAGTAACTCTGCTTGCTACCAATAGAAAAACACTCATAATTAATTATACATTCAATTAAATATCGTGCACATTTCAAAGTTGACCCAAGAAAAGCATTAATTGCATTCTGATGATGAATTTAATGTGCATACGTGGCGGCAAGTGCAAGAGGGGGGCACTTTGACCCTGGAGGAAACATTATTGATACATTCTCTTGGAGACTTGGAACCGAGTCCAATAATCGAGCTGATATGTTGGCGCTTTGGATGGGAACTAAGATGCTAATCAAGAATATCTATGAATCCATAATCCTAGGAGATTCTCGTACCATAATTAGAGATGTTAAGTTTAGATCTACTCTTCGAAACACTGATCTAGCAAGGATCCAAATGAGAATTTGGGAAAATCTGGTCGGCATTCGTTCAATAGATCTCTATCATCTATAAATAAGTCAAAATAAGCAAGTTGATTATTTGGCCAATCAAGCAACAACTAGAACTAAAGTAAGTCTTCAAACTCAACATGGCGAAGTTCAATATGAGGATATATACCCTAAGAAATTCATTACAATGGGTAGTCAAGGAGCTAAAGCCCTCTCCAAAACTATTATGATTAATTTTGAATACTAGAATCGTCCCATCCCACCAACAGTTATCATAATGCTTTGGGAGAGACGTGTGGGATACACCAGGGCTGCCAAGCTAAGGGTTGTGGTTTTACTTCAAATTAAATTGGTTATAGAGCCGAGCACTACATTTTTATGTCCAATATTTCACGCATGTATAGGAAAATGATGGTAGAACTTGGTAACGATGGAAGGATATTTGCAAGAAATGTCATAACCCTCTCCCACACGCAAATTGGTCATGCCCTGTGTCATCATCTTAGGCGAATTGTTGCCAATAAAATCTTCCTATGGCTTGTGGTAGACCACAACAGGTAGAGTGACACTAGAAATCAACTCAATTCCCAACTATGTTATATAGATGTAAAATGCTACCAACAAAAGGATAGGGTCCATACCTCAACCGAATGTTCGAAGAAGACCACTGTTGAGCTCGTGATCCAATGATTTTCACCTACAACGTTTCCTCAACAACAAAGGGATCCAAGCATATAATATATAGATAAATTGTTGGCATCTACTCTAACATAATCAATTTAACATGTATAAAGCAAATATACCCATGGAATTTAATATATAAACATTTTCACATGAATTGGACGAGAAAAAAGTGTTTCTATTAATGTAAAGAACTTAAGTACCTAGTGACAACCTTCTGTCGACAACTCATTGGAACCAAGAAACTAAGTTCCTCCACCTATGCCTCCACCACTTCAATCCTCCATGCAATGGAAATCTAACAAGTATAAGGAGTAATTAGGTTCCTCCTCTACAAGATAAGAAAGAGCTTGGGAGACGTACATAAAAGGTTCAATACAACAAGAATAAAGGGATGCAGACTCAAGAAAATGATAATGGGGAAAATTTTCACTATAGTTTACTTGCCCTCCATGTTTCTCCTCTTCAAATGATTCACAATGGATCAATATATAGCTCTCAAAATATATATGGTGGGTAGAATCGAAGCGTTTTGCAGTATATGGAAGGCCAAGGATCATAACCACCATGACTTGGCATGCAAAACTCAAAATATTTTTATTTTTGAGCACAAAACTTGATGTACACGTGTTGTAATAGAGCAAGTTGTGTATACACAGGTTGTAGTTCTACTAACTCGCGTGTATCAACAAAAATGTGTTTTTTAGGGTTTCAACTGAGCATAAGGGATATATTGAGTCTACAGAGGAACAAGGTAGGCCATCAAGGCATGTTTCATAGGTGTATAAAATCATGCTATAATAGATGGCCCCTAATGTGTTAGGTGAGAGGGATAATCACAATGGTCGAAATACATTATCAATACCAAAAGTGGAGTAGTGGAGACCTAGCCAGAAGAACTAGCCACTCATCGGCATATTACAATATTGACTTTGAATACATGACTACGGATTTGAAGTACATAGCAGTCCTAGGTACATATTCATACAATGGCCATAAATATGCAACACATAATAGACATATGTCATAAATGGTCACATCCACGTATAATATACAGTGGAGTCTAGTCTCCAAACAAAGTGAATACCTCTGGTACATCCTGGAGTACAAACTGCTCTATCATGAGAACTGAGGTCATATAGTTACTATCACAGTCAAAAGTAGTAGCATATATGAGAATGCTACCATAATCTGAGGTCTGCTACATGAAGCTCCAATGGTACATGTCCCATCACGTGAATAAAGGTATTAGATTCGAACATGATGAAACATCATCTGATTACTGGTCACTAAGGTATATCGTTAACAGACGTGAGACAACCCACCGATGATGAAAATGAGTGTCAAGGTATCGAGTACATTCAATAAGTGTGAATAGAGGTTTTAAGGTCGAACACTTGAAGAATCCATCGACCAGGAGACATTGATGTATTCCCAACTGTCGATGATGAGAGAACCTACTACCGATGACTTCAAGTCTCAAGGTACTCATGTGACTCTAGATCCCAATTCCAAAATAGTTGAACTGAAGTCGATGGAATGAGATCCACTAGAAGGAGGGAATTAGGGCACCCCCCATAAACTAACATGAGGTATCCATCTAAGTTGAATGATTTGGAATAACTTGGATGACCAGGATGTACATGGACCAATAACCATGTGTGTGTCTCTCTCATACCGTATCCAAGTAGTATATGAAAAAGACCCTCTGAATAACAACCAATAATGAAAACTGCTGATAGAAGCGAGGAAACCACCAATGAGGTATAATGTAATACAAGACATTGCATGAATCCTATTGTGTGAATAGATTTATTTCTGTCGAACACAAGGGAAACTACTAAGTTAGCGACCAATGATGAGATGTAATCTGCTGATTTCAAGGTCACATACCAATGATGAAAGTAGTCTCAGGTGCCAAGTATAACAACATCTCCATATGAATATGGAATGTACTCATAACAGGATGGATGACATGTAAATTCAAGAGATCTGAGGAATAGCTAAATCAAGTTATAGACTTCCTTTGAATAAGAGCACTAGGAAGATGGATAAACTTAGGAAACATAAACTCAAGCATGAATATTGATATAACTATATGATGCAAGAGGCATCAATAGAGTCTACATAGGGACTGGAAGATTAGCCAATCGGAGGAGTAATCTTTGAGTAACGAGTTCAGCTTCCTAAAGCCATACTAAACTCAAACCCATGATGCATAGACTCAAAAATTGGTGCTTTGTTCAAAGGTGACATGAATGCCACTAACATAAGACAATATCATTTTCTCAACCGACCTTTTATGTTTTATTTATTTTGTGGGTCTTTTTCATATTATCGAAGGTTGAAAAAGAATAAAATATTGCTTATAATACAAAAGAGAGGAAATGTGTGTCACAAGCAAGCAAATTATTTCCAAGAAGTGGAACATACCTATGCTCAATGCAAGGAAATGCGTGCAGGATAAGGACACTCAGGGGGATGTTTCCTCTAAGATAAAGGTAAAATCAAGCTGCAAAAGATAAATGACGGCCTCTACTTGGATAGGATTGAGAAATTCTTGGGCAATTTGGCTTACAATAATGAAGCGGGGAGTCAACATTGGGCTCAATATGGTAAGTACACTAATGATATGCAATTACAACTTGACATAATGGGAGTCCCTATGGGTGGTGTCCAACATAAAAGATGAGAAGAAACATGAGGTTTCAATGCAAAGACATGGACGGACTACAAGGGAATCCCAGACCTAAGGAGGAACTTCAACATGGGAACCAAATGATAAGATGGGCTCTAACGAGGGTACCCATGGTTGGAAAAGCACTACCACTTAAATAACGACACTTCTATAAACAACTACAAGGTTTTGTGTTTCTAATAAGTGGGTTCGCACCTAAGGCTTATGGATCATGGCCATAGGACAATGAAAAAGTGAAAGTGGAGTGAAATCTTTTTGTTTGTTGGTAACAATATATACTTGTTGAAAGCACATAAACATTGAGAACTAGTAAAATCCACTCAGATCCATAGAAACTGCATCAAAAAGTACCTCACACCACCATATTAGTCCATAAGGTTCATAAAATATATTTTTTTGTATGTTCGAGTGCCCTGTGATTTGTTGGGCGAACATTTGGTCTGAGAAACCACGAGCCAGGGGCATCTAAGCCATAAAAATCACCCGAGGATCGCACCCGGCCTGGACTGCACCAACCCTTAGCATGGTTGGATTTAAATGTATCCTCCCAGGAGTAGCAGGTTTTGATCTTGGGCCGCCTAGCAAATGAAACCCCTCTCGACCTTTTGCTCTACCGGAATTTGACAAGGTTCATAAAATATAAAAAATGGGGTGAAAAACTATATAAAGTGGGTAAAAATAGTCCCAAACCGAGCTATACAAATCCAAAGCTTGAAGGTCATCATACTAGTCCTAGGGAGGATATTTGGTTCAATTGCCCTACATCAGTCTTCGAGGCCTCTTAGGTTCTATGTGGTTGATTTTTTGAGACCCACTATCTGTGACTGGAGTACATCTCTGTTGGGGAACATGAAACACCAACTGACTAAATGCAAACTTGGAAGAGCCAAGAAATTTGGGTTCACCAATATACTATACAATTTCTTCTTCTTTGAGAGGCTAACATGTCTTAGTTCAAGGGTGGAAGTCCCTCCTCACAGTATACAGGATTCAACCCAGACACGGTGGATTGAGTTCACAAGGCATATGGGAGGCGAAAGAGCACCTTCTCCATATTTTGATGACTTTTTCCACTGGTGACGGTGGCAGGTGATCATCATAGATGACTATGCCTATGAGGGAATTGACTTTTGTAAAGAAAGATACATGCCATTACCAGTAGGGTCTGCCTTTGGGGACATTGATAAGGATCAATTTTGTTTTTGAAATATTTCAATTTTTTTTGTATTTTTTTTATTTTACGAAAGCAAAAAATATTTTTGGGTGGTATCATATACTAAAACTAAAACTGTTTTTGCAGACATTGGTCCACGATGACTAGAGGGATCCCCATGACACCATCGTAGAGGCCGAGGATAGGAGATAGCAAAGACCGTTCCTGTAATTATGAACAAAGAGCCATCTTAGCTCTGTCTTGTTCGACCCTAAGGTAAAACTTAGCATTCAACTATTGATTGCATTCATTAGATTTGGATTTTATTGCATTTATTTCATGCTATATGAAATAGGAGACACTAGTAGACTCATCATTAGGTACATGTTCTCATGCAACCACTATCTTATATAATCCAAGTCAAAATCCATTTCATCTTCTTCGTTGATTATATTGTTGAGTGGTCGCCGCTCATATGTGAAACCATCGCTAGATATCCCTGTAAGTACCAACAATATTGATTGCAATTTGAACAGAGTTTTATGCTAAAAATAGAAAATCATAATTGTCTATAGTCATATCTCAAAGCATATATGCCATTCTCGTCTTTGTTTAACCCACGACCATAGCATGGGATGCTCACTGCTTAAAAACTGGAAAGAAGTCCTTATCAATTCAATTTAGCTCAAGATTTTTCTTGCATAGCATACCCTTAGATGGAAGATATTATGAGTATAAGAATCCAAATATGTCGGCATAGTCTTATCACGAGATATTTGGGCGTACTTCTTGTACTCGATACTTGGTACACTTCCTTCTAGTTGCTTGCGGGTGTCGACCATCCTATACAGGAGAGCTAGAGACCAATCCAGCCTGCCAAAGAGATCTTCTTCAACACCATCCTACTATCTAGAGAGTACAACTCTAAAAAGCTTGACTTTATGTCAGGATTTGCTCGAAATTGATTTATAAAGTTATGCAACAGTGGTCTATAGGTTATTATCTCATAACGGTGGCACATGAGGCTAGAAATATGATATACAGAGGCAAACATAAAATGTTTCAGATTAATGTTAGGTGGTAATCCAGTTGCTTTTTGAAACAAAAAAACAAAAAAAACAAACACTCTTCAAAATACTCTATTGAAAAGATGCTTGTTGGCCTTCCTCGCCTCAAAAAGAGGCCAAATTCTATTGGTCGAGAAAAAGTAATATAAAAAAAACTTATGAAACATAATATTTGATTTAAAAGTGGATTGTTCTAATTGGTTGATTAGTATAAGAACTAATGTCAAAAGAGGGCAAAGCCTTTACTAGAGTCCCTACAGCCAAAAGTAGGGACTAATATCTGATTTATTCATATGTTTTTTTGTTGTTGGTTTAGGAAAAAGTGATGGATCAACCCAAGCATGGCATGTCTATATTGTATTTTTTGTTTTATTTGTTTCTATTAACATCTATCAAAATAATTATGTTCATATATTGTGGTTTATTGTATAGATGAAACTTTTATCTAATTTTCAGACTTAACTTTGGCTCAAATCTATATTGATTTGAAAGTGACATGGGTATGTATAAGATGAATAAATAAATTTGAAATTTTTTCACTTAGAATTAAAATTTGAATTTTAAAAAATTTGTTAATTTAGAATTCAAATCTTTTGAAATTTTCACTTAATTACACAATAATTTTTTATCTTAATAATATTTAAAATTAGTATACTAATATTATATTATTTGTAATTGAGAAAAACTATATATATATATATAGTATTATTATTATTTATATAATCAGATTTTTTAAATAAAATATTTGATATGTATAAACAAATTTGCTAAAAATGATTTTATATTTTATGATTAAATATTTTTTTTAAATGTTAAAATTAACAAGGTTGGCATGTGCCGGGTGCTCTTTGATCTTGAAGGGAAAATTGAAAAAGCATATGCTTGGGGTCTAGGAATAATGACAAATAATCAAGTCACAAGCCTTGGCTCTATGGTATAGATTGAAGAATGTCAAAGGCATGGAATTTCAACATTTGAATGTGATAGGCGACTCCATGGTAATAATTCAACACTTAGCTCTTAAAACAAATCCAAAAGTCCCGATATTAGCTCACTTGCTCATGTGAATTCATTGTTTGATCAGTGGTATTAATGAAGTTAGAGTCTTTCATGTGCTACGGCTCTCAACAAAGAGGCAGATGACCAAGTCAATATGGCTTATAATCTCCCCAAAGGAAACCTTATAAGTAATGGTGAAGAAACATTACATTCTACCGTAACCTAACATTGAATTTCATGCAAATGGATATTAATGTCCTGGTTGAACATGGTGGGAATGACAAGTGGAAGGAAAATCATAGGCATAGATCTGCCATCAATTTGGATATTAATGTATTGAATAGTGAAGTAAGGAAGACACCTCAAGATGTATGTTATGCTTGCACAGAAGTTTAAATCATGATAAGTCTTCAATTCAATTACCTCTTCCTCATAACATTTACAAGAATGAAAACACGTCTTGGCACCTCGTCATTTTTCTATCTCAAAGGCCCTCATTTGTTGTAGGAAGCAATTGCATTATAGACCTTTGGAATCTCATTCAATAGGGTGGTGTGGCTCTTGGATGTCTCACTGAGTTTCTGTGAATAAATTTGACTCCTAGGAAGACGCAATCCTTGGACTAGATTCTAGGTGAAAGTTGGAGAACAGTTGGGTGTAGGAACATTGATTTCTTTGCAGGGAATTCTAAAGGTAACGAGTTCTTCCCTACTCTTGAAGAATTATTATGGCTACGTGTATTGGAATCTTTGTCATTCCCTTGGATGTTTGTGGAAAAGATTGAAAAATCATGAAGTTCAGCTTATGGGTGGTGAGCATCATCATGCTGAAGGTGGCAATCTACGATTGAATCTCAATATTACAAGGACGAAAAAGGGCCTTTCTATTTAAACTTTACTAGAGGTAAGAATTCATCCTAGTCTGGTATATTATTTATGGTGTCAATGTGGTAAAGGTTTAGAATATATAACATCTAATAGCTATTTTGATCTAGAGCTCCTTCACAGTCGTATTTTTAGCATTGTTTTTCAAGCCCTAAGGTCAGTGGTTTTAAGCTCTTTGAGAGAAACTCGAAACCTCTATGAGAATTTTGTAACTCTCATAAATCACTTAGACTCTTTGGTCAAAGTTGTGTTAGGATAATAACCACGCTACTCAAATACCTCCAATGAATTTAGTTAAGCTATATTGGTTGAATCTTCCACCAACATTGTCACTAACATAATGACTAGTGCTCTAAGAAATAGATATCTCACTATTCGAAGGGATGGGAAACCGTAGGAAGATCTTAAAGTTTCAATGCTTAGCAAGACTTGACACCTTGATAATTGACAAAAAAAATGGAAAGTCAGATATGCTCGAGACTAATTTGCTGCTAACCCCAAACATTATATCCTTATGACTCAAATGAACCATATGAGGTGCAAATTGATAATGGAAAAAGTAAAGGAGGAAAAAATCAGCATGCTATAGGAGGTAATTTAGGGTATAGACCAAGACTAGAATCTCAACCTTGTTTTGGATAGAAAATATCAAAAGTCAGTGACTCTTGACATTTCTTATAAATTATTTTTATGAGGTTTTATATATATTTTTGTTATGTTAACATATTTTATTGAGCGGAGAGAGCCCTTTTTCCCATAAAAAGGGGTCTCATACAACAATTTAGCCTTTTCTTGGTTGTGACCATAAAATTAAATATGTTAACATGATTCTTATTAAATTATTATTGAATTTATATGCTACCACCATGGATCCATCTTAAAAAGGGATCTACCAAGCAACAACAGGAATCAACTCTCTCGAAGTGCAAACCCTTCCTCAACATTTGTGTAATTTTATATGCCCTTATAAATGTTTTAAATCTAATTTGATCTGACAGGTTATTTTTTATAATATTTTATTATTTTAGAAAGACATGTGTCAATTCCAGAATGAGCACAGAAGTTACACATCCCCTTACTAGGTTGTAAAATGCACCTATCAACGCAATGAATAATATTTAATGAACTAAAGAATTGTATGTATTTATAACAATGAATTATTTGAATTTAAGACAAATTATTAAACATAAAGGAGTTCATATTTTTCATTGTGTTGGTTGCTTCTCATGATGTAAACATTAAATAATAAGTTTTTGGTTGTAAAAATTGCAATAGCATCAAAGATGTAGCATAATCCTTCATTATTGTGCTCCATGGACCATTCTACCATTGTGGGAGGTTCATTAAGAGCAAAAGAGTATAGTAGATTGAAATGTCCATCTCCGGAAATACAATTGCACTAAATTATTATTGTTATTGAACTTTATTTGTAGATTGAAATGCCCATCCACATCAATACACTTGCACCATCTACAACCATAAGCACACACTAAAAAGTGCAAAATCAAATGTGACCAAACTTTTAAGTTACTGTGACTAACTCACAACATTGCATTACATAGCAAAACATAAGCACGTCCATAGTATATTGATCTACCAATTGGATGCACAAGAAAGTTGAATTGTTATGCACATATTCATGCTTCAACAATATTGTATAGCAAACTTCTTGTTAGTATAATTCCTCTAGTCATGAACTGGATAAACTGTGACTCTTTGAGATCCATTGTGGTGTCAAAGATGATTGCACCATACATGAAAGGCCATTGAAGAAGTTTGAAGGGTTTGATATCACATTGATGTTGTTTGTTCTCATACTTATATTACTACCTAAACCAATTAGGTGCTAGTTTTGTGTTACAGAACAAAGTAGCAGAGTAGCCCAGTAAGCACAATGAAAGGACTTGTGATCCAATGTCACCTCGATCGCAAATCTTTAACTTCTTCGAAGAGACTTGTCCTCCAAGGGGAGAGCGATTGATGTTATATCTGCCAACCAATCATTCCAAACACCTATGCTAAAGATCAATGCCTAAAGGGTAGAGTCCGCCATTAAGTGTAAGATGACAATTGTATGACACTTTCTTTATATGAAATAGAAACTTTATTACCATATGAACCAAAAATTTGATCGCAAGGTATAACATTGAATATTTAACATGCCATTCACTTTGCAATAAATTGTATGAGAGTTATACTACCATGCATTCCTTGTGAATAACATTTCATCCACCAATAGCATTAAAAAAATACTCTTTGCAATAGATATTAGCCACTGGTTTATTACAACATTGTTTTATCAATACAATTTAGAAAAATAAATTCGCCTTTCAACAGTGTCATAAATGATCCTTCAAATTAGTCCAACAACGTACATTAATTTCAACCTTTAATTTGTTAAGTTTGTGTATGATTTCTGTACTAATATCTAAGTGTCTACAGTGGGTTGAAAGTGGCAGAGTGGTGAGAATCCTGCCCTAAAGGCAAGACCTGAGAATGGGAGAAGAAGGATGGAAGAACAAGAAAAAGGGGGGGGTTGTTAAGGCCAAATAGAAGGTTGCCGAGAAAGAAGACAGTCTGCTACAATTTGCAGACCTCGAAGTAGTGGTAAAGAGGGTTGTTACATCCTTCTAAGGGATGCAAAAAATGGAAACAGGGCTCCCCAAACAAGGTCAAGCCTAGGGAAATCCTAGGAGAGGAAGGCCAAGGGTTTTAAGGGAGAAAGGGAGGTTTTCGAGACTGTTTTAACTCTGATTTTTAGTAGTTTTTAGGGTTTTTTAGGAATTTTTGAGATTTTTAAGATTTTAGGGCTTCCTAAAATTTCGCCCTAGGGGTTTTAGGGACAAAAAGAACAAACCTAATTTATAGGAAGAAGGGTCGGAATTTTAAGGAGGCCAAAAATATGGAAAAATAATAATAATAATAATAAAATATATACAGGGTTTTTGACATAAAAACGTAGACCTAATTTAATGGCCTAATTTACCATGAAATGCAAATTTACACATGAAAATGCAAGAAAAATTTTGGTGGAGGACAACTTAGGATTTCAATGGATGATACCCTTAAATATTAGCCTTAGAGGAAGGTGGCCAACATTCCTCGTGGAGGTATTTTTCTTTGTCAACTATATTAGGAGTTCTTGAAGCAACCTCTAGGGTTAATTTCAATAAGCTAAACTAGGGTAAAGTTGGAGATCCAATGGCCAAACTTTGTAAAAAAAACTCCTCTTGAGAGAGTTTTACTATGCTACAAGGATAGAAAGTAGATAAAAGGTCTTATTCAAAGATAATGCAACCCTAAGGCTACCATTCAATCATCCACCAAGCAAAATTTACCTATCATTCACCAAGTAAGACTAAAAATGTAAAAGACTTACTTGAACACTATTTATTTCAACCATTCTAGCATCCACAAAGCATTAGCACAACAAAAGATATCATTCAACATCATCCAAAGAGCAAGAAGACATTCCCTCCAAGATGTGTGCATCACTTCATAAAATTATCTCGGGTAAAAAATTAACATATTGAGCATTGCTCCATAAGTTCCGATTTGAAAATGAAGTGAGAGTAACTAATTATATATTCTCACACTCATTTTTTACAAATAAAACCAGGTCGGCATACTTTTAAAATGTCAATTTGAAATTATAAAATGTCAACTTAAAATTATAACATAAATTAATATAAAATAATCAAATTTGTGAGTAATTTGGGACATTTTCACCAGAGTTTACCAAAAAATGACTAAAATAGCTAAAATCGAGCAAATTACTCTGAACTGAAGGTTGGAGTAAGAAAGGAAAATGGGGGGGCATCATGCCCCATTTAACTCCAACAGTGTTGATAATCCATGTACATTAATTTCAGCCTTTAATTTGTTAAGTTTGTGTCTTATTTTTGTACTAATCTCTGAGTGTCTACAGTGGGTTGAAAGTGGCAAAGTGGTGAACAACCTACCCTAAGGGTAGACCTGAGAATGGGAGAAGAAGGATGGAAGGACAAGAAAAAGGGAGGGGTCTTTAAGGCCAAATAGAAGTATATTGAGGAAGAAGACAGACTGCTACAATTTGTAGACCTTGGAGCAATGGTAAATAGGGTTGTTACAGCCTTCTAAGGGCTGCCAAAAATGGAAACAAGGTCGAGCCTAGGGAAAGGCGAGGGAAAGCCTGGGAGAGGAAGGCAAAGGGTTTTGACAAGGAAAGGCAGGTTTTTAGGATTGCTTTAGATCTTATTTTTAGGGGTTTTGTGAATTTTTAAGATTTTAGGGCTTCCTAAAAAATTTCCCTAGGGTTTTTAGGGACAGAAAAGGCAGGCCTAATTTATAGGAAGAAGGGTCGAAATCTTTAGGAGACCAAACTTTTGAAGAAAAAAACTTATTATTTAGATTTTTTGACATATAAACATAGACTAATTTAATGGCCTAATTTACCATGAAATGCAATATTTACACATGAAAATGCAAGAACAATTTTGGTGGAAGACAACTTAGGCTTTCAATGGATGATACCCTTAAACCTTAGCCTTAAAGGAAGGTGACCAACATTCCTCTTGGAGGTATTTCTCTTTGTAAACTATATTAGAGATTCTTAAGACAACCTCTAGGGTTAGTTTCAAGAGACTAAACTAGGGAAAAGTTGGAGATCCAAAAGTTAAACTTCGTAAAAAACTCCTCTTTAAAGTGTTTTACTATGCAAAGGGCATAGAAAGTAGATAAAAGGTCATATTCAAAAATAATGCAGTGCTAAGGCTACCATTCAATCATTCAAGAAGTAAAATTTACCTACCATTACCCAAGCAATACTAAAATGTAAAAGACTTACTTGAGCACAAGTTATTTCGACCATTCTAGCATCCACAAAGCATTAGCAAAACAAAAGATATCATCCAACTTCATCCAAAAAGAAAGAAGACATTCCCTCCAAGATTTGCGCATCACTTCATAACACTATCTTGGTTAAAAAAGTAACATATTGAGTTTTGTTCTCACATTCACTTTTTACAAATAAAACTAGATCGACATGCTTTTAAAATGTCAATTTGAAATTATAAAATGTCAACTTAAAAATATAACATAAAATAATATAAAATAATCAAATTTGTGGGTAACTTGGGACATTTTCATCACAGTTTACCAAAAAATGACTAAAATAGCTCAAACCGAGCAATTACTTCAAACTGAAGGCTAGAGTAAGCAAAGCAAAAGGAGTGTCATGCCCCATCTAACTCCAACAGTGTTGATAATCCTTGTACTTTAATTTCAACCTTTGATTTGTTAAGTTTGTGTCTTATTTTTGTACTAATCCTTGAGTGTCTATAGTGGGTTGAAAGTGGTAGAGTGGTGAGCACCCTACGCCAAGGGTAAACCTGAGAATGGGAGAAGGATGAAAGGACAATAAAAGGGGAGGGGGGTGTTGTTAAGGCCAAATAGAAGAAGAAGATTGTCTGCTACAATTTGCAGACCTCGGAGCAGTGGTAAAGAGGGATGTTACAGCCTTCTAAGGGATACCAAAAGTGAACGCACGACTCTCCAAACAAGGCCAAGCCTGGGAGAGGAAGGCCGAGGGTTTTGAGGGAGAAAGGGCGGTTTTTATGACTGTTTTAGATCTTATTTTTAGTATTTTTTAGGTTATTTTAGTTCCTAAAATTTTTCCCTAAGGTTTTTGAGGACAAAAATGGAAGACCTAATTTAATGGCCTAAATTACCATGAAATGCAATATTTACACATAAAAATGCAAGAACAATTTTGGTGGAAGACAACTTAAGGATTCAATGGATGATATCCTTAAACCTTGGCCTTAGAGGAAGGTGACCAACATTCCTATTGAAGGTATTTCTCCTTGTCAAATATTAGGGCTTCTTAAAACAACCTCTTGGGTTAATTTTAAGAGGTTAACTTAGGGAAAAGTTGGAGATCCAATGGCTAAACTTCGTAAAACCTCATCTTGAGAGTGCTTTACTATGCTAAGGGAATAGAAAGTAGACCACCCTAGATCCAAATCCTAGGCTCTATCAAGTGCCAAGAGGGATCAATCTCTCGAGGTGCAAAGCTCTCTTGACAACTTTTTTTTAAGTGCAATACCTTAGGAGAGGTTTGCAACTTGAGAGATTGATCCCTTTTGGCACTTGATAGAGCCTAGGATTTGGATCTAGGCTGGTTCCAGCTGTGGGCAGTGACATGAAACTTTACTTTGATCAGCATTATGTAATTTTATAGCGTTATTGTAAGGAACATTAAGTTATAAAGAAAGAGACGGTTATATTGTAGATAATTTAATTAATATTGTAAGGAATAAGTTAAATTTTAAGGAAAAAGTTGTACATATTCAATATAATCATCAATTACTTTGATAATAGAGAGATGATTGTATTATAACGAATAAGTAAAATTGGAAAGAATAAGTATCACATATATCATCAATAAATAGTTTAGATTGTGATCAACCTCAATCTATCTTCTTCAAGTTTTCTTGCATTTACACCAGATAATTTTGACATCTTTTCATATTGATCATATGAAAAGGGAGATTGAAATCACAGGCCTGCTAATTCTTTAACTCGAGATATTGTTGTAAATGTCATACATTGTCTTTCTTGTTTTCCAATATTAATTGTATCCCTCTCCAATGTCAATCCTTGTGAATTGTGGATTGTTAAGCCCCAAACAAGTTTCAATGGAAGTTGGTTTTTATTACCTCTTTCGATAGGTGTAATAGGAACAACTTGAGGAAATGATTCATCCCACAGAACCCCCAGATAATTATCAAATCTCACTAAACATATGTGGGTGGTTTTGGAGGTGAACTTCTAGGGTTATATACAATTTGTTGTATAACTCCAAGAGCACCATTGACAAGTCCTGCATATGTCCATAAGTTCGATGTGAGCATTACCCTTGCTCCAACTGCTATAAGTAATTCAAGCTACAAGTCATCGTCATCCCGTTCCATAGAATACTTTCTTCTTACTGATGTAGAAATATTGGTCGTAATGAGACAATTCGGGTTTCTTATGCAACTCTTGTTATGATTGTGTACATCATCATTTGTTGCAAACAAATGTATTGCCTTATTAAATAACTCTTATGTTGAAGCATCCAAGCAAGCATCTATACGAGTCATAAGTAGTTTCCAATCTTCTAATATTGGAATTGCATCTCTGATATTCATTAAAAAATGGAGAAATGTTTTTTATCATTGCTTTGTCCATTTTGTCGAAACACGGTATCGAGGGTCACAACTATTGTAAATGAGTTCCACAATTCCTTTGGAATACCTTTAGATGCATATACATGTTTATCCATGACAGGTGGCAACTGTCCCAAATCACCAACCAATATAATTGACCTTCCATCAAAAGGAATATTAGCATTTTCTGGGAGGCTTGACGAAGTCTTGAATCAATTTTGATCAAAAAATTTCTTCCAATAAAACTCATCTCGTCTATCAAAATATATTTCACATGCTTCATCTCTTATTGTAATGTAATTAATTGTGGTCCTTGTAGATGAGTTATCTCTTTGATCAGTATATGAAGTGCAGAGTGAATTGTTGTTGCAGATATGTTGAAAGCTGCAACCCATGTAGGAGCTAAAAGAAGCAACTAACTTTTCCTAGGGAGAGATGCACTATCAAGGGTACTTTTAATAGCTCCAATCAAATATGACTTTACTGTACCTACAGTTCCTTGGATTATCATCCATGAATCTTTCTTTACTTACAATGAAATCATAACTTGATCCTTGTCATCCTTTTTCTCGCACAACGATCATTAAGTCTAAGTTGTTGATGTATCATGGCAATGCCTTTGCAACATCTTTAACCTCTTGTGGAAAACTGGTGGTGTGTCCTCAATATTTATATTGTCCACCTATTGAATGCATAACTTGCAAAATTGGACTTGCACATGCTATCAACATCTCTTCAACTTATGTTAGAACTCCAAGTACATGAGGTTGTGTTCCTTGATCCACGTGGTTCCCAGCTGAGAATTTATGATTAGTTCCCTCTCTTCTACATCAAATACACATTGGACCTGTATTTGTTTTAAAAACTTGTACCCCAGCATATGACTCTTGGCATACATGACAAATTTGAACTTCTGCCAATCAATCTATTCGGTCACAAAATCTCTGATGTCTAATTTTCATTTTTTCAAAGGGCATGGATACATTATCCACAGTTTGAATCTCCTCATCTTGAACCATGTTAGTAGATCTAACTTCTTGAATTTGAACTTCCTTAACATTTTCTACATCATTTTTCTCAACAAGAATTACATGTTGAGCTCTCGTGTAGAATTCTTCCAAAGTACTTATTTTCGTGGGATTTTCTTCCTCATTAGGCTCTACATCTTTTAATACATGTATATTGGTTGAATATTTCCTTCTTTGTCGACACATTCTTTGTCGTTCTAAATTTTGTATACCCTGCATACATTGTTCTTCAGTAGTCATGTGTTTTGACTTCCTTTGTCGATATGTTCTTTGTTGTTCAGCTCTTCTTCTTCTTTTTCCTCTTGTTCTTCTATTGTCATTTCTTTCGAATTTCTTTCACGATATTCTCTTAGTCATTATGCCTCTTGTTTTCTTTGTTCGTCATGTTCTTTTGATGTCAATTCATTCAACTTTCTTTGTCGATCTGTTGCCTTTTGCTTTCTTCGAATTTCTTTCTGTTAATCTGTCATTTCTTCTAACCTTTCTCTTCCGTGCTTGTCTCCTAACATCTTCCACATGTTCATCTTCCATTTTTGGCTGATACCCTGTAGAATAATTGAAATCAATGCAAAATAATTAATTTTGCAACTTACATTTTTTACATGTATATTATATATGTGATTAATATATAATTTAATCAAAAACACTGAAAACAATGCAAGAACTCTAAACACAATGCAAGAACACTAAAAACAATGCAACCTACGCTATAAGAAATTATTGAACAACAAATTGTAATTAACATGTAAATCATTCATTTTTTCATTGTAACTAACACATAATCATATTGTATAACCATTATGGATATCCTTGAATACATCCATTGTTGTTTAATAACATGGCAATATAATATTAATTTTTTTTTATGTATAACAAATTGTAATTATGGAAAACCAATAAATACAAAAAAAATGGTTGTAGGGTGGTAGTGAGAAAATATTTCTATGTTCAAAAGATGAAACATAAACTAGTTTGATATGGGGGAGATTGCTATTGAATTATACCATTTAAAATTAAATAATCAAATAAATAAATAAAAAATGATATAAAATAAATAAATAATAATATTGATATTAAATAAATAATAAATAAAAAGTTATTGGTTTTTTTTCTTTTAAACAAAGTTTAATTGATGGTGGTTTGCGAGAAAGCATGGGTTGTCCGTGTTGAAAATATATAAATATTCGATTATACCATTAGTTTAATTCATGGTGGTTTGCGAGAAACCATGGGCTGCCTTGGGTGTTGATGATACCATTAGTTTAATTGATGGTGGTTTGAGAGGAAACATGCGCTGCATTGGGTGTCGAAAATATATAAACACAAAGTCAAATCCTCATTAAAAACATATTTTATATTTTCATCCAAAAGCACATATCTTAATTCTTCTAAATGAGACTTGTATCAACTCAAAGTCAAAGAATATAATAATTCTAGTTGAGGAGGCTTTCTCCAATGACAAACAAATCATCATTAATATTGAAAAGGAAAAAAAAAATCTGGTAGAGAATAATTCACATTATTGTTATGCTAGAGAATAACTTTTGCCTACGCAAGGAAAAAGTCAAATTAAGATTCAAAACAATAGGATGATCGTGGCCCAACATTTATCGGTAGAGAATGTAGTTTTCAACTAAATGCAAAAAATTGTTTGTAATTGTTAAACACATCTTTCAACTAAACGCAAAAGAACGGACCATAAGAATCTTCTATTCCAGTGATTAGACAATCACAGGATGTTAGACGCAGTTTTCAACTAAACGCAAAAGAACAGACCATAACTGGCCAAAGATTGAACTTCATATCTGCGCAATTTTATCCGACAACAAAAGTTTTGGCAAAATTTTATCCGATTCCCAAAATGTTTCAGAATCTAGAATCTGTCTCAAATGTAGATTTGATTTGCATTTTAATGTTGATGATATATTTGTTTTATTTATACAAAGGATAAAATATTTAGAATGGAAACAACATGACTTTTAATTTTAATTTTGTGTAGGCCAACATGTTGGATATAAAATTTATTATTATTTTATTAGAGCATCACGTACAAACGTGACAACATCTCCCCCATACTGGATTGGAGAGCACCCTCTAAGCAATAAAAGGTCATATTCAAAGATAATGCAGCCCTAAAGCGCTACCATTCAATCATACAAGAAGCAAAATTTACCTACCATTCACCAAGCAAGACTAAAAATGTAAAAGACTTACTTGAGCACAAGTTATTTCAACCATTCTAGCATCGACAAAGCATTAACAAAGCAAAAAATATCATCCAACCTCATCCAAAGAGCGAGAAAACATTCCCTCCAAGATGTGCACATCACTTCATAAAACTATCTCAGGTAAATAAGTAACATATTGAGTTTTCTCTCATAAGTTGTGATTTGAAAATTAAGTGAAGAGATCTATTTATATGTTCTCACACTCACTTTTTACAAATAAAACCAGGCCCCATGAGAGAGGGTGTTAGGCGACAAAGAAACCAAGACTATCTAAGATGACCTGGAAGAGAGAAAAGCTTCACAATTGAAAAATGTCACCGAAGTAATGAAACAAGTGGGGGGTCATGTAACCCAGTGACCCACCCTAGGAGCCCCGGACACCAACCTTGGAGTTAAAACCCTCAATAAAAGGCTGCCAACAATACCATTAAGTCATAGTACTCCTAAAGGAATGACCAAAAGGCCTGGCCATAACCATCCCTCCGAAAATGATGGATAATAACTCTTCTAATCTGAAGAAAAAAATGACCCTCTCCCCCTAGGGACACACCTGAAGGTGCACTAGTATTGGTACCATGTAACGGTTTGCATACTCATTAGAAACCCCACACAAATTAAATGAATTTGATTCTCTATTTAGAGTGGTTAAAGCATACAAAAGGCCATTGTACATAATCTAAATTGAATTTGAGTTGCTATCTAGATATATCAAAGCAAATAAAGGCTACTTTATTTGTTTAGGCAAAAGGAATCTAAGAAATCCGCTACTTTAGGCTGGGCCTTCTTTCGACTGTCCAAAATGAGATGAAGGCTATAAGCTGTGAGGAAATCTGGATGAGGAGCAACTTCAAAAATAAGAATTTAGAGGATTTGGCTTTTAGATTTGTGGAGTCATGATATATACATTCTGATATTGAGGACATTTTGATGAGTTCGTTTCGACCTGTGGAGTCATGATGTAAACATTCTAATAGTGGGGACATTTTGACGAGTTTGAGTTTTGTGGAGGTTTTTGTAGCACCTATCACAAGATGTTGATCTGATGCTATGTGGTTGTAATTTTCCTCTTTTATAAAATATAAAACTTCTTTCTTAAAAAAAAGACACTCTTTTTTATATATAAAAAATTAATAGTCTTATAATATCATATATATGCAAGAAATCATAAATGTAAAAGTTAATAATGAATTAATTTAATTGATAATTATGTACAAGTTAATAACCCTAATGGGCTAGCTGGTCAAGTGTTGTAAGTTGTGCACAGAAGGTCTTTCAAATTCTCAGGAGGCTATACATCGTTACATAAGAGCCTCATTTGATGTCCCCATAATCATGTATAAGTCAATATAAAAACAAATATGTACAAGTTAATATTGTCCTATAATATTATAAATGCAAAAATTAATAAATAATTAATTTAATTAACAATAGGTACAAGTTTATTAAATGATGCTTAATTTTTTTTAAAGATGAAATAGAAAAAAAAATCATTAAATCATAATCTGAGTTATCAGTTATTACATGCAAATTATAAGTTATTACATGTCTTTTATATATTTTTTATAAATTGTTTATTTCTAATTTAAAACAATTGCCATAAGATAAATCTCGACAATACACTTGTCTTGTCTCATCTAAAGAAGAGCGTCATAACACTTTATCAATGTAATTATATAAATTCATAAATTAAAAAAATAATAATAATAATAATAAATCAACTTATATAATATATTATATACTAATTATGTTTAATCTCAATTAATCTCCAGAAGATAGACCATTGTACATACTCCAAAGATGATAGTAAATAATTTCCAAACATGTTTTATTTTCATGGGCCATTGTACATCATTTCTAAACATGGCCATGACCGCATTTTTGGTATAGCAACAGTAGATCATTGTCTTACGATATTATAAAAAATTGTTCCAATGAAGCTGGAGCTGGTTAGAGGGGTAAAATAAGGATGTTTTATACCTTGATACAAATCCCCAAATCCATCAGACGGATGTTTTGCCCTAAAATCTGGTCCGTCCACTAATGGTTTCTTTGCTGCAATAAAATATTGTCGGGGAAGGCTCATCTGGCTCGAATATGTGAGTCTTTTGTCGAGAGTTGTAAATACGCAGCTATATATTATTCCAAGATTTGGGAAGGCACAATTGTCATCACACTATGATAACAGAGGATGCTCCTCGTCAAAGAGAAATAAATCAATGACCCTTGTAATTAAAATATATCTACTTTTTATTTGATTATTTTTCTTTTAAATATCAGTAGACATAATATATTAATAAATATAATGAAAAATGAACACGACATGAATCTATATGGTAATTCCGTTTAAGTTGGGAAACTATAGCGGATAATTGTTGGAAACTGCAAGAGCGTTTGCTCAAACTAGACAATCATGACTAAGCTTGAACAATCAATCCCACTAATGCCGATGGTGGGAATTGAATACATGGGCTGAAACAAACCAAGTGAAACCACTATATGACAATCCCATGTATTCCGAGAGTTTGGTGGGAGTACCTGGGCCTAAACAAACCAAGTGTATTGAATACCACCAAGGTAAGAAGAAGGATATGAACGTAGAATTCTGGTATATTTCAACTATCACTTGCCTTTCTGGCTATATATGATTTTTTTATAAAGTAGATCAACCCCACAATAAAATGTTAGAACCAGCAAATCAATCAAATTCCATTACCGAAGTTTGAGAAAAGAGAATGACATGAACCCCAGTTAAGGTCAGGGACATAGTAAAAGAACAATGTACAGAGCATTTCATCAACCTCTAGAAGTTAATTAACCAGAATAACAGTACCAATGCTTTCATGTTCTGAATGCAAGATGTTTTCCATAAACCAAAAAAGCTCTTTAAATTGTAGATATGGTCTGAGAACTCCTAGTCCTATATATAGGCCCAGGAGGAAACCGGACATAAATTAACAACTACATATTTGCTTAAAATATCCAACTTACTGACAAGGTTTTCCTGACAATTGTGAACTTTTTGTTCAGGAGAATATTAAAGAAACGGAAGGGTGTGAAGAGAATACTAGCGAAATATTGCGTGTTGCAGATAAATCCACCGAATGGCCAATTTCAGAAAGATGAATACTTGGCACATTCAATAATAGAATTAGTATCTGCAATATATGTTACAGAATCCAGTTAAAACACGCCATGTATATCACATCACTATAGAGTTTAAATACGCATGAAAACTTCGCTGAAATAATGAATGTTATGTTACAGAAGAATTTTACAATTGCCTTTTCACCATTACAGCTCTCGGCCAGACCCATTTACTGTCGCAGAACAAGTGTGCCTTACACCAGTATGTCAAATGCTGTGGAAGTACAAGAAAATGTTACGTGCTTCCTTAGGGTTACAAGTAAGAGTTCCAAGTCAAAGAATACATGAGATCAATGATGTGGATCATTTCCAAACCTTCTATAGTAATCATCTGTAAAGAATGGGTGGTTTAGAGCTTCTCGGGCACTCAGTCGTTCTGAAGGCTCGAATTTAAGAAGGCTTTCAAGCAAGTCCGACAGAACACCTGCAGAATGGTCTACATGTTGCATAATTAAGTTCTGCAAATGTAGCATTACAATGACAGCAGTCAGTTCATGATTCCAACTTCTGTTATAATCTATTTGTACGTAAATATAAAAAACATATCCCCACCCGTAGTCGTAACACCTTCCGTACTGCCCTAATGCTTTCCCTTGAAGCTGCTCCTTCAGGCCAATTCAATCGTGTACCCCGTCTAAAGTATTTTTCCGCTCGGCGGCTGTAAACACATAATAAGTTATCATTGAGACAGATAATTGTGAGAAAGTTATACATTCTAAACTGCACTAAAAAGGTATGTTATGACCAATTAATATACAGATTACAAAGATTATAATCATCACCATAATATATAGTCCATGTACCATACTTGCACAAACCATTTTTAAGCAAAAGCATATATTTTTACCTTTCTAGTAATTTTTCTTTAAAAAAATACTCTTTTCCGGAAGAGGATTATACATTTCTAAAAATGTTTTAACCTTGAAAAAGAAGCCAATGACAACCAACTTTCAAAACTTTGCCTTTGAGTTTGAATTATATTATTGTTTTACAAATAACAACTGAACTTAAAAGAGCAAACAATGGTAGTCATTTTTTTTAATTTCATCATGGCTTCTTGTTTCCTACATTTACGGAACATTTAGATGAAGACTGATAATAGACTCTGAAACAGATGGTCGTTTTACAAATCTTGCGGAAGTAACATATTTTGAATTTCCATCAAATATATTACAAGGAAAAAGGCAGAAAGGCCTAACCCTCTCTTCAGGGAAAACTGAACTTGCACAGAACTATTGACAGGAACATGCAATGACTGTGGAATGTGGAAAATGGTTGCCATAATAACAAAAGGGTTTGGATTACAAGATCTGGCGAGGACTGATGAGTGGACCTTATTCAATAAACTTGGGATCCAAATAATCATTTTATTCACTGTTGGGATCCTGGGAACATGTGACATGAATAAGTTCTAACTGGAAGACCGTGACTATGGGATAGAGCAGGCCTGTAACCTGTTCATGAAGGCTTGGTTCATATAATTCAACCATATACCTAGGACTTGGCAATAATCACAGTGAAGATAAGGCATCTTTGATTTTCCGTTGCATTTAAGACATACATGGGCTGTAGAAATGTGAAGGACCTGTTATTGGAAAAGTTCTTTCAATAAAGATGATTCACCTCTTCAGACAAATTTCAACGTGTGGAGACTATTTAGGTAGGGTTTCCCGGAGAGATGTTTTGCAATATTCTGACATCAACTAGGGCCAGTTACTAGACTAAAAAAGAATATTGGCTTTCTTTCTCAGTTTGTATAAAACTGCAGAGTTAAAAATACTAAAATTAAAAAATGCAGATGGGAAGTGAAGCATTAACTTTTCCGGATCAGAATGAAAAGGTCGGATGGAGATAATGGGTTATCCTGGATAGCGAAAGGTGATGAACAAGAAGCTATAGGCAGATCAAATGTGAAAAAAGATTAAAACAGCAAAAAGGAAACAAGATCAACTCGAAGTTTGATTGTTTGTTAAATGTGCTAAACATCTCTGGATGTAACTTTTATTAATTTTTAATAAAAATGATTTTTTTTCTTAAAAAACTCCAATGCCTTGTGGACAAATGATTAAAGTTTAGAACTAAATAGCTATGCATAATTTGGAGCAAAGAAAAAATTTATGGTAAATAATAAAAATTAAGTTAATTAACTGAATCAAAATAAAGCACATGTACTAGAAAGAAGGCTCACAAGAAAGGATTGTTAAGATGATAAGCAGTCAAAAACACATGAGCAAATTGCACAGAAGGAAAAAAACAAAAGCTTGCAAGAAGTAAAAATTGTTGACAAAACCGTCAACATCGGAACAAATGAATAACTTACTCTGCCTTCTTAATCATATGTTGAGGAAAAGTCCCCAGGACCCTTTCCATCATAGCCAAATGTTCCAAATTTTCATGTGTCTGAAATAAAGCTTCTCCCTGAATAAATCAGACAGACAATAACTAAGACCCTAATCCCATTGTACAATGTATATTGAGGGATAAATATGTAGTCACACCAACATGGCATAAAAATCTAGAACGGTGCTAATCAAATCTTACAGAGCAAAGCTCCACAAGTATGCATCCAACACTCCAAATATCACAAGGGTACGTCCATCCAATACCTGAGACAGGCTAAAAATATTGAGTGTGCTACAAACATCTAAGTTTCTAACCATACACTAGAATTCCATTCATCTGACAACACCATAGTCAGCCTACATACTTATTTGTTGATCTTAGTGCACCTACCTAAAATTACTTCAGGTGCCCGGTAATGCCTTGTGGAGACGATTGAGCTATGATCCTGACTTTCAAATGTCGTACTACCAAAATCTATGAGCTTAATTGCGCTTGACTTTGGCAGTCGTTTATAATGTGTTTCATCCTGGGGATGTTTCTGTAGATTCAGTTTAAACAAAGGCCTAAAATTAGTATAGACTTAAAAAATCAAACGATGGAGGATGGGAAAGGAAAAGCTTACAAGAGCACCAATGTGATAATCTTGAAACTAGAAACGAATAAGTCGTACAACATTCTCACTGAACAACAATGGAGTCCACATTAGGCACACTTACCTTGTAATCCGGAACCTTTAAATAGTCTGAAGAAACAAGAAGTATATTCTCTGGCTTTAAATCCGTGTGTATTAGACGTAATTCGTGCATATCTGCCATAGAAGAACCACAAAAATAAGAAACCGAGTATGAACTAAAAATTCTAGATATGTGAACTTGCACCACTCCATAAACTTTTAGCATAAACCAACATGAAACACAAGAAGCATCCCCACTCTGAATGACTGCATATGACGGGTTGACAGCATCTTAATCCTGAGACCAATCAATATAAATAGAGGAATCGATGCAAAACTAATGCAAATGAATCTCTCGCAATGCATAAAACCCGAATCAACCGCAAAATAGAGTTCTCCATAAGGATGCAAAATGAAAGCTACGAGTGCAAGTCTTGTCTACACACATGCTACAGATTCCAAAAGTTGCCGACCAAACTCCCGGACTAGATCAACAGGAAATGGGCGATATTTGTTTTTGCGTAGAAAATCGAATAAACTTGGTCCAAGCTTCTCACAGACCTGTTAACAGCATTTAAGTTCATCCAAAGAAAAGCTTCAACACTCAACCCACTAGTTACTCAGTGAAGCTGATAGGACATTCAACCAAATCATACATTTATGGAAAGAATACAATGACTAAATGTAAATCATCTCTAATCAGCTGTCTTAACATTGATGAAGTTAGTCCATTAATACTCACAATACAAATGTGGTTCCGAAAATCAAACCAATTCCTTATCTGGACACACCTGTGACAGAGAACTGTAATAGTCAAAACATCCATTTTCTCTAAACACTAGGATAAAAGATAGGCAGGGAAAAAAACTTGTCTGCAATAGCATTACCATATCCGATAAACAAAATGCAATGTGATAGGGTGAGATAGTTTCACCATTCACGCACACATACCGTGAACTACTTTTATCATGTTTGGAGAGAACACTAAGAACATCGATTTCAATCATTGCTGCATCACGATATTTCTGTATGCTGCGAATAATTTTCACCGCCACAAACTCTTTTGCTTCTCGGTCCCAACATTCTAAAACACGACCAAAGGTCCCTGCAAACATGAGTATATGATAAATTAAACAAAACAACAAAAAACAACAAGCGTAATAGATTTAAACTCTCATTTGACTTACTAATCCTAAAATATCTAGAAGAACTTCAGTTATAATGCTGTGCAAACAAAACTCCGGAAAAATGTATCATACCTTCCCCCATTTTGCTGAGAATTTTATCTGCAACATCAGAGTCAAAAAACTAAGTCAACAATGTGAAAAACTAGCAGATAGGAATAATCTATCAAGTAAATAATACTTCAGAGTTGTACGCTAGAATGAAGGATAAATGCGAGCAATATCCCACATACATGTGTGCATTTAGCCCCTTGACAAAAAGGTAATAGCTAAAAACAAATACATGACTGGACATGTAAACAAAGAACATTCCACTGTCGTAATGTCAGTGACCAACAAAAAATACAACAAAACAAATACCTTGACAATGAGAGGCATGTTGCATCATCCAAGATCAAAATCACATAAGTTGCAGCCACTACTATTAAATGAGGCAATGATTAACAACAGAGCTCAGATGAACACAAGACTTCGCAAACTCCTCAAAGCAGGAATCAAATTCAACAGAACTTGGGTATATGATGCAATCATACTTAAAACACGTGTGGGTTGATAAGAGGATTGTTACAATGGAAGTAAACCTCTAATATTTTGCAGTCAACAGTATATGATAGTTAGAAGAGCATATTTTTCGTTAATCCACAAAATATAAGGCACAACTTACTGATGGATGCCTGACAGATTGTAGTATAAAAGATGATTAAGATCAAAACAAGAGTGAGCTCTGTTCCATGGAATAAAGGAAATACATTGTCAGAAGCAGAAAACGGGAAAGCACCTTCCCCACTTCGCAGAATTAAATCTATAACCTCACGGTTGCAACATAGATATTTTTGGTTGACACTTGACACTAGGCTAAAGGTCTTTCCTACAACCACCATGGTCGCAACATAAATTTCTTTGGTTGACGCTAGGCCAAATATTTGTTGAAGTTCAATAACTCTACCCTGGGACCTAGAAAGGTTGGTATAATGACAACTAGTTGACACTTCTAAGCAAATTCCAACAATAGTGGAGCACACATTTTCTACAATACAAACGGAAAAATTACAAATAAACTTCCTTGACCGCCAAGGTATGGTATAGAAAGATATGAAACATTTTGGGATTGACTCCAAGTTTGCTGTCTCTTCACTAACAGGAATGTAATTCCTGGTACCAAAGATCCAGAAGGGTGAGGTATAATAAAAGTAATAAATAGGGAGCATGCCCTAGGGATGCCAGCAGTCAGATTGACTTCATATTGCCTATAACAAAAATCCTAAATGTTAATGTTGAATAGCTGTCAACACTAAAATAAGTAATGGTTGAGATTGATTGAGATCCTTGAAGTATATCAGCATTTCCATCCATAGAATATCCAACACATGACATTCACTGAAATTTCAAAATATATAATGTATTGAAAATCAAAAGAAAAAGATAGTTTCCCATTTTTTTTTGATGTGTTCAAAGTTCAAACAGTGCCCAGGAATCGTTATGAGCAGTACCGATAAAAATAAGAATATTTTGAGATTATCATGAATCCAAACATAGATATTCATTAACAGGGTCTTGCTTTTGATGGTAAAGCAGTGAGCTTTCATAACCCCCACCAAGATTCAAATCCCCAAGAAATATGTTTCACACCACATGGGCCACCTTGCCCATGCAAGCAAACCGTCTCACCTGCACAAACAGGACTTCATGCAGATGGTCTTAGGTGCAAAAATTGGGTGTATTGGGCACAGTAAATTCCCTAGTCGTGACTTCGCAACCAAGGGTGTCATTCGAGGGTTGCAAGCTAGCTACATTGCATTGTAATATTCCCATGATGGGAAATGCTCGTGGCCAAATTAATCTCAAGTATGCGTGTGTCGCGTGTCACATGTTTCAAATATCTCCGATTTCTTCCAGTACCTACGATTTCTTTCTCCAGTTGCCAATTTTCCGATGTTTTCGTAATTCCTCTAGTCTACATTTCTTCTAGCCAATATTTTCCCAATATTCTGATAAATATTCCGATACATCGCCACAACAATGTTTGCAAAATTGTTTGTCCAAAGGGCTGTGATCTAGCCGAAACAAGGAGCAGTTGTTGTGACAATGACCCATGCTCAAATCCTGATTGGCAAGGTCATCCCCTGATTGGGGTCTTCCAGATGTGGCGTTTGTGGTGCCTTTCGTAGAGCTTTTTGCAAGTTAATCCAAAGCATGTGTGTGTCGGTCAGGCTATGGCCGAATATTAACCTGAAGCAGTTGTTGTGATAATGCTCTAGATTCAAATCCTGGCTGGCATGGTCCCTCTCTTGCAAGGGGGGCCAGATATGGCTCTTGCCGCCGCCTTTCTTGGGCTCGTGCCTACTAGTGCTTTCATAGTGCCTCCTTTTTGGGACTTGTGCCAATTGTGCCAATTACTGGTGTGTCCCTCGAAGTGATGTTATTCACTATGTTGTTTGGAGCGGGGAGCGAGCAAAAAGCGAAATTTTCAAAAGTTTTTGTTTTGAGGGCGTTTCGGGTTTCGTATATATTTTAATATATTTTAATGGATTTATATTTAAAAAACGTGTAAGATGTTGAATTAGCTACAGAATAACTGGATTAAACCATATAGCATCAATCATCTAGTAGTTATAACTTATAACATTATCATCAAATTATCAACCATAAAAGCTTTAAAAACGTTTGTATGAGCTTGGCAAAGAAAGAAGGTGCCATAACATTGTCACCTAGTATAGGAGCTTTTAGTATAGGAAAAGAAGGGAGGGCTTCCGGAGCGTTTTGGGGAGTAAGCTAAACTCTATGGGGAGCAAGCTAAACTCTAGATCATTTGCACCTAAATTTCAGCAAGTTTTTTATGCCAAAATCAGGCAGAATTTGTTCAAAGAGTAGTTTTCAGTGATTGGAATTGCATAATCTGGGTGCCCTGAGGGTCCTGAATCCATTTCAATAATAAAAATTGCAATTTTAACACTGAAAATCTCATAAAATTTTCAACAAATCCTGTTGCATGATTCCAGCCAAACTTAAGTGGAAAGGTACAAATGGTCTAGAGAATAGCCAACTCCGAAGGAAGCGAGCTTAGGGAGCGGGAGCGAAGGGGTGGGGAGAGCTCCGACACAGGATGTGAAAGCATGACAACTTGATAACAGTAACCTCTCCTCAGTTAGAAATAATAGAAATTAATTCCTCCGAAAATGTGTAAGTACGTTTATTCAGGTTCAGGGTTGGGTCAGCCTTAAGGGATAGCTCAATGGAATCCAATCCCATAGAGTCATTCAGGGCTACCAGCAGCTATTGCCGCATAAATCTGGAAAATGTCTATGGGTCCATTGGGTTCTCATCTAGCAGCAAGTTACACAACGATGACACGGATTCAAAACTCGCACTGCCAGCACACAATTTTTCCATGACAAGAGCCTGGAAAGCTCTGACAGAATAGGAAGCCTTTCGGACCCTCTCTAGTCAATAAAAATAAAAATAAAGAAGAAAAGTTAATGGCTATTTGTGTACTTACATCTTGGAGTCAAATTCTCTCCGAGCTCGAAGACGTAGTGTCCATCTTTGTCATCTTCACGCCAGGGCGGAGAAATACGACGCTGAACCGCAAGTCCCTTCTGACCACCGTACGCTGATGGCGGAGGAAGAGGAGCGCGCTCTAACCCTAACCCTGCCGAGGAGGAGAGGATTCGAACCTGGGGCTGGGCGTCGTGGGTGCCACCATTATAGAGTAGCGTTGGCTGAGCCTACACACAGCCAGCGACCCGTTTCCCACAGTCAAATTTGACCCACTAGTAATCCAATCCAAACAATACACACAGAGTGAATGAGTGAGAGCAGTTCAGTTGAGTTGGGGGTTTCCCGGTCTCTACGATGCTCGAACCCGTGACCCAATATCTGGATTAAACCACAAAGACACCACAACACACAGACCAACCTCTTCTTCTTCGTCGTGGGGCACAACGTCCCACGTCAATCTGGCGCGTTTCCTTGGCCGTTTCTCCATCTCTGCAACACATTCCGTGGCCATCTACAAAACACCCACAAGATTAGCCCTGCCTCAAATGGGCAAAACAAATATACTTTGCAGAAACCCTGGCTGTTTTCGGAGGGGGGAACGGCTATTATAGAGGATTTTCAGACCAGAAAACTTGGCGGGCGAAATTTGTGAGATTTTGGAGATAAGCGTGAAGAGTCTGAGAAACGGGAGGAACCAAAACTCCTGGCGAGGCCGCGTTAAATATAATCATAGGAAGACTTTCTGAAAGAACATGGAGGTGCCTTCCTGGATATTAACCTCGATCCGATCTTGCCCTTATTCTGTTAACTAGGGTTCAACTGCTTTTTAACGCCGGTTAGATCATCATTTTTGTTGAAAGTTTCATGTTGAATATATTGCTGTCCATTTCGATTAGAGTCAAAGGACTATATATATATATTTTCAGCAGAAAAAAAAAAATCATAATTTTATCTATAGACAAAATTATATTTATTAGATGATTATATTTATTAGATGAACCACTATCATAGTAATGATTAGTGTCCATTTGTTTAGCACAAAAAATGTTGTTACAAAATATCATAATTGATTTGATAATCAAATTATATCTATCCAAAAAATCATACATACAATTCCATTACAAAAAGAATTCATCAAAAGATGCACACGGCATGAGAAATCTGATAGAAGCTTGAATTTTCATCATCCAAATCTGCACATATCATAAAAAATCCACATATAATACTACAAAATATCTTATCCATCATAGACTGTATAAAATATATATATCATCTAAATCTGTCTTCACCAACAAAATATATATAAGACATAACTTTCCCAACAAAAACTACCAAATGTATCATTGCCATCAAAGAAATGATCATCAAAAACCTGTAAACAAAGCACAAGAAACCATAAGACCTCAAAAAACCATACCCCAAACCCCATCACCTCTACAACCTTTAGAAAACCTGAAAAGACTCATAAGTTTCAGTTGCTCGAAACTCATGGATAATCCAATGCCCTTCCACAACATTTGCACCTTTTTTAGCGAAAGCATCTGCTTTAGAATTCCTTTCTCGATAAATGTGGTTGAAATCCACTTTTTCAAGAAGATTAGACATTTGAATAACCTCATGCAAAACCTAAGTAAGATGCACATCTTTAATTCTGAACTTGTCGGACACCCAGTTGATCACCAACTGAGAATCACCAAAGATCTGCAAAGTATGAATCTCATGTTTAATAGCCAAAGTAATAAGTAGCTTTAGTGCTAATAGCTCTGCAAAGTTGTTGGTTCCCAAACCCGGACAAGTTGAAAAGGTAAAATAATGCTCTTCAGATATATACCGTAAACCACCAGCCCCACAAATTTGTGGCACACCTGCTGCCGAACCATCAAAATATCCCCATGGGGATGCTTTGTCAGTGATTTCTTCAACAACCAATCTTATATTCAAAGCTCTATTATCCATTGGATAAGAATTCAGTAGCCCCAAACATAAAGAAGATACTGTAGAGCCCCCTACTGGGTCTCCTTTAGTTTTAATTACAGTCAGAAATTTTCACTATATATATATATATATATATATATATATATATATATATATATATATACAGTTTGGAATCTATGATTCAGTTTCATCTACTTGGAATCTATGATTCAGTTTCGTCTACTTCTAGTCATATATATATAACTATGCAGGTAGCAAGGATGATCACAGCATATAAACCTTTAATATTTAATAAACAGAATTTGCCATGTAAACTTTTAAAATCTAATAAACAGAATTGGCCATAATACTGCTGGAAAATACCTGTAGGTAGCTAGTAGATCCACCCTTGTTGCTGTCCTTGCTTGCCGTTTCTCCTTGCTTTTCCCTGCAGCCAAAAGTTCTTCCCAAGCTCTGAAACTCAATCAGCCCAAACCAGTTGTGCCACCCTGCCAACTAGCAAGGTCTCGTCGACCACCCAGCTCCAAAGGTACCCCTTTGGACCCCCGAGCCCAAACCGAGTACAAACCTAAGCTGTTGTATCCCCTCAAATCTCCAACAAAAATCCCTTCCTTGCAGCCCCCTTCTCCCAAAACTTCTCCAAAACTAAGGTAAGAAAAATGATCCCTTCTCCTCCCTCCTTTCTCCCTTTTATCCCCATGTTTGCCAACCTCCCCCATTACTACCCCTATCTTCATCATAAATTTTATCCAACCCCCTTCCATCTACCATTTAAGTCCTTGAGCCCTCAATTTGGACTTGGATTAATTTGAAATAATTTAAGTTGACTTGGACACATTTAAATATTAAATTAATATTGCAAGGTGTTGGTTGGGTCACTTCCCAACCATAACTTTTAATTCAATAGACTTTAATCCTTTTATTTAATATTTATTTATTTCCTTATCCAAATTAATTTTAATTAATCTTAATGATCATTAATGGAAATATTTACCACCTTCACTAGTCAAACCTTAATTACAGTTAAACTTAATTAACATAATTCATAATTATTTAACACTTATAAACAAGTTAATATTAGCCTTAGTAGGACTAACTAATCGACATTCATACTCAATTGACATTTATTATTCAAGTTAATAATATTATTATTAAGAGACCTTAATCATTATGAACATTCATTTAAAACTTACAATCAAGTTAATAGCAGTCTTATCAACACTAATTAACCCTAATCATCATTATTAACTTTAATCGACATCATTTACATTGATCAACAATAGTTAATTACTAATGACAATAATTAATATTTAGCGACACTTATTGACATTATTACTCAACAACATTTCATGCAATTCATAATATGTAAGCGAGTTATGTAAGCGTAGCTACTGCTTACATTCCTTGCGTAAGTACACTAAAAGTAATAATTCACATACATCAATCATAATCAAGGAACTTTATTATTTACCGACACATGTTTTAGCATAATTTACTAGTTATGATCCATTAGTTTACTGAAATCCATGTTACGACAATTCATACATCATTGATTTACGACACATACTAATCAAGGGTTTTACACACCTACAGTTAGATCTTGTTTTCACCCCTACTTCACGCTACATCTATCTACCTACATCATTACTAACTTCCACATCCTATCCTGTCCTCTGCTGGACTACCCTGGAATGTCAAGCCATGACCGGTTCCAGCTAGAACCCGTAAGCGGAAGTGTCGACCACATCGACCAAGCTTCCCAAGCAGGCAACCACCAGTCATCATCACACATATTGGGGAGCGCGCCGTAGCACAGCCCTCCCATGACTCTGGGTTTCGGGGATAAACGGTGGGTAAAGCCTCCACCCCCCTAATGGAACAAGGGACTATGTCTACTCGACATAACAACAGCGTTGCACTTGTACTCGGTCTGTCATCGTATAACCGATCTGGGCGGTTGAGTTTCCTGGAACTCTACCCCACCCATGTCATAACATACATCATAATAAACATCATAATAACCATATGAAAGTAATTAATGCATCATTCGCATACCATTTCATCATTAGAAGTCCATGTCCCCGAGGTCCTCCCACCTCGTAGGATCCAGCTATCACTTAGCCGTTTCAACCTGTAAGTTAGTCCTCGACATACAATATAGGATATCGTGCATAATCCTCGATATGTACACATATATCTCATCACAACATTTCAACAATAAACTCATTCATTCGCCATACACCTGGCATAACATTCATTATTTCAACATATATCTGTAACGGTATCCACGTACCCATCATTCAGTAATTTCCATACATTTGACATAATTAACACATGATACATATCTAAACATGACTACCGATCATAATACTATCATCACACACACACACACATATATATCGGCAAAATAATAGAACCATATGTCCACAGTGTCGTCAAACCGACGAGGTCTCACAATCAAACAAATACAACATATAATAGTAGTTCAAGTAGAAATGTCAAAATGGGGTGTTACAGATACCACATAAGACTTTAGTTGTATGTCTTCAAAACAACACTGATTTCTAGCCTTCCATATGAACCAAGAAACTATGACAGGTAAAGATCTATACCTGACCTCAACATGAAGGCACCAATTCTTAACACAGTCTAAAACTGAATTACCATGCCAAAAATTAGCCAACCTTAACTTGGACTCAATCTCTAACCAGACTCTCCTGGTAAGATAACATTCAATCCCAATATGCAAATTAGTTTCAGACTCCATTTTGCAAAGATAGCATCTGCCAGGTCCTTCTCTGCCTTTTCTACGCAAGATATCCCAGGTAAGAACTTTCCCTGAAAGTAAAAACCAACATTAGATTTTTGTTTTTAGTGGACATTTAAGCTTCCATAACCATTTCCACCACCAAGAAATCTCCATCTCATTCCTATATTGAATAAGATATATATAACCAGCTTTGGAGGTGTACTTACCTGTTTTTTATAGACTCCATACCAACATATCAACTTCATTGGAAATTCTAACATGACTAGATTTTAACAAAGCCACATAAGTATTCCAGAAAATGATTTCCTGGTCCACAAATCCAAAAAAATCAGCATTCAGCCACCCCTGATCCTATAGAATAGATACAACAAGACATTCAATATCTTTCAAAACAAAAAAACCAGCATAGTGTAATTTGTCAATCATAGAAATAGGTAAGCAATGTCTCCACTTGCAACCAATCCAAGGGTCCATACCAATACGCACCTCTGTTCCCGTCCCAATCCTCCGTACAAGAGACTGTCCATTAAGATCAAAAGACTAGAGTACAGCTTTCCAACATGTGGAAATGCCCCTCTTTTTCTTAACAGAGACCCTAATCCAATCTAATAATGATAAAGGCCTGATGTATTTCTGAAGAGCAATCTGCACCCAAAGACCTGTTCCATGAATAAGATTCCACACACTTTTTGCAGCAAGTGATTTCGCAAATAAAGCAGGAATTTTCAAACCCCAGCCTCCCGGAGATTTAGGATTTGCCAAAACCTTCCATGAAGACCAAGGTAAACCTGTAGAATCATTGTTGCCATGCCATAAAAACTTGAAACAGATCTACCTTATTCTTTCAAGAATACCAACTGGAATCCAAAAATGCATCCAGTATACCAGAATGGCCTCAAGAACAGACTTCACCAGAATAATTTTACCTCCCTTAGATAACCATCTAAAACTCCAATTCTTGACTCTCTTTTCCACTTCAGTAATAAGCCAATCCCAATCTTTCAACAAATATCTGCAAGGTTTGAGATGAAAACCAAGATATTTCATACCACTCCCAATTTTATCAACAGAGAAAGAAAATATATTCTGTAAAGAAATCAACTCAGATTCATCCAATCCTGAATAATAAAAAGATGATTTATCCTCATTAATAACCATTCCTGATGCTTTACAGAAAACCATCAAAACCTCATATAATGTTGATAAAGACTGATCAAAACCATCAGATACCATAATAATGTTGTCCACAAACAGAACATGAGAAAGAATAATATTGTTACCAAAAGAGATACCCTAATAAGCCCCACTAGCTTTAGCTGAAAGAAGAGACCTGCCCAATCCTTCAACCACAATAAGAAAAAAGTAAAGGAGCCAGTGGGCATCCTTGTCTAAGCCCTCGTCCATATATAAAAAAAGGTGAAGCCACCCCATTAATCAATACAACAAAAGAAACAGAAGTAATGCTGCTCATCACCCAACTTATAAATGGCACTGAAAAACCCATTTTAGACATAATCACCCGTAAATGTGTCCAATTTACACGATCATAAGCCTTTGACAAATCAATTTTTAGAACCACCAATTTTAAACCCTTGCTATGAATAGATGTAAACCTTCCTGAATAACACCAACAACTTCATGAATCTGTCTTTCAGGCAAGAAACCAAACTGTTCATTAGAAATATATCTCCCCAAAATCTTTCTGATGCGAATAGAAATGATTTTACCAATGATCTTATATATAAAATTACATAAAGATATAGGTCTAAAGTCATCAAATGACTTGGGTGAATCAGTCTTAGGGAACAAGGCAATGAAAGTAGAGTTAAAAACAACAGGGATTTTGCCACTCTTCCTCGAGTCTTCAATTACTCTTAAACAATCACTTCCCAACACATCAAAAAGAGCCCTATAGACCTCCACAGGAATCCCATAAGGTCCAGGACTCTTATCATTTTTACTTAATGACAAAATAGACTGAATTTCCACCAGTGTAACAGGAATCATAAGATCATTGTTTTCTTCTACAGAAATATCAGAAGGATATTTATCAGCAATCTCCAAGATCTCAGGAAGATGTAAATTGTTATCTTCCTTAAACAAAGATTCAAATTGTTGTACCCCCGGCCCAGCAATAGACTCAAAACCCTCAACAATATTACCCCCATCATCAACAATCTTCCATATAGAATTTATGAATTTTCTATGATTAGCAAATTTATGGAAGAAAGGAGTATTATCATTTCCGCAAAGTAACCAAATAGCCCTACTCTTCTCTCTGGCTTCATTTTCTCTATCCAGTAAAATGTTTCTCTTTCTAGATTCCAGCACAACCAGAGATGCCTTGTCCTCCACAAAAGAATAACCAAGTTCCATTTTAGTACATGTCTCCTCCAGTGAGTTCTCAATCTCTACTAAATCTTTAAGATCCTGCACTTTCCTCTTAAGAGACCAGCAAATAGATATATGCTTGATCCTTTTAAGATTAGCAAAAAAATGCAACGTAGGAGACATACCAGAATTATCATCATACACCCTCCAGGAAATTTTCAAAAGAGTAACCAAATCCTCATGTTCCAACCAATGTGCATTAAACTTGAAAGGACTATGAGCATTCTTATCTTGACTCAAAATCTGTAAAAATACAGGATGATGATCCGAATCCCCCCCACATCCCACCCATTGACGAAAGCAGAGCTCAAATTCTAAAAGATCAACAGATGTCATCAATCTATCCAAACGTTTACAAATGTTCTCACTACCAACTCTTCTATTAGTCCATGTAGGAAGTATCACACTCGGCACAATGTCTACAAGGCCATGAACATCCAAAATTTTTGAAAAAAATTAGAAAGACAATCAATTATGGCCCTAACTCCCCAAATCTCGAATAATCCCAAGGTAAAATTCAGATCCCCACCGAAAATTATCTTGGTACAATTAAGACTCACAAAATACAATAGGTTATTCCAAAACCCTTCCCTCTCCACATAAGGTCCATAAACATTAACAAAACATAAATCCAGTCAAATATAGAGAAACACATAATCCCAAATCCATAGCCCATGAATTCAAGAAAAGCAAAAATCGTGATCTCCAACCCACAAGCAAACCCCCTGATTTTCCTTTAGCATCCACTGAAACAAAGGTCCAACCAGATAGTAATAATTCCAACTCACCAGCAAACAAAACCCCATCACCCATAGTTTCTTGCAGAAACAGAACATCAATAAACTGATCAGTAACCAACCTGCAGACAACTAGTTTTTTAGGTTTACTAGCTAAACCTCTGCAATTAAGAGACATCACGATCATAATGTACCCCTATAGCAGGCATCCACTGCTCTGAGTGCCCCAGAAACATCATAACAGTCAAGAAACTCTACAAAATCACCAGATTTTACTGAAAGTAATAATCCAGAAAAGATCACAGCTCCCTCAGAAGAGACAGAATCCTTCAAGACCTTAGAACTAGATCTAAGAAAGTAACCAAAACCAAAATCCTTAAAATCCCTAATAGGGGAAATAAATCATAAATCCCCAAGCCTGGATTCACCCATAATAAACTTATCCAAATGATTCACACCTGCCTCCGAACTTCTGCTTTAAAAAGTACCCTCCTCAATATCTACCATGGATGCCAAACATAAAGGTTTAAGAGTCTTTTCACAGAGATCCTGAGATACAGGCTCAAATTTAACAAGACAAGTTCCAAACTCCATAGGCAATAAACCCTCCAGACCAACAGTCAAACGAGACAAAGATAAATCAACAAGAAGAACCCCAGAATTCTTAACACGCCAAACAAGTTTGGGCTTGGGACAATACCAAACTGTTTCTTTAAAAAAGGAAGATGGCAATGGGCTAGCAAATGACCATAACAATGACAACGATTACACCGAAATGGTACCCCCACATAATCCAAAGGCTGGGTAAAAACTAACTCCCCTTTCTTAATAACGATATCTCCAGCAAGACCATTACAAACATCCAAAAGGACCAACACTTTCCCCAAACAACAAACACCAAAGTCTAAAAAAGATAAATCAGCCTCTAGAAACGTCCCAAGTGCATTACCAATCAACCTAAAAAAGTCGACAGACCAAAACTCGAAGGGCAGATTAGGCATCTTTACCCATATGGGCATAGTGTCACATACCCCAATTTTGTAAAATTATGTAATTTGTTTTATTATATTTCTGAGACATTATGATTAAACTTAATCCTAAGTAGGGATTGATGACTCAGCAGAGTCAACAATATTGGAGTGTAATTCAGAATATTTTATTATTAATAAATAAATTATGGAGACAACAGCATGGGAGAGCTGTTAAAAGAGGTTACTGGTCAAACTGGTGGATGGAACTAGGTGGAAAGGCAAAAAGGACAAGTGGCAGCATCCTCAAACACTTCCTAAGTTGCAGGTGGCAACTTCCCTATATTTGGGGTCATGATTCCCCAAGAAAGTGGAATCAGAGCAGGTGGCTCATTAAATGACAGTTAACCCAACAAAGACCTAGGCAATCTTTTAAAAGTACTCAATGAAGAGAGCCGAGGCTGCTCAGATTTTATTCCAGAGAGAATTCATTCAGGTGAATGTTATTCAGGAATTCCATTGAGGAAAGAAGGAAAAACAGTGAGGAAGTGTTCTGAGTGGATTACTGCAGTAACTTGATTTTATTTACAGCTTTTAGCTGGGAGGACTTGCTGATAAGTCCTGTATTCATACTGAGTTTGAGGACTGGTATCTAACATTGCTGCACCTAGTTCCAGCCAGGGAGACCAGAGCAAGATCGGGGGTCCTGAGAAGTCGTTGTCTGAGCGCTTTCCAGGAGTTGGTAGGGAGGAACAGCCTTCCATTGCTGTTGTTGTCCACAGCTTAAAACAGGTTCTGTCAATTGTTTTCTTTTCAGTTTACTGAACATGAATGGATGCTTGCTATGTTTCTTTTATATATCAGAAGAGTTAGTAGTTTCAGTAAAAGTTAGTATCTCAGAATATCAGTAGTTAAATCTGTGATTAGTTACTGTGTTTTTCCACATCTGGGATCACCAGATCGTACTCCAGCACAGTATCTTGGTGTTGAGAGGTAGTACTCTTCGGAACCGAGTTTCCTAGTTTACTTGCAGTTACTATAAATGTTTTCATAAATTTATAAGTTACTTTCCTACAGTCCTAAAAACTATTCCTAGTACTGTATTGTTGTTTCCATTAGATTCTTCAGTAAGAATAGATGTTAAAAGTTAGATTAGAGTTTCTTACTGTTTAGTTTATAGTTCCATTTCATGTTTTCAGATAACTTCATTACTAAAAATAAACTCAAACAAGAACCAGTTATGTAATGTTAAATATTCTGTCAACTATACCAGACTGGTGGTTATAAATGGTTATATTGTTAATTAATTTCTTTTATTTTTAACGAACAGGCTTCAGAGTTTTCATTCTTTTATTTCAAATAGAAATAAGTTAATGTTTGTACTTACAGTAGATACATAAGTAATTTTGTAACTAAGGAAAATAGATTAATTTCAGCAGAACATAGATAGAATAGTTTAAACTATAAAGAAATCAAATAATAAACATTATTTCGAACATGTTATAAAAATAAACAAGGAGAATCTATTACTTCAGCTAAAAATAAGATTATTAATTCTATATTAGTAATTATTATTGTAATAATAATGTTATATTGATATATATTATCCAATATAATCTTAAGAGAAATTAAATATTATTTATTTTATAAATTGGAGTTAAAAGTACTCTGCTCGACAGGCAGCTAGACTTTTCCAAGACTTATATAGTTAAATTAAATCAAAATCATCAAATATAAGAACCTGTATGGTTAAAGCATAAAAACCCTACTTATATTACTTAACGAAGTTTTTCATTATAAGCAAACCATCGTATAACTCAGGTTTTAAACCTAACAGCAACCTTTTAAAAAGAATTTCATTTATTTAACTAACTCAGTTGCTTTTATAAAATCAAAGGTAAATAACAGAACTGCTCGTATAAGCGAGCTTAGTCAATAGGGTAGCAATTTTTTTATTTACCCACAGATACAACAGAGTAACACTATTA
Organism: Pseudotsuga menziesii; assembly: GCA_001517045.1. Lineage (NCBI taxonomy): Eukaryota > Viridiplantae > Streptophyta > Pinopsida > Pinales > Pinaceae > Pseudotsuga > Pseudotsuga menziesii. Next base: position 803,433 of record LPNX010348769.1, read on the forward strand.
TACTTAATAACAATTTAAGAAACAATATTGTTCTCAAACTGAGAAAATAAAGTTTAACCCTAGTTATCTAATTATTGCAAATAAATAACAATTATAAAAATAATACAAGGATTCACTATGGCCGCATTGTAAAACAAAATTATAAGGTTGTTTTAAGCCTGTACATTATATATATCTTACACATACCGTAAACTAAGAATAATGCAATAATATAAATATAGAAACAGATGAAGAAAACAGTATATCACATTATATTGGAGACAATGGACAAACATCCAACGTTTCAAAATTTACAGTAAAATGAGAAATCGAGGTCACAACCTCATCTTCGGGCAGGCTTACAGCCCAATGCCACTGTACCATATTTCTTATATAATATATTTACACACAGAAGGGAAACTATTAATTACAGCATCGGCCTAAGCCGTAACACCCTCAACTATTGTGAAGGGTTTCATCTAATAACTTTTAAAAACAGCAGTCTTAATGCCGAATTGAAGCAGCAAGGGTTTCAGGCTTGTTAATCCAACCCACAAAGGTTCCATTGGAAAACCACAAGGAGGACCAGCCATGGTGTAACCTGGCTTACCGGTTTGTAGCTCGCCTGCCCTTTTCTTCTCCCAGTGGCCGCGCCTCGAAGCTGTAAGAACCTGCGAATGCAAAGAGTAAACCCCACTTAGAATATTATAACCTGTGATAAAAAGAAGTTAACTCACAGCTAAGTAAAAACCAGTATTGTAAAGGTTCGAATTCCTATTTTCTTACCTGTTTGTTGAAGAAGCTTAACGGCTGATAACGGCGTCTCCACTAACAACACAGAAAAGCATTCTACGGCCAAAAAGTATAGGAAGAGCAACTCCTAAACTGTGCATAAGGTTAAAGACTGTAAGTCCAACCATCGAAACCTCGGAGGTAAGGTTAACACCGGCGAGGGTTCAGTTCGGCTGGGCAGAAGAAAATTTAATGGGAGGACGAAGGTCAGAACTTCGACAGACAGCATATAAAGAAACTACGACCGGAAAACCAGCATGAAGGACACGTCTCAGATAAATGGCCACGCCGAAACGCCCAGCACAGTCACAGAGCAACCAGCACCGAGGGAAAAGGAGCAAATGATGTTAGGGTTAATGTTTCAGGCCTTTTAACCATGCAACACTTGGCAGAGAGAGTGCCACGATAGCAACTAAATAATTTACGTAGAGTGGGTTTTGCATATAGTTCAAACCACTGCTCGAAGGAGGAATGATTGGTAACAATCATTTAAATGATCAATTTATCCAAAGTCGTGGAACGAGGTCCCTTGCTCTACGCTGCATGCAAAGACCTTTGTAAATCATTCCTTTTCTATTGTTTAATCATTATAATCATACAAAAACCTAATATCAATAACATGATAATCATAAGCTTTTTGGTTGGAAAAACTTCTCGATTTGGATTTTTGGCTTAGATTAATATAGCCTTTATGCATAGAAAGGTGATAATTTATTTTATAACCATGGTGCAAAATTTAAACTTAAACTCTCCCCTTTATAATAATAAATGGCCCTAAGTTCTTTAAAAGGTCAAAAGAACAATAGCATAAGACCTAAGATATTTAGAAACGTAAACTATAAGATTGGTAAGTTTTATTTCAAATACTATCATTGATAGTATAGTTTATATACTTACGAAGATAATATTATATATATGGAATATGGGGAATTAACTTGGCTCAAGTTTAATAAATTTGTTCATTATATTGTAATTTGGCTACAAATCCTTAATAAGAAGTCAAGAATCATGTTATAAGACATTAAGTAGTTATTTTATTGTAAATTATATAACCTTTGGGTTATAGCTTAAATATTACCATTAACCTTGGAGATCAACCCTGGTTGAAGAAATAACTCCTTAATACTATAAAAACCCCCTTTTGAAAATGGGTAATCTTATAATTAGTTCAAGATTCAAGACTATGATAAGTATTGTAGAACTTGTTATGGAGTTATAACTTTTGCAAGCTAAGTCCCTTCATAGACTAGCAAAGTTTAGAAGTACTTAAAGTAAGGCATGATAGTAAGTGCTAGATATACTTTTCTTTTCTGCCTATAAACATTCTATGATTTATTTTTCTTTACAGCTTAAAATAGCATCTATAGTACTAGTTACTAATATCAAGAAAGTAATATTTACCATGTGAAGATGCGGTTTTTATTTTAACGATATCTTCATTATAAAGCGAGAACTTGGCAAGGATAGGCTAAATCTTTGCAGTATTACAGAAACCCTTAGCAGTTTTCTTTTGAAGGGAAATGCTAACTTACAGCTGGATTCTTATTATAGGTTTCTTAAATTGGGTTCCTATACTCTAATCTCTTTAAAAGAATTAAAAGATACTTGGGAATATAGTGTGACTGTAATGGAATAGAGAAGATAACAAATCATTAGGAACATAATTTAAATTACTGGAAAGAAAACAGTTAAATATACCTGAGCAAATACTGAAATGAACTATTTCTTATTTACTCTTAAACTTTGTCTCTTACGACGATCTTCTAATAAATACTCTGAATTACAATTGCAGCGCCATAACCTCATACCTGTATATCTGTAAGAAAAATGGAAACTGTTGCGTTAGCTCGTAAGCTAAGTAAGCCGGTTAGACATAACAGATCACCTTATGGTCACAAAAGGAACAAAAGTCAGTAAGCTTTAAAGTATGTTCTATAACTAAGCATACTAACTAATAAATTCAATAACAAGCTGATAATACACAACTAATTAATATTAGTCAAACTGCTTTACATTACTGAAACTAATTAGTATTAGTTAAGTTGTTTAACTGTAATGTTTTGTAGTTTTAAAAATTTTAAATTTTTCGGAAATTTTGGGGATTTGACACATAGAGTCATACTTCTCAGTGCGATGATCGAATAATGGCGTCCAGCGCTTGAGAAGAAGTCCTGAATTGTCCCATTTCCAAACACCCATCAAGATAGCAGCCACATCTTCAATGTTTTGAAACTTGAATGCCAGCCACCCCCTAGGAAGAATAGAAATATTTGGGCAAGAACTAACCGCATGCTGCCAAGTAGCAGAAACCCAACTATTAATGCCTTCAAAACTAATCTTTCTCCCACCAAAGCACCCCACAAGTGTAAGCGCATTGGTAAGCATAATCTCGTTCATAGAAACGTCCTCACCCACCACCAGAAGCAAGGGTTTAACCTGCTTCCGAACGCATTGAAATTTTCTCTTAATATATCCTTTCATCGGCACATTATGCGGGAGAAACTCTTCAGGAGGAGTAACCCCAATAAAATCACCTGCCAATTCAGAAACCCCGCACTCAAAAATACCTTCAGAACCGCCAGCATTCAAAGTTCTATCATCCGAAGATGATGCTTTAAGTACAATGGAATCACCATAGATATCAAAAGACAGATCCAAATCAGAAGACCCCAACGCAGACATCTCCACTTGCAAAGTTTTAAGCGAAGAACCAACAGGTACAAAACCCACATCCTTATCCGAAACATCAACAAGCAAATCACTCGAAAGCCCCCGTATGGCGCTCCCACACAACACGAAATCCTTTATAGACAAAATCTTCGAACAAGGGTTCATACCCGACTCCACCAAAGACTCTTCAGCAGCCAAACCAATGTCAACAATGTCTGCATGCGACTTCGCCCAGGGAACCCTCACCTCCTCCATCTGCAGCTTACCCTGACCAACAGACGAAACACTAACCTCAGAAACCCTAGACATGAGCACCCGCGAAGAGTTAAAAACCCATTTGCCTAGAGGAGAATGAGCTAATGCCTTAACCTCCCGAAAAGACATAATCAAACGTGTCAGCAGATCAACGCCATATAATGTTAAACCCTAAACCCAAGATTAAAACCTCGAGATTATGAGCTCGATCTGAAACCACCACCAAGTAGTAAAATTAACCAGATGTACAAGAAACCACCGCCAAGTAGCAAAATTAATAAATGCTAACCCAGCATCACGCCAAATGTTAAGCAAACATCATCAGAATAATCAATACATACAAAAAGCAATAGGTTCATCATGCAAAATCAAGATTACAATCTTCGATAATCAAGATTACGTAATGATTAAGATTATGTTCTGTCCATCTCCGTGGAGAAACCTTCAGATCATGTAATCCGCCATTGCCGTATCAAATGGGATCAAAAAGACATATATCATTTAATCAACAAAGAAGTACATTATGTACTCACTTTTGCGTTAATCTCTCCAGGCATACGTTATATACATGTGAGAGAGAGAGATTTTCACTTTAAAATCACGATTGAATGATTAAATTTTAATTTTTTTTCTTTAAGATAAGGGTACAAGTTAGGGTTTGAAGATATATTCATTATAACTATTTATAAAAAAAATGGAGTGAGAGAATAATACTTCAATATGATCATTTTATTTAATAAAAAAATTGATAAGGTTTAAAAATCTTATTAATAGTATTTGTTTAAATTTAATGTTGATTGATTAATATTTTAATCTGTTTAAAAAAAATAATGTGGTTTAATCAACATTTTAACCAATATAGTTTGAGTGGTTTGGAGGAATGATTGTTATCTTCCTCACGAAGATTCAATTCATGTAAGTGATATGATGCTCTGGATGAGCCTCTATATAAGGATTGCTTGACTTATGTAAAAGTTCAAATCCCTTAAAAGCGGCAAACTAGTTTACATCAATGGGTTTGTTAAAAATAAGTTACTCAAATGGTGAGGAACATTGACCCGATGTGATAAGACGATAAAATACGTAAGGGGCAATACCTCAAATGGTGAGGAACATTCACTCGTTGTGATAATACTATAAGGGTAAGCACCCCGCTTATGTGGAACCTCATCTTGAATGTGTCTTCAAACGTTGCTAAGTCATAAGATTCCTATTATGTAATAACTTGTGGGTCTCGAGGTTGAGGGCAAGAGCCAACGGTGAGGTTTAATGTCTCAACAGAAGTCCAGGTTTTAATTCCTACGAGGGTGGGGGAAAGCATACCTTATCGTTAAAGACCTTGTATGACTGTAACGGTGAGCATGCTCTTGGTGGAAGTCCAGGTTCAAATTCTTACTAGGGTGGAGAAAGCATTCATTTGTCATTAAAAACTTCGTACGACTACAATAGTAACCATACTCCTAATAGAAACCCTATCCAACATTTAGGTTGGCCTAAAATGTATCCATAAATCTTTTACACATAAAAAAATATCGCTTAATTTTTTTTTTTTTAATATCAAACTTTGTTATGACAATTTTTTTGTCCCCGACAAGGGGATATATATGAATCGCTCACCTATATTAATCTCGAACAATTTAAAAAATTATAAGAGTTTAGATTAAGGTTTTGCAATATTTAATGGAATTTTTATTAAAATTTATTTTTTAATTGTATTTTTTTAGGCTACCATTGGTCTAGTATAGGTGATGTTTCCCTTGGTTCTTGTGCCCCAAGACCTGACGGCAAGGTGATGTCAGCAATTCTATAAATAGCTTAGTGATTAAATTAAACTGTTTTCCAATGTTTTGGGCCATCACCCAGTTATTGTCCAAAAAAAAAATTATTTACACTAATCCCTTACAACAATTGAATGTTGACTTTGACATCTAGTTGTGCATCCAATGGGTTGACAGTTGTTACAACAGTGCTCTTGTTGGCCTTCCATCTGTAAGCAACAACCTATCGTGCAACAATGTGTAACCATATGTATCTACACATGGCCATGCAAAAAATGAACCATGCATGTGAGTTGAACGTTTGCAACGTGTTGTCTTTTGGACATGCATGTCCATTGCAAATGGGTATTTAATTCATTCCTCTCTTTACTTTGTGTTCGGTTGAGGTATTGGTGCTTCTATGCTTGGTGGCCAAGGTGATCAGCCTCTGCTATATATTTTCTATGCCATGCTTTGTGTCCAGAGCCCGACTAGATGTGCCTTCTGATATCTTAGTTTACAATTTTTGTTGCTCATTGTTTTGATTCTGAAATCTCACGTATTATTTTCTATATCTTTTACATTTTCCTATACATTGATTATATGAATGATGTTATTAACCAATTCTATAAAAAAATTAAACTACAAACTAACTTAGATTAAATAATTTTGTTTTGGATAGTATTTACACAAAACTCAGCTTAAATTAAATCTGTTTGTTTTGCAGAGTATTTACATAAAATATTCACCGTGTTTTCTTTGTTTTGTTTTTTTAATGAAGTGCAACATTTTACAGGAAAGCTTTGCCTGTCTTTAAACCATAACTTCATACCTTATTTGGCGAAAATTTTAGAAATAGCTTATTTGGTGAAAATTTTAGAAATATATTATATTTTAAAATAAATATGTAACATCATGAAGAAGAATTTCGTTTTGGGTTACTTAGAATTTATAGACAGTAAATATTTTCTTAAATTACTATTTATTTCATGGATTCAGTTAGTTATGTTAATACTGTAAATGCATGGAAAGTATATAATTTTCTATGTATATGATACATATACATTTTCCATTAAATTGACAATTTGAAGAAACAAATTGGATAAAAGAACAAGAAATTTTCTAATACATTCGATGCATGTCAATTTAAATATTTGTAAAAGGGAATATCTTCTGGTAATTGCATTAAAATTGTTTGTTTTGCAATATTTAAACAAAATTCTCAGTACATTTGCTTTGGTTTTGTTCTCCATTGTAATTTTGGTATTTTACTTTTTAAGCAAATATCTTCTGGTAATTGCATAAATTTGTTTGTTTTGCAGTATTTAAACAAAATGCATTACCACAGTGCCGGGATTTTAAACCATGCTTTGGGAAACGGACGACGCGGCTGCTTTTGGTAAGAAGAAGAAATTGATTAAGACAATCTTCGCAGGTGTTTCACTCTAAATAGATAAATTTTGCAAACCTGTACCGCAGAGATTTCGGAGCATGAATGTGGATCTATATTATAGAAACAAGTGTTTTTTTCACTAAATAATGAATACTACTGTCTTCCCAGCATTCTTCATATCAGAGTGAACGATTACCAAGAAACTTATTCGTATATGAATTCCTATTATCGGAGTGGGTTATTCAATTTTGATTTTAATACCTTGAATCATTCGTATAATATAATAGAATTAATTTTGTTAATAGGAAACTTAATTTGTTCTTATTTTTATATTGACGGCAACAAGATCTGACTTTAGAGATATCTGTCCAGAATGTATGGCTTACAATGTAGATTATGAAAGTAACAACAACGAAATGAGTAGTTCTCTGGTTCTTTTTCTAGGTTTACCTGTTATTATGAGAAAAAAAAATATATGACTTCCATATAGACTATGATAGTAACAACAAAGAAATACAGTAGTTCTCTGGTTCGGTTTTCTTTTTGCTTGTAATTATGAAAAAAATAAAATAAAAAATATAGATTATAATAGTAACAACAATACAGTAGTTTTCTCGTTTTTTTCTAGGTTTACTTGTAATTATGAAAAAAAAGAAAAAAAAGTAAAAGTAAGGCTGCATTGAAAAGAAAAAGAAAAAGTACAAGCCAAAAACAAAAATCCGGTGAAGTGGAAAGACATAATTGTACTTCCAAAATAGTAGTACTTGCAAAATTAATAAATTTTGGCATGTATTTATGTTTTTTAATCCTTTTGTTTTGGCATGTGTGGTGTTTATTTCTTTAATTGTTTTAAAATGGGTGGCTATGCTATTTATTGAGTTTTTGTTGCGTTGTTAGTCTTTGAATTTCCAATCTCGACCTAATTGGAGAGTTCCATGTTGTTACTCTATGAATTTTAAACTAGACTTTTCTGCATTTCCAATCTACTTAATTGGAGAGAGAGAGAGAGAGCACAACCTATGCGTGTGGTGGCCTCGAATATTACACTGTCCAGGATTAAAGATTTGTTTAGGAGTTAAAAGTTGTACGACGAGAAAATATAATTGGTTTTCTGAAAGAAATTTTGATAGGAGCTTAGCCCTATTTAAAAGGAGAGACAATGATCACACATTTAAAATTAAAAAATCAATTCAAACGCGAAACAAATGGCATTGTATTTCAATAGGGATATATTTTTAAGTTCTTGCTTTTTTTTAGGTATTTCAGTTAGGGTCAAATTCTAACTAGTATATAGGTAAACAAATGGCATTGTATTTGAATAGAGATATATTTTTAAGTTTTTGGTTTTTGGGTATTTTAGCTAGGGCCTAACTTTAATGAGCATATATTCATTTTAACTTGGATTTACTCGACATTGAGAGGATAAACTATTGTTAAAGCTAATATCTCCAATCATCGTTTTTGCAAGCACTTAAAGGGACACTGGTAAATTTAGTTTGCCTCAACTTATTCTCACTTGGATTGACTTGAAAATGAGCTGAGTTGGCTGCTAACTTGTTTTTTTTCCGGTTTAACTTGGTTGATTCTGTGTTAGTTTGAAATGTAACTCTGATAGCACGGTTGAAGATAAACACTTGTTGAGAAACTAAAAGCACACAAAACCTAAACTAGCTAATCCCTAAACCTACCTTCCTAAAAAGATTTGGTTGGAGCTCAAGTGAACCCTAATTGGAATTATGTTGTTGAAATTGAGTTGGTGCTAATTTCATATTGGAATGCAGATGTGATGTTATCTAATAATTTTCTAGCAGATAGTGATTGTTGTTCCAAAATTCCAGCTTGCTCTCCAATACATCCATGCTGCAAATTTCTTGAGTTTTCCGAGAAGCCCTAATATTTATGGAGAAATGAAGCTTTGAGTGGTGTTTCCGTCTTTCAATCTTAATCTTAGGACAAATTCTTTGAGTCCAGATTTATGTCACATGGACATGTAAAATTATAACACAAAACATATTGTTTTTTTTTGTGAGATGTAACACAACATATTGCTTTAATCGTTGAGATGTAGTGCTAGATAATTTTTTAATGTACTTAACTCCCCATAGGTAGGAATTTTCTCCATTAAAGGTGGTATTGCTTACCTTTTCCAACGGAAAGCAATAATAGACACTCATATCTTATGCCATAACATTTTACAACAATCTCGAATCATCCAAGCCTAAGCCTCTCCAAAGCTAAGTGGGATGTTAAAAATGAATTGTATTTTACTTAAACCAAGCCTAAAAGGTCTTGGCAATCAGACATCGCCATACTAAATGCCCTATTGGTCTTGAATCGCTAAACCTTATGGAGAAACAACCTATCCAAAACTTTTCATCTAACAAGCTGTGTGCTTTCCAAAGTCTTGCATCTCCTTCACCATCATTGCTAAGAATCACGGATTCCTCATTTTGTATTTAAATATGAAATAGTAAGGATCTCGAGTCTCAGTTTGTTGTACAAATCCTTGGTATCATAGTTGAAGGTCTTACCATTACCCCATTTTTAGTTTCTCAAACATGAACTTGAATTTTAAAGGCAGATTTTGAAGCAACAACTTTAGGGGACAAATTTGCAAAATTTTGGAAGGATTGGCCTGTTAGCTCCATTTAGTCCTTCAAGTCTATTTAAATATATCCTAACGTGATATGTGTGTTGTTCCTTATTCCAAAGACACCGACAATATAAGAAACTTTTTCTTTTGTGATTTTCTTTCTATGATAACATTGTGATAAGCCAAGTTGAGCTCCTTATTCCAAAGACACTGTCAATATAAGAAACATTTTGTTTTGGTAAATTGCTTTCTATGATAACATTGTGATATGCCAAGTTCAACCCATGGGATGGAAAGGTTCAAATAGTTTATGGAGTCTAGATGTCAAATCCCTATCCATCTTTGGGACCCTACAAAAGAAATTTGCAAATTTGCAACCTGTTTCCAGTCAACCCCCAGTCTTTTTAAGATTAAGGATGTTGCAAAAGTTGAACAGACCCTTATTTCCACCCATGTCTACAACTTTCTTCACATTGTTATGTCGGCATAAACAAGATGAAATTTTATTTGCAACCATGTTTAATATAAATAAACTTCATGCAAGTTTCTATTAATAATAAGATCTTAATTTATATGTGAAAAAACAAATATTGTGATATGCCTTTATAAAAGAAAAAGTCCTCTATAAAAATGGTACACTAGACAATCCATACCATCCTTCAGAGCTAGTGAGAACAAAAAGAAAGTGTTATTTGTTAATGCTTGAGAGTTGGTGGGAACAAAAAGAAATACTGTCCTGTGTGAGTGTTGACTTAGTTAACCCAAGATATTGCACGTGATTAAGAGCCACACGCACAGTCTCACAAACAAAACCTTCACAACCATCAATTCCAAACAACAATATGCTCACCCACCAGCATGTAAGCTTGCTTCTTCTTTTAATTCTTAACACTAAAATACATTAGCTATTGATTTCGTGCTGATATGCATTTCTTTTTCACAGTGAGACTTGTAGAATTAAAGTAGGGCATTGTTTTAAAAGATCTGTATTGTGAAACATCTGTATTATATCGAACAACAGGGCGCAACATGCATTCTTTCATTGTGCAATAACATCTTGTGCAGTGTTGGATGTACTAGCTCTTCCATATAAAGAGCATCTTGCATACTACCCTCTTTATCCTTAATCCAATAGACTTTTGCTTAAAGGTAAGCTCGATGTGCTTTGTTTTTTCCTTCAAAGGATTTAGTTAAATTATGATGAAAGTGGTTTATCTAAATGTATTTCTATCGATATGTGTTTTCTCAAAGAGAAAAAGAAAGTGGATCTCTATTATGGAAGCATTTTGCAAGAGCACAACTGCAACCTTATACTTTGCATCACAACACTAGCTTAAATTCGTGTATTTTTGTCTTTTATTTTGACAAGAAAGTTGTCTTAAATTTGTCTTTTATTTTGACAAATGAATTTAGACAATGTGCAGTCTTTGGAGTTTTGCTACTTAAAATTTCTACAGTTACATGTTATGTACTAAGCAAATGTTTTTTTTTATCTACTTGAAACAAGAAAAAGAAAACTTCTCCTTTTTTGCTATATAACAATCTGGTTTTTTATTCTTTTTAATCTCATTTTTGTTTTTTGTAATTTGCTTCATGAAACCTCCTGCAACAAACAAATCTTGCACAATGTGTCGTTCTTTCATGGAGGGCATTCACAAGAGCATGATGTTCATTTTATTTGTAGTTGCAATGTATATTAAACTCTTTAACATGTTCTAAATATAGTTAATGCTCTTTGTGACTTGTATCTTCAACACACTCAATCCAAGCCACTTTATTATGACAATAACAACCATAATAGCATGATGTTCATTTTATTTGTATTTGCAGTGTATATAAAACTCTTTATTATGTTCTAAATATAGTCACTGCTCTTTGTGACTTGTATCTTAAACACACTCAATCCAAGCTACTTTATTATGACAATAACAATGTCATTCAACTCATAAAGAATCTATCCTTTTAAGTGATTGAGGGGCCATTTAAATTCACCACCACTTTATTGGGATTAATTCATAAGAATACATTAAACTATGTATTTCATTTTAATATGGTGCCCTATTTGTTTAAAATTGCAACAGGTTAAGATAAGTTAGAATAGACTTTGGATAGAAATTTTTAAGATAAGATTTGTCTATTCCATGCGGAGCTATTTTTTTGCTTGAGATTAATTTGTAACCTCAGCAACAACATTTGAAACGAATATCTCTATCTACAACAATGAAAAATGAGTTTGGTTGGTCAAAGTGGGGTATTGTTATACTCCACCAAGATTCAGTTCCTCAAAAGAAGTGACCCACCATTTCACTCTCTCTAAACTATCACCTTAGTTAATGTTGCATTTGGGTAATGTAAAGGCAAATTTCTCTTAACTCGAAATTTCAAAAATTCAACATGTTTACCAAACCATGGGCAACCTACCAAACAATTCAACCCCTCGAGATCTAATAAAGTTGAAGCAAGTTTTTGAGACGAGATTTTGAGAAAAGAATTTAAATCTGAGTTGTTTAAACATTAAATAATTTGGATTTTTTGGCAGTTAAAATTATTGGAATCTCAGAGTGCAATCTCAAATTCTGAATAACATATATTTGAAATTCACTATCACCACTGATTTTGGATTTATAATTCATAATCAATTTCAATAGTTTGAAATTCACTTACCTATTTTAGATTTGGTTGCTTATTTTGATGGTGATGAAGATGATGACGAGAGTTATTATATCCTAAACTTGCAAGTCTCGTACAGTTAAGTTCTATATAGTAAAATGACAAAGACAAAGCAAAGACCAAAACTTACGTTATCAAATGATAGCCAACAACATGTTAAGAAAAATAAATAAAAAATTAAAACGCTAATGAAAACTTTATAAATTAGACAAATTGACACTATATGTCTAAGGACTTTAAAAAAAACATTAGGATCAAGATTATGGAAATTAGCTACTCAATGGAGGAGAAATGGATATAGTTAAACAATGATGAACGTTTTAAAATTAAATTTCTGTAATGTTTTTTTTAAGAATTTTCATGTTTCTTAATAGTTTAGCAAATTAAATTATTGTAATGTTTTAACTATGGAATATAAATCAATTATCCTATATTTCATAGATCTAGAGTTAAGCTAGGAAGAAGTAAAGTGGCTATATAAAACATATGACTTGTATTAATATCGTGATGTCAAATAAGAGCTAGTTTTGTGTGCCACATTGTGTTTATATGGACATTTCCCATCTTGGATGGTGTAGTCTATGACACCCATAGCCACGAGTTTTGATGGAGTATGGATTATGTATGACAAACTTGTGTGTGGAATTATATGTTATAGACTTGATTTGGGTCATATGACCAATATGAGTATATATGTGTGTGGTTGTCTATTAGACTATATATCTTAGACAAAATTTTGATTATGTACAAGTTATGTGGATGTTTCATTTTCTACATATGACCGATGGCTTGGTGCATAGCTTGGTTAACCATTGATGCTTGTGATATAGGGAACCATGGATAATCTTTGTTGCGTGGAACATATAGTTGATCATGGTTTTATTAATGATACAAGTATTCAATGGTTATGCATACTTACCTTGTAATGAGTGAGATTTGGTAGGGGCGTTGATTACTTGCAAACATGGAAATAAAAAATGTTTGTGGATCACACATACATCTTCTAAAATGTAATTATGTTCTTTTCATTCTGAATTGAATTTGATTCTTTTGCTTTTTTTTGCATACTAACCTAATCTTGTAAAGCTTACCATTCCAGTTTTGAATTTGATGAATTCTCAAACCAATATCAATGGTGATAGCAATATTCACTTAGCTATTTTAAATTTGGTTATGAATTCACTTATTGACTATGAACTATTAAAAACGTGTAGTATTTAATGTAGTATTTCATGTTAATCAAATTGTTGTATCTTTTTTTGCAGTATTTCATGTCATTAATCTCATTTCTTTGTAATTTTTACTAGTACCTTGCCACCATCCTGTAAATTTATCCTATTTTCCTTTATTTTCTAGATGCACGATGGTAGTAATCATCAACCAAAATATTGGTTGGCAAACCCAAGGAACTCATTAGGACTTGATCTTTAGATCTCCATAATTTCAGGACAATGAGAAATATAAATATATGTTGATAATCTATAGTCATTACACTACAACAAAGCATGCAAATAAATATAAATATAGAGTGTTTTTCTTGAAGTTTAATGGTCTAAAAAACACAAGTCTAAGAATTATCCATCAATTATTCTTAACTATAACCAAATTCCTCACTACAACTTTCTACAAAAAAGTAGATGACAATCTCGGGGACATTGCCACCACGTGGCTCTTGTTTAATAAAAAATTTAACATATCAAAAGAGTTAAATGTTTATAAGGGAATGTTATGCTTTTCAATAAAATATTATACTTTTATGAAAACAATATCACTAACCCACTCAACCAATCAGTCAAATTTTAAACAAAGTTGCATGGTAGATTGGAAGAAAAAGTGCATATGCACTTGTTGTGCTTATGGTTGATCATGCATAAAGCATTGTGTTGAATATTTAGTTAACATGCAATTTTTTTTCGAACGTAGTCATTACATCATCAAAACGAGTAAATGATGTAGGTCAAAGTTGTTTTGTTTGAGCGAACCAATGCCTTAAAATAAATTGTAAGGGATGTTAGCGAGTGGGTTATAAAACATGATCCAATGGATTTTATCTCAAATTTCTTTTACCAATAACCTTTTTTTGTTTAGAAGAAAAAAGCCCGACTTTGTTATTCATAGAGAATCAAAGGACATCAGATATACATCCAGACACTAGGGCATTGTCATAACATATCATAATATGAACTCCGCCATACACACAACTATATACAACCTTACAAACTAAAGAAGCAATGCAAAAAAAAGTGCAATTCACCCATCCAGAGAACCAGAAATCTCCCAAAATGAAGTGACAAACTGAAACAAGACATCTCTGAATCAAACATGTACATTAGACATACATATCGAGGAGACAAAAATAGTGCAGAGAGCTGATATCGAAGAAGCTCGCTCCTAATGACAAAAATCCCACCAGGGAAAAGGTGCAAAAAGAGAGATATAAGGAGCCTTACTCCTGCACCAAACTCTAAAAGAGCTGAAATGTATAATTCATGACTGAAATGCCATCATATATTTCTGAGAAAGAACCACACCTAGGAGCCAAAGCTAGGGCTTCTTTTTATAAGCTATATGCACTTTGATTGTGTTCTCGATATGTATGCTTGATGGACAGGTTGGACAAGCAAGACATCAAGCATCTGGTGTCCATGCACCAGTGACTCAAACAGGGAGAATCCAGTGAAGCTTGATAGTTTTCCTAATGTATGATGACTGTTGAATCTCCATAAATATTCAGCATAGGGATCCCCATCACTTTTGCAACTATCAACAGTGCCCACAATGCCAGGAGTTCAGCTCTAGTATTTGTGCAAAGACCTCCACCCATCGCAAATTCAAATGAATGAGACTCATTCAGAGCCAAGTAAAGCCTGCTCCACCTTTACTGTCTGTAGCTGCCCCGTCGAAGAAACCACAAGGGTAAACCGGAGTCAGGCTAGGACCCACTATCTTGAGTTTTGTTTTCATTTTTTCCACAGGATAAAGATGCATAAAATAGTCAACCTGGTGAATCATATTGAGAACATAGGCTTTCTTTCCCTCAAATATACAAAGATTGCAACCTCTCCATATACACCAGAGAATAAAAAGAGGGAGATAGTTGCACTCCGAGTGTAGTGTGTATTTAGCAAACCAACATTCCAAGAAGGTTATGAGTGAGCATTCAGGAGACGACGGCTCATATGGTACCTATCACTAAGGCTAGAATGAACAGATTTAATGAAGGAACACGAAATGAACAAGTGATGTACAAAATCCTCACCTGAATTGCAAAGGACACAAAAACTAGGCCCAATCCATCCCTTTTTAGTAAGATTTTCCCAAGTTAAAATCTTGTTCTCAATAGCCAGCCAAATGAAGCATCGGATCTTTAAGGGAATCCGATAGCACCATATATTGCCAGAAACCTTGTCACAAATCAGATTGGAGAAAGATTTATCAATCAAATCATATACCAAGGCGGCCGAGACATTTCCATCTTTCTTATTATGTGCCCATAATAATGAGTATGTTGAGGAATTGAGATGAATTCTGCCCTGTTATAAGCCCTTTGTATAAACATCCCATGCAACTTTCCACTCTCCTCCAATATCTAGGTCCTATACTGAGAACCAATATCCATGGGTCCCCATTAAAGTGTTTTAAGCCTGATGTAGAGTGGCTATACAATAGTCTAAAAGATAATCACGAAGATCATGAGGGAGAAAAGAGTGTGATGTAGAGCCAATAATCGGATCAGTTCCAATGAGGATGTCCTGACCATTACCCACTTGCAAGTCCAAGCATCTACCAAGCCAAGAGAGGGTATTTAGGAATCCATTCCAGAAAATAGAGGAACCTCTAACAGAGAATTTGTTTTTCCTGAGCCATGAAACCACAGATCCATTTTTTAAGTGTTTTGTGATGATTACATGATGCCATATGCCACTACCATGAAGAACCATCCAAAGGCCTTTAAGTCTCAAAGAAATGTTGAACCATGCCAAATTTTTAATTCCCCATCTGCCTGAGTCCTTGGACCTGGAAAGGAGCTGGCAGTCCATTAGGCGGTGTTTGTTCTTGTCCTCTGAAGAGCCCCAAAGGAAGGCAAAGATCAACTTCCTGAGCCTGTCCAGAATAGATTTAGGTATTGGTGCCAATGTCATCCAGTAAACAGACATGCTAGACAGAACATCTCGTATCAGAACTAGTCTACCTCCCAGTGAGAGAAGCTTATGTGCCCAGTGTTTGATTCTCCTTTCAAATTTGTGTACCAGCTAGAACCAGTCTTTCACCTCATATCTGAGGGGCTTGATAAAGTATCCTAGATACTTGAAGCCCTTGGAGATATGTTCCATCTTATAAGGTAAGGAACAAGAGATACTGTGTAAAGTTCCCACCTCCATATTATTAAAGAGAAACCTAGACTTGTCCAAACTGATGCACATTCCAGAAGCCTTATAGAAAGTATCTAATATGACCTCAAAAGCCAACCATTCTTCAATAGTTCCAATACCAAAGAGCACAACATCATCCACAAACAAGAGATGTGTTAAGGCCAGGGAAGACGAAATTTTAATACCTCTGATCAAGCCCTTTGACTTCGCATCCTTAATCAATAAGTTGAGGCCTTCTATTACAAGTATGAACATGAGGGGGTATAAGGGGTAGCCTTGCCTTATATCCCTTGTGGCAGTGAAGAAATTTGAGGGGGTTCCATTGACCAGCACCTTACCAATAACCTAACCTATGATGAAAACCCAAAATTGAACCAACGGTCATTCTGAAAGATTTTTTATATTTAAATTGTGTAATGATGCAACCCTTCAAAATCTCAATCTTCTTGAATTGGACATTGTTTAAAACTTTTTAAACTTCAACTTTTGCGAAGAAGAGTTGTAGCGCAATCCTTCAAAAATTATTCTTATTCATACTTTACCTTATCGAATGAAGGCTATCATGAGTTTGCAGAATTCTTATCTAGTTGATTATTGTGATGCTTCATATGACCCAAATATTCAATATTTTAAAACACAATGTGTGATAGGTATAAGTGCATTGATATTTAATCAATCAAACAATGTAATAAAGATGGAACTCAATGCAAATCCACCAACCCACAGTCTACCTCATCATTCATCGGATGCGATCAACTTTGGGATTACTATGGTGGCTTGGCAATTGAACGTTCCGACTTAGGATTTAACTTCATGTTATACCAACCCCTTGATAGTACGTATACACCTGTCCTTGTTGCGTAGACTCCACGGAGCATTACACAAACGCATGAACCTGCATGTTGTATTAATGGTTCTTACATATCTTTGACTTCCAACGTTGGTGATATTTTAATGCGATCTGCTCTTTCCAAAATAGGCCCATAAAATCTAATATCCAATTTAGGTCTTTGTTGTTGTATCATAGTATAAATTCGATATATATTTGCAAGAGAAAGCTTTGTGTAAAGAAACTATAGGCTTTGGAAGACCCAAACCCAGTTTTTGGAGGCGGCTCTGTTGCGAATGTGAAGGTAGGTTATTACACAGCGGCTCAGATGCTCGAGGTTACCTTGGAACCCTCTTCCCTAGTGTTTGTTGTTACTTGTTCTGGGTATGTCGTTCTCTCGGTCGTTAGTCATGTTTACTGCTCTTTGTCAGGGCTCTATCATTATACTGTTGATTATTTGACCTCTTTCGGGGGGTTATGATTGTGCTCACAACGTGTCGGTAGTTTCTAGTCACGTGATTCCTATTTTTTTTCTAGTCGGACTCACGTTTTTCATACCGGGCTTCCCTGGCGGTTTTCATGCATTGTCCTATGTTTTTATTGCTGACTGGGGCAGTTTTACTGACTGTTGGTTATCCTCAAAACTGGAATGGTGTAATCATTGGTAGGTTTTCCAGTTTTTATTGCCTTTTCTATTTTTTTCAGGGGCATCTAACCACAGGAGTTTACTCTGCTTCCACAACAGACCTAGTACCAACCTGTTGAAAAAGTGGGAACGTATTATTTCACCTGTGTCTTTGCTTTGTTGTTTGGTCTGGGTGCTCATGTGTTAGGAGTCATTCTTTTTATGTCCCTCTACTACTGGTTTTAATTTTGTGGGTTGCTCCACTTGCGGCCCCCGGAGATGGCCTTAACTCTGACGAATGCTTTTGGTTTTCATGCTAACCCTAGTGTGAGGGTGCACTGTTCAAAGTTGACTCTGGCTTCAGGTATGACATCCACTGGGTCGGGTGATGGGTCTCTTGGTGACCATTGTGTGGGTTCTCTCCCAGCATTGTCGGCTCGTACATCTCCCATTGTTTCGGTGTCTGGCTTGCAGGCGTCGAAGGGTCATCGTGTGGGCGCTCGTGGTTCACATGCACCAGCTAATCTTGTCTTCGAGAAGGTGAAACATGGACGCCCTATATGCATTCTGGGTCGTGATGTAACCATTGACATGGTGTCGGTGTTGACTCAACTCGCTCTTGTTGGTAGGTTTGAGTATGTCAATCTCTCGCGTTCTGATATCCTAACCTGGGTAAGGGAGGTCTGGAAACCACTCTTAAAAATTGTTCCTAAAGTGGTTATGTTGATTAATGGATGGGTCTTATTTCATTTTCTCTCTGTCGAAGATAGATATACCATTGAATCTTAGTACTGGATTATGGGTCTTGGTTCTTTGGTGTTGGTTCGATGGTATGTGGGTTTCGACCCTAGCACTGCAAGGGTGATTCACCACCACCTTTGGGTCATTTTCCCTGACTTTCCCATTCAATGTTGGAACATTCATGGTTTCATGGCGGTTTCCAATCCCATAGGGACGTTTATTCTTATGGAGGAGGAACGTTTATTGGGTTTTGATCGTACTACTCCCTGGATTTTGGTGGATATTGATCTCTCTGAGGGCTTGCTTGCAAAGCTAGACATTATCTGGGATGAAGGATTTTTTGTGTAGAAAATTGACTATTAGAGGATTGCTTTCCGCTACCATTGTTGCAGATAGACGGGGCACTCCAAATTCTCATGTCCATTGTCTGGAAAATTCTTGGGCACCATGCGTCTTGGGAAAGATGCACTGGACACCAGTCTCAAGGATATTAACTTTCCACTTCCTCTTGACAATGCATCAGCACTAGATTTTGTAGGTAAGTTCACATTGAATGTACCTCTTCTCCTTAAATTTATTGATCATGTTGATATACTCGGTGTACTTACTCAAGGGGATGACTTGGAACGTACCCCGTCTTCTATGCATGTGGGTGGAACTTCTCCTGTTCATGAATCCTTGGCAAGGGGTGGGGTTTCAGTTGGGTCTTTGGGGCATGTGGATCCACAATACTCTAAACCTCTGCAGGTTTCGGTTGGGGAACTCTTATGTTTTGTGGAGTATCCGTCTCTTCCTTCCTGGGGTGTTCTTATAAACATTGCTCTATCCCCTACCTCCTTATCGGATGATCCGGTGGCCTGTCATGCTTCGTTGGTTGGGTGTTCTGATGCTACTTCTACTCCTTGGGAGGCTATTTCACAATCACCTACTACTTGTCTCCCTTTTGACCCTAATCCTATCTATGCTTTGGTTGATTCCCCATGTGCCGATGTGCTACCCCTTCCTACTGTTAACCGGGGGTTTGTCACTATTCGAAAATTGAAGAAACGGTCTAAAGGTATGAAAGGGTTGAAGGATACCATTAGAGACAAATATTTTGTTCATCCCATGCTAGTTTCACTCTCCTCTCGAAGGTTGAATGATTGTGCGGTACTATCTCCTCCACTGGCCCTTAGATAAAACATGACCACCTCTAAGGTCACCCAATGAATTTGCTCTCCTTCAATACCCGTGGGCTAGACAGGGGGCCTAAACGTATCGCATTTAAATGCATTCTGGATTCTTCCTGTCATGTGGTTGTGTTTTTACAAGAACTATGTCTTATGGGAAGGTTACATGTGATTATTTCCTTAAGCTGCGACCTGGGTGGTTTGTCAATGCACTTGATGCTTATGGAAATTAAGGGGGCACTCTTGTGGGATGGAACCCTGTTTTGGCGGATCTTGGTGCTTTCCATACTTGTGTTGGGCTCCTTCTCAAAGGGAGACTAAAGGGTTTATATGCACAAGTTCACTTGTTGAATGTATATGGCCCCTACTCATAGAGGGTTTATTTTTGGGATCTTGTCAAAGCTAGGGGTCTTCTTACCCTTCCTAACCTAATCTTAGCAGGTGACCTTAACTTCACTTGGTCTATTGAGGAAGTTCAGGGCTCTGGACGGGTTGTTGATCCTTTGTCGGATTATTTTCGTGCCATATTTGAGGATGCTTGTCTGGTGGACATTATGTTGGGGGTTATGACTCCTACCTGGTCTAATGGACGTTGTGGTGTTGCAGGTATTGCCAAACGTCTTGATCATTTTTTTTTATGTTAGATTCTTTATGCATCTCTCTGGCTTAGTATAGAAGTTGGAATCTCTCTTCTGGTTGTTCGGATCATAAGGCCATTATCCTACAGCTTGATTTCTCCAAGTGTAAAATTATATATATATATATATATATATATATGTTTAAGTTTAATCCCGCGTGGCTTTCTGTGAAAGGTTCCAATACCTTGGTCATTTCTAGTTGGTCAGAGCTGTCTTCGGAGATTCCTGCACACTTCTTTGCGATCCAATATTTTCTGTACAAGCTTACTAAACTTCGCGCCCTGGTCAGAACTTGGGAAAAAGAGGAGAAAAGGTTAGAGAACCTGTCTCCCTGTACTATTGAAAAAGAAATTGGGCTTCTGGAGGAGGATATTGGTGTGGACTTTTTCTGTAGTGATCGTCCTGATTATATCAAAGAGATCTTTCAAAATAGACAGACTATTCTTAATCACAAGGAAGAGACCCTCTGGCAACAAAGTCGTTCGATTTGGCTTCAGGTGGGTGACAAGAACACTAAATATTTTCACAACTATGCTAAACGCCGGAGAATCTCTAACTCAATCTGGGAATCAGTAGATGATTTTGGGGATTTGGTCACAGATCTGGATTCCATTAAAGGAAATGTTGTGTCTTAATTTACCAATCTCTATAAGGATCTGAAGTCTCATAATATTTATGAGCAATTGAAGGTTATGAGTTTGGATCTGACTATGTTCTCCTCAGTGGATTGTGAAAAGCTTGGTTGTCTTGTAGATTTACAGGAAGTGGAACATACATTAAAGGCCTTTGCCCAGGACAAAATTTCGGGTCCTAGTGGATGGACCATGGAATTCTACTTACATTTTTTTGATATGGTTGGTCCTAAGCTTGTGGCAGCTATTGAAGGGTCGAGAATTTATGGGCATATCCCAGATGCCTTAATACTACATTTTTTACTTTGATCCCTAAGCTTGATAGACCGACATCTTTCGTTGAATTTCGTCCCATTGCCTTATGCAACCTTTTATATAAGATCATTGCTGGGCGAATGAAGGTGGCCTTGGGGAAGGCTATTTCTGTAGAACAATTTGGTTTTCTTTCGAATCGTTAGATCTTAGATGCAGCTGGAATAGTTCAGGAATCATTACACTCAATTAAACTGAAGAAGCTCTCGGCTCTGGTTTTAAAAGCTTGATTTGGAGAAAGATTACGACAAATTTGATCGTACTTTCCTCCACTTGATCCTTATTCAGATTGGATTACCTGTAGCAATTGTACAGTGGATTATGTCCTACATCAATTCAACATCCTTTGCAGTTCTTGTAAATAGTTCTCCTTCGTCGTTCTTTAAAGGGTCCCATGGCATCCGACAGTGCTGCCCACTTTCTCCATATTTATTTCTGCTTGTCATTGAAGGTATTAGTTTACTTCTTAATCAAGCTAAGAAGGATAAGAGGATTAAGGGTGTGAAAGTTTCTGGAACATTACATATTACTCACAAACTATTTGTCGATGATGTCATTATTTTTGGGTCTAGTTCTGTTGCTGAATGGCATCACATTAAAATATTTGTCTGGTCTCCTGTTCCAGACATTGTAGAATCGATGACTCCTCTTTACATGACATTTCCCATCTTTTTTCTATCTGCAGTGAACATTTGGATGCTGGTACTACTTACTTGGGATTTTTTCTTGGGCCTAATTCTTATCAATGCACTGACTGGGACTGGCTCATTAAGAAAGTGCATTATCGTATGAGCAAATGGACTTCCAAGTGGCTCTCTCAGGGTGGTCGTAAGATTCTTATAACTTCTGGTTTACAATCTCTGCATGTTTATTGGTTTGGTCTTTTCCGGGTACCTGCTAGTGTTTTGGGTGCTCTTCATGGTATTTTCTTCCATTTTTTATGGCGAAGTACTCATGATCAGTTCAAGTACCATCTGGTTGATTGGTAGTCCTTATCCTTGCTCAAGTCTTGGGGATGCTGGGATTTCAAACATTTGGGATTTTTTAATACTGCTCTTTGTGCCAAAAGTATGTGGAGAGGTTTGTTTTCGTTTAATCTTTGGTGCAGTTTATCAACTCTAAGTATTTAAAGTTATTACCTACTTCTACCTGGTTGTTTAACTTAGACTTCTCTACTATGCAAGTCTCTGCTGTCTGGTGCAGTTTATGCTCGAGCCTTCCATGCATCTTAAGTGAAATCGGCTAGATGGTTGGAAGAGGTAATAACATTTCATTGGGTATTGACTCTATTGCAGGTATTGACAGTGTTAAGTTCTCCTACCCTCTTTTAAGGATTTTACATGGTAAGGGGATCATTGTTCTTAAGCATGCATGCTATGCTAGTATGTATCCTTCTCCAGCATGGATGTATGCACAGTCTTTGGGTTTGGTAGGTGAGGTTGCTGAGGAATAGGAGGCATTCACCTCGCAGTTGAGGGAGTCCGACATCTTTCTATCTAAGGACTCAGATTCCTTGATTTGGGATGGCAATCTTGGGAATGGTTCAGTGATGACCAATTTGGCCTATACCTCTCTTATCAATTTTCACAAGCGTGCTCAGCCAGCATGGTGGAATCTCATACCATGGAAGAAACATGTCCCATCCAAGGTGCGGTGTTTTTTGCATGGCTAGATCTTAAGCATAAGATTTTGACATGGGATATGTTAATGCGGCGAGGATACCAGGGTCTTGGTCGGTGTATTTTTTGTAAGGCATAATCCGAGACTGTACGATCTTCCATGGGCTTTGGACACATATCTGTGTATTTATGGGCTGCACTTGGATCTGGAATGTTGATAATCTCTCTGGTTTTCTTGAAAATTTTGAAGAACACTCTTTTCTGCGACTTCAACTGGCTTTATTCTGCATATGGGAGTTCTGGTGCACTAGAAATCGTATCATTTTTCACATGATTCCCTTGGATTTGGGTCGAATTACTTGTTTGATTCTTTCACGTTTTGCTCAGATTTCAATTTTTGACTCGTCTCCAAAACTTCGTATCACTCGTTACCCGGAGTTGATTGCTTCTGATATGGTTGGGTTCTTCGATGGAGCTAAGAAGAATGGATTCTATGGCACTGGTATCGTCATCCTAACGGAGTCAAATAATGCTTACTAGATCTATATGAATGCAGGAAAGGGGTCCAATACCCGGACATAATTATTAGCACTCTGGGGTCTTTTGTTTTTTTCCAAAGCTCACCACATTTCTCTTCAGATGGTTATGGGTGACTCGAAGGTCATTATTGATTGGGTCCTCAAATTTCATCAGTTGCGGTCTCTTGTTCTTTCTTATTGGATTGGGAGAACTAGGAAGCTTAATGACTTCTTTCCACAAATTCCCTTTAAAACATTTATAAAAATTTAATGTACAGACTGACATATTATCTAATCAAGGTCTAAGCATGGAGTCAGGTGTCCTATTCTGGAAAGAGCTTCTCTCCGACAAGATTATTGATGAAGGTGTATTACAGGGTCTTTAGTCCACTGATTTCCTATTCTGTCCCACTGGTGGCCTTGTTTTCTTGGAACTGGACTTTTTTGGGAGGATTTCCTTTTTTGTTTTGGAGCTCTTTGCTCTCAATGGACTGGATACCTAGCATTCCATGTGACGATATTCACCATTTGTGACAGTCCTGTTATGGCTTTTTGATGATATCTGCCACTCTTTTGTAGTTGTGAACGACTTGATTTTTTGATTGACTCGATGGATATGTATGTATGATCTTGATGTTTGTACTTGCTGTCTTTAGACACAACATTTATAATATAAAGCTGTCTTTTTCATTGTGAAAAAAAAATATAGGCTTTGTTGATTATTTTTTCCAAGATGATGTTTGACAAAGAAAAGCTCGGGCCTTAATCTCTGACTTAGCAATTGTTAGAAAATAGGACCGCAAAGCAATAACAAATATACAGTTAAATCATTAAACAAGATGCAAAACACATTAAACACATTACAGAGAGACACATATATAACGTGGTTCACCCAAACAATGGGCTACGTCCACAAAGAAATTGCCAGTCCTTTTATTATAGTCCAAAAAGATGAAGGGATATAGCCTGCAACAAAACCGCTGCACTTCCTCTTCAAGCTCTCACAGTCTCTCCCACACAATCACAGAGATTGTTTACAATACAAAATAATACCATACATAGTCGTGTTACAATGCTTTCTTTTATAGGGGAGATACCATGGGAAAATACTACGGTTAACCCAATACCATGGGTCCGCAAAACTGTTGGCCAACACACATCCCAAAAAAAATTTCTTGGGGGCTCCACCTCGGAACCCCAAGGCAGCTGGAATGAGTGTACAGTACACCTGGGTTACAAACACAACTAAATAATATCTCTGGATTTGGAAGATCATGCTCCACAACCAACAACAATAAATATTCACTCAACATCAGCTCAGAGTTAATCCTTTCTCTTTAGCTGCATTGAATGACACCATGATATCTATTATGCATGCCACGCATTACGTGGCATGTACACTCTACTCCATGCAAAATGAAATTAATAATTCACAGGGCCCACCAATGGATTTTGTGATCATGGCAAACAAAGACATGTCAAGTAAAAAATAGATTTCCTAATAGTTCACATGCCAACCACAGGGCCTGTGGACAATACGCAACGAGAAACACAAAATAAATTAGATTTTGATTATTGCAAGACATGAATCGACATTTACGTGGCAATAACTCTATGGTTACAGGTGTAAGACGAATAATGTCAATGTTTTTATTTGTAGAGGGAGTTGTGTCAACCATAATACACGCGAATGCTTGCCATGTCTATTGCAACACTTGGCCTCCATGCAATTAAGAACGTTAAATTGAATGAAACTGACAAATATTTTGGGAGTTGAAGGGCATGTTCGATACCGAAGCTAGTATTCAGAGTCTTTCCTTGGATGCAAATACCACTTCAACCGCCACCTCCCATTTTATTTTCCTTGTTTTTCTATTTAGAATATGAATATGCCAGGAATCTTACTACCAGGAAAGTTGAATTTTATATGGTTGGTCATCAACATTGTTGTTGTATATTAGCTCTCTATAGGCATTTATACAGGCATTGTTGCATCAATAAAATTTGATACTCTACTTATGATTAAGTTGACTTTTACCCATAGGCACAGTCTCGAAGTAAACACATAAAAGGAATATGAGATACTTGAAGAATTCAGGAATTTTTTTTTTTTTTTTTTAAAAACTCTAGCCACTTTGTTCTGGTTCTCGAATTAGAACAAGTTGAAATCAAATCAAATTTGTTGAATATTTGAAAGTATATGAAAATGAAATTTTCTTGAAATAGATTCCTTGGTGCTTCAGGAGATCGCCAAACTCTGGTGCAACGAGTAAGAAGGTTGAGAAACATAATCCAAAAGGTATGCTTCTTATATCATGGCATTTTATGTTGGCATCATGACAACATAAACAATGCTCCATTTATCTTCAGACCATAATAAGGAAAAGAAGCATCCATTGTAGTAGATTATCATATAGTAGTTAAAATAATTTAGCACAATTGCCATGTTTGTCACATACATATTGAACCCAAACATTATGGAAATAATGTACATCTCTAGCTATAATGGATGTCTATGAACAATAAATAATGCTACCATCAGTGACTAAGTACATAGCTATAAATAATTTACAGATTACTCACCTATTTATCATTTTTGCCTTAGTCTAGCTATAATGGATGTCTATGAACAATAAATAACGCTACCATCAGTGACTAAGTACATAGCTAGAAATAATTTACAGATTACTCGCCTATTTATCATTTTTGCCTTAGTCTCTGTGGGAAAAATATATCCTATCTAAAGCTTATCTATTTGCCAAGATTATAAGTTGACCTTTCAAATCTAGCAGCAACATGACCCCTTAAGAGAAACTTATCAAATGATGAGATGGATATGTTCAGATAAAGAGAAATAATTTGTGTAAGAATCAACTTATGAATGCCAGTGCTAGTAGAGAATATGGCTGAATTCAATTGCCCATATCTATGACCTCGACTACTTGTGCCGCATTCGCTCTAATTACTGCTTGTTCCTCAATTTGTCAAAATAACCTCTATTCACCTGGAAGCACAACTAGTATCCAAGTGAAATGGTTGTGGTAGTATCTACTATTCCATTCATTGGTATTATTGTTCTACTTCTAACCGAGTGTGAGTTCAAATTCAATGACCCTATGAACATGTATGTTAAGTGTGGGAGTGCGGTGGACGCTCGTGGAGTTTTCGATAGGTTGTTTTCTTGCGAGAAGTACTATGTTTCCAGAGGTTTGTTTTAGAGGGTCCACCTTAGATAAATCCTATTCAACTAAAGACTTTTTTTATTTCCCTCGAGCTCAACAGTCACCATGATTTGTTTCATGGTGACTATGAGGAGCAAACCCTAATATGAGGGGACTGGGTTGGTCCAATCTATGGTAAACTTACCAACATTTGAAGAAACAGTGCCCAATAGGTGTGTGTGCATGGAATTCATCAGTGTTTGAAGTACCAGCGCTCGGTGGGCTAGTGTCTATGGAATTCATCATGAAAAAGTATCATATAGGAACTTCAATTGTATACATGTCTTAGCACCTTCAATATTTTTATTGTGCATAATACTCTAAGATTGATACTTTGATCTTAGCTTGCTTTATGAAGTGAAGCTTGGTTGAATAAGTCTAGTTCTACATATTCTCCTAGTATGTGACTTCAATTCTATGACCTTGATGACATTTATACTTTGGAGGTTCCTCATGCATTGTTATGTATCATTCACTTGTTGAAACTCATGATTAATTTTCTTGTTGCAACTTAATTTTATCAAGGTGGCTTGTGCAGAAGCTCACATGAAGAACATGAAGAGTAGTAATCCACAGAAGCATCAAAATGGTAGGAAGAATACGATGGAGAGTGGCTCCTCGATTCTCTCAACAAGGGTTTGTGCCACCAATCTTTTTAAGTCAAGTCGTTGGATTTTAGCATTACTAGAAGAGACCCATCTAGTTTCTAAACCATGTCTAAGATGCACATTTGAATGATGTTAAGTTTGATTTGTATTATTAGTTTATTTTGTGATCAATGCATTGATCATCATATAAATCCATAAAATAGGTAATTATACGACTTGTGAACTAGCGTAAGAATCGTGATTTGAAGATAAAAAATATGGGTTTTACCATCTACAAAATTTCCACTTGTTGTGATTGATGTATGAATCACAGGTGTAAGCAAATTGTAAATGTCACGTTAGTAGAAATGTTTAACTGTCTAGTATTCTGCAACAAAATTTTGGAACTGAAGAGGAACAGTCTTATTTGCACACACCTGGAGATGTTGATGTTTTGAATTGAGGAAGAAGCTTTAGCCAACTCTGTGCCATTAGCTATAGTTGGAGGAACATAGGGAGTTGATCATGTGGATAATGGGTTGCAATTGCTTGGGAGTGTTGCTGATCCATATTTATGTGTGAAGGAAATGTAAAAACAAATACATAATCATAAACACAGACATTTTTCAATGAAAACAAAGATACAGTAAACACATATTCTATTAAATAGCGGAAATAGAAGAGACTGTAAATACAACAACTAGAATGGTGGTAGCTATCTCTAAGAAGATATGCGGCTGATATGCTCATTTGTGCCAAGATGAATACAAAATGAGGCCAAAAGCGCATATTTATAATAACAATGAGGGGGAGAAGCCCAAAATTCCAAAACATAACCATAGAAGATAAACCGTCATAAAGTTTGCGGCCCAAGGTGGTTAGTTGAACAGTCAACTTCTGGGGGACATAAATTTTGCATACGATCTCCAATTTGGGCGCTCGATAGCCCATTGGAAATGTTTCTTCGAGATTTACATATTTAGAATGGGGCTAAATGCATGTTTTTAGCATCCATTTTCCCCCCTCTCCTTGAGCTGCCAAAAAACATCGTTTAGGGACTCAAAACGGCCCCAAAAGTTTGGGACCCAAAAAACCATAGAAAAATAATTAGGAAACTGCCACAATGGGCAATTCTTTTGAGCCAATGGAATAGGTGGGTGGCCACCAATCTGCATAAGGATCAATCCTCCCCCTTAGGAAGCAATGTTCTCCATTGTGTCAAATCTTGTATCATATCTCAAACTATGTGTTGAGATGATCTCCTGGTGCGATATTTGTTGAAGTGAAGATGCTCCCTTTCTTTGACATCTCGAGAGGGCTATAATTGTTGATGATTCATGCGCTTGAGTTGTTCAACAATTATGGTTGTTGTGTTATCCTTTATCTCAAAAAGTATGGATGATTTGTTTCTGGACAAGCTCCTTAAATGCGTGGCCTTGCACTATAGAGGTACTCGAATGGATGAGGGAACACCGACTTTGTGTTCTTCATGTTTATGTTGAGTAAAGGGACCCTGTGTAGATTGTGTGGAGGTATATGTGATTTGATGTTCTCCTTCAGAGGCAATTGTGAAGAGGGGTAATTTCCTGGTGTGGGAGCTTATCTTCCTACCTTGCGAGACTGTGGTAGATGCAACTATCTCTGGTATTCGATAGAGTTGTCCTCCCAAAGTGACAATGGCATTGCGAGGTCGCGACTCATATACAACATGACGCTTCCACATATATGGTTGTCCTAAAAGATAATCATAAACTTCAAGTGGCGCCACATCACATAGTACCTCGTCTTTGAAAGGATTGATGCCATATGGTAGGCGACATTATTAAGTAATGCAGATACCTCGTCATTGGTTTATCCAACTGATGTTGTAGGGTTATGGATGTGGTTCTTTTGGTTGTCATTGTCAACAAAAAAATGTAGGGGGATTCCCTTCACCCACATCTGTGAGTGGAAGAGACATTCCTCTGCCTCTGACTCTTCAGGATCCTGTAGTTGAATCTGTGTGGTAGCGACAGTGACACTGGGTCTGCATCAATGATCTACCTCCCTTGGTTCGCGGCCATGACATTGGATTCTGAATCAGAATCGGGATTTGATTTTGAAGACTTGATCTCGGCCACCAATGACTGCTTTGAGTGGCATTCATCAGTGTTGTGCTAGGGGATTTTATGGAACTCGCACCACTTCTCGGTGTCCTTCTTTGTCTTTCCATTCCCCTTCTTCAGTGCTGGTGGTGGGGAATGCTTGTCCTTTCCTTGTCCTGTATTCTGCGGGCCAGGATTTCCCTTGCTTTGCTTCTGTAGTGGATTCGCAGGTCCAAAGTCTCGCTTATTCCTTTTTCCAAAATTTCTCCTCGATTTTGACAACATACCGATAGGCAGATCCAAGTGAAAAGATGTCGAGGAAGTCCATCTCAGTTCAGACGTACCGATGTAGGCCACTGCGATATTTTAGTATTAGGTGTTGCTCGGAGTCCTTGATATGTAGCTTTGTACGCAAGGTATGAAAGTTGTTGGTGTATTTCGACACCGTCTGGTCCCTCTCTTGACGCAAAATGGTCCATCTCGTGTACTAGTCATCATAGTTTCCCACATAGTAATATTGTTCCTTGATGACATCTATGAAAGAGGTTGAAGTGGGATTTGTCTCAAACATTCAGGACTCGTCTGTTGAGTTTTGGTCCCAATAAGTGTCCCACCAATTTTTGACATGGGGGACAACCTTAAGGAGTGCAAAGGTGATCTTTTCCCTGTCAAAAAAATTGTGGAAAGAGAAATACATTTCTAGAACATTCAACCACTTATCTAGGGCATCGACATCGATTTTGCCTTCAAATAAAGGAATATCAAAGTTAACTTGTACCTTGAAGAGAGTTGCATCCCCTAAACAACTGCTTGTTGAAGGCGTACTAGCCATTGTCGGCATTCGTACAAGGATTTGGGCAAAACTATCCATCATCTCGTTCCTTTATTGCCCGAGGGCTTCATCGAGCAATGACTTGATAGGATCTCATGCTCTGTCGTCTCTCTTTTCTTCTGCCATGGGAGGTCATTTGGGGTGGTGAGAGTGATCTTCCCCAAGCGAAACTAATTCAAGAGCAAACTCTCTATAGCTTGACCTCGTCGGGGACATGCACCAAGAAACAATCAAAGAGCATATTACTCTGATACCACTGATCTAGATTTATGTGTGAACAAAATGAAAGAACACATACAAAATTATAAACACAAATGTTTTGCAATGAAAACAGAGATACAGTGAACACATATTTTATTAAATAGCGAAAATAGAACATACTGTAAAATATAACAACTAGAATGGTGGTAGTTATCTCTAAGAAGAGATGTGGATGCTACGCTAATACGTGCCAAGCTGAATACAAAATGAGGCCAAAAGGGCCTATTTATAATAAACATGAGGGCAAGAACCCCAAAAATCCAAAAGATAACCATAGAAGATGAACCCTCATAAAGTTGTGGCCCCAAGGTGGTTACTTGAACAATCAACTTCTTGGGGTCATAACTTTTGCATACTATCTCCGATTTGGGCGCTTGATAGCCCATTGGAAAGGTCTATCTGATATTTACATCTTTTGACTAGGAATACATGCATATCATTATTAATTATTTTACCCCCTTGAATCACCAAAAAACGTCGTTTAGGGCCCCAAAATAGTCTTGAAAGTTTGGGACACAAAAAACCGTAGAGAATAATTAGGAAACCGCCACAATGGAAAATTGTTTTGAGCCAGTGGAATAGTTGTGTGGCCACCGATCTCCATCCGGATCAATCGTCTCCCCTTAGGAAGCAATGGTCTCCATTGCATCAAATCCCGCATCATATCTCGAACTGTGTTTTGAGATGATCTCCTAGTGCAACATTTGCTGAAGTGAAGAGGTTGCCTTTCTTTGACATCTCGAGAGGGTTGTAATTATTGTTGATTGATGCGCTGGAGTTGTTCAATAATTCTGGTTGTTGTGTTATCCTTTGTCTCAATTGGTATGGATGATTTGTTTCTAAACGAGCACCTTAAATGTGCTTCCTTGCATTGTAGAGATACTCAAATGGATGAGGGAACACTGACTTTGTGTTCTTTGTGTTTCTATTGAGCAAAGAGACCCTATGTAGAGGGTGTGGAGGTATCTCTGATCTAATGTTCTCCTTCGGAGGCAGATGTCCTCCCAAAGTGATAATGGCACTGTGAGGTCACGACTCATATACAACATAACACTTCCACATACATGGATGTCTTAAAAGAACATCACAGACTTCAAGTGGGGCCACACCACATAGTAACTCTTATTTGGAATGCTTGATGCCATATGGTAGGTGACATTGTTGAGTAATGCAGATACCTCGTCCTTGGCTTAGCCAACTAATGTTGTGGGGTTGCGGGTGTGTGCTATCGGAAGCTCCAATCTCTTGATGACTTCTACTGAGATCATGTTCTTTTGGTTGTCTTTGTCAACAACAAAATGTAGTGGGATTCCCTTCACCCACATATGTGAGTGGAAGAGATGTTCCTCTGCCTCTGACTCTTTAAGATCCTCTAGTTGAATATGTGTGGTAGCGACAGTGATACTGGGTTTTGCATCAATGATCTGCTTTACTTGGTCTGCAGTCGTGACATTGGGTTTTGGATTGGAATTGGGATTTGGATCTGAAGATTTGATCTCAACCACCAATGATTGCTTTGAGAGAAATTCATCAGTGTTGTGTTAGGGGATTTTATGGAGATCGCACCACTTCTCGGTGTCCTTCTTTGTCTTTCCATTCCCCTTCTTTGTTGGTAGCAGGGATTGGTTGTCCTTTCCTTGTCATGTGTTCTACGGGTCAGGGGTTCCCTTGCCTTGCTTCTGCGGTGGATTTGCAGGTCCAAAGTCTCGCTTGTTCTTTTGCTGAAATTTCTCCTCAATTTTGACAACACACTGATAAGCAGATCCAAGTGAAGAGATGTTGAGGAAGTCCATCTCGGTTCTGATGTACCGATGTAGGCCACTACGATATTTTAGTATTAGGCGTCGCTCGGAGCCTTTGACACCCAACTTTGTACGCAAGGTATGAAAGTTGTTGGTGTAATCCGACACCGTCTGGTCACTCTCTTGATGCATAATGGTTCATATGGTGTACTAGTCATTATAGTTTCCCACATGGTAATATTGTTCCTTGACGATATCTATGAAAGAGGCCCAAGTGGGATTTGTCTCAAACATTATAGACTCGTCTGATGAGTTTTGATTCTAATAAGTATCCCACCAATTTTTGACATGGGGGATCGCCTTAAGGATCACAAAGGTGATATTTTCCTTGTCGAAAAAATTGTGAACAAAGAAATACCCTTCTAGAACATTCAACCACTTATATAGGGCATCCGTATCGATTTGGCCTTCGAATAAAGGAATATCAAAGTTAACTTGTACCTCTTTTGCGCGAGGGCTTCCTTGAGCAACGACTTGATAGGATCTCCTGCTTCGTCCTCTCTATTTTTTTCCACCATGGGAGGTCATTTGGGGGCAGCGAGAGTGACCTTCCTCAAGTGGAACTAGTTCGAGACCAAACTTTCTATACCCTGACCTTGTTGGGGACATGCGTCGAGAAACAATAAAAGAGTAGATTGCTCTGATATCACTGATTCGGATTTATGTGTGAACGAAATGAAAGAACATATACAAAATCATAAACACAAACATTTTGCAATGAAAACAGAGATACAATAAACACATATTCTATTAAATAACGAAAATAGAACATACTGTAAATACAACAACTAGAATGGTGGTAGTTATCTAAGAAGAGATGTGGTTGCTACGCTTATCTGTGTCAAGTTGAATACAAAATGAGGGAAAAGGGCGTATTTATAATAAGCATGAGGGCAAGAACCCCAAAAGTCGAAAACATAACCCTAGAAGATGAACCGTCATAAAGTTTGTGGACCCAAGATGGTTAGTTGAACAGTCAACTTCCCGGGGTCATAACTTTTGCATACGATCTTCGATTTGGGTGCTCGATAGTCCATTGGAAAGGTCTATCCGAGCTTTACATCTTCCAAATATGATCAAATGCATTCCGTTGGCTACCATTTGGTCTCCCTAATCGCCAAAAACATCGTTTAGGCTCTCAAAATGGCCCCGCAAGTTTGGGACCGAAAAAAAACCATACAAAAATAACTAGGAAACTGTCACAATGGACAATTGTTTTGAGCTAGTGGAATAGGTGGGTGGCCAATGATGTCTATCTGGATCAGTTGCAAAGTGACTAGTAGGAGGCACAACTATTTTCGCCGACATCCGTTCAGAGAAAATCCCACAAGAGATTAATGTGAGGGATATGGAGGAAGGCGTTGTAAGAAGCTACAAGAAAGCAGTGCAGCCCTTTACAGCGTTACAGTACATCATTATCATCAAAGTGGTGCAGTGCGACATTATCAGTGAGATATTATATATAATTCAATAAGTATTTGATGTTGGGTGTGGACATCGAGCATTCCGTCGCCACCACTGTAATAAGACGTCTAATTGTTCAGCCAATAACACGAAAGCTCCATATTTGAAATTTTTGAATAATTGAAACATATAAAATCATTAATTCGAAAACTTTGATTAAAAAAAAAAACAACAAAAACCAATATATGGTGAACCTAAGTAATAGGCGGTCAACCATAAATTGAGTACAAGATACACTCCGGAAGTAAATCATTCTTATTATGATAAAATTGTTTATTAAATTTGAGAAAAAACCGAGTTCCTCGCCCACCTACTTTTGAGATGCTTTAGGCCCACCCCACTCACTTTTGATGTGCTTTATGTAATTATCAAGTGGTGAGTGGCTATAGACCTCTTTTTGTTTTGAAGTGTTTATTGTAATTATTTATATGTTGACTAGATATGTGCTTATGAAGGTGTCATACATTTTTACATGGTATTGGTATTTTACTTTGATTTTTTTAAAAGTAATTATATTAAAAAAAATGTTACTTTTTTCACATGTTGCAGCAGCGTGTTTAGAATATAATGTTAAAAATATAGGATTTAAATATATTATTAAGTTATAATTAAATATATAATTTTCAAAAACAAATATTTAGATTTTTAAAGTTTAATCATTTTAGTTATATATCAAATCGGTGTTATTGTTTTCACTTGCTCACGGTTTTTCAAACAGAGAAACATGTTCTCCAATTCAATATATAATATTCCAGTTATGTACATGTTTTGATTGGCCAATTATGGAAAGGACGATGATGATATTCCGATGAAGTCTCTTTGGACTTCTGTGTAATATGCCAGTTTAATATAGTTATTTGAATTTATTGAAAGGTCAAGAAACAAAAAAATTATATATAAAAAATGATTTAATTTCTTGATAAAAAATTAAGATTAAGATAAATCTAAAATAAATCAATGAAGATTCTTAATAAACAAGTTGTGATTGTTGTATTATGATGGCAACATTATATACATGTATTTTATATTAGGTTGTAAATTGTGTTTCTAAAAAAAATATTATAAATATGTTATTTTCAATATTTATAGATTTTAGATTTTACTAAAATATAATTACAACATTTTTTTTCACTCAATAAAATAAAACTTTAAACTATATTGTTTATTTCACACTTACAAAAGATCATCATTAAATATATGCATTATGCTTGTGTTACATATATCATTATCCGACCATCCCAAAAGTTTATACAAAAAAAACTCTAAATATAGCTCTACAAAGATTTTGACATGGATCAGCATTGAAGCACCTCCAAACATATGGTATGGAGTGACATATTTAGACTAGCAGCCTCAGAAAACCAAAAAGTACCCATGGGAAAAGGACTAGATCAGAATGGAGAGCCTGGTTAAACCCATGGTCAAAGGCTTATCCAAAGAGTGGTCCTTGGTTAAGTTCCTTGACGATGTCTTTGTCAACCTCCTAGATGTTCCTGCTTCCAGCCTCAAATTACTGTCCCATATTTAATAAGAGGTCAACTTGAAAATTTTGTTCCTTGTAAATATGATGTACAAATACATCATAAAAAACAAGAAGTAATCTACAAATTTCCTCAAATGATGGCTTTGTGATTATATTCTTAAAGGGTATTTTTTCATTAAGCCAATCAATCATAAGGAGTGAATCCCCAAATATATGTTTGAATGACACTCCTTTTGATATGGCCAGCTTCAAAACCATCATAATAGAAGACAATTCAACCAAATTATTTGTAATTGGACCTATACCATCTAAAAATTTGTACCAATGATTGTCAGAGATAAAATAATAATCCCCCAACACCACAACGTCCCAACCTTCCTTGGGAAAATAACACCACGCCTTAGACTTATCAATGTGTTCAATTTTGATCCTTCTCATAGGTTTAACCAATTTGATCTGTGGAAACTGTTTCAGAATGGAAATACTCTTTGTTGCATATATATGAGGTGGAATAAAGGTGTCCCGAAATACCATCTTGTTGCAAGCGAGTGCCATGTCCCCTCCCGTCCACCAGAGAGAACGCAACCATAATGCTACTAATCCGGGAAATCTAGCCCCATGAACGTAAAATAAAAATGCATTGAAATAAAACATACATAGTTGCATAACAATTGCAATTATACAGCATAAGCAATTCATCCATTCAATGCATTAGACTTGTTCATCATTTTTCATTAAGCAACAAATACAATTGCAGAGATAAAATAGACAAAAATACTTATCTTGAAAGAAGCTTGTCCTGCAACTAGCTACGTCACTGCAACGTTCCACCCAACCATAGGCCAATGTGCTCATCAATCTCTCAGCAACACTCCCACCCCTGAGTTGGGCATGATTCCCACAAGGAATAAGGGAACACTAGCAGGCTCACACATAGCCAAAGGTATATCAAAATTCATCCAACCCAAACAAAGTTGGGTTTATCAGGCTGCTAGGGAGGTGGAAGGTTGAATTGCTAAGCTAGTGAGCTCAATCACATAGCTATGAACACCTGCACCAAATCTGGCTTGACTTGTACACATCTACACACCCAACATAAGGAAGCATCCCCTTCTCTGCTACACAGTCCCTCAGGATATGCCTTCCAGTGCTATTCATGGTGTGCAAAGAAGAAAACCAACCCCTCTAGATGTGTCTATGATGTTCCTTCATACACTAGGTTTATCAAGCTAGTTCAGACCCAATTCCACTCCCAACCAGTTCAAATCAAGCAAAATATGCACACACAACAAGATACAAAATCATGGGTTTGAGGAAAAACATTTTTCAACAAAAAACGTAAACGACAATTGGGTAAAACAACCCCTTGATAGAAACTTGATTTCCAAAATCGTTCTATGGCTTCGCATGGGCAAAAACGAGTCCCTCAGTCCCTAAATTCGTGGCTATGTCCCCCATTGGTTGTACAACACTGAAAACATGAAATTCCCCAACCGTGGAGATGTGGAAACAACACAAAAATGCTCAGGAGTGATCCCAGCCACTGAACATTAACAAAAACACTTCCCAACCATGGGAAAAATGAAGAACATTGCAAAAAATGTGAATGCAAAATGCTAGGAGCCCCAAAAACATGGGGAAGACAACAACGTGAATGCATGAGGGAATGGGCATCATTTTTGGGCAATAACTTACCCCATAAGTCAAAATCGTGTTTCCCAAAAATTGATGGCTTCTCTAATTCGAATTTGGGCTACCATACCTTGCCCATCCCATGCAATAACTAACTCAACCAATTTATGGCAGTGATAAATGATTGGGTGAATATGACAAGAAATGGGTAGTTGATAGTTTTGATGGGTTCTCCCTTTGACATTTGGCTTTTCCCCATTGGCTCAAAGGTTTGAATATCTCCCCCCCCCTTATCCTTAGGAAATCATGCCCCCATCTCTTATAATGTTGCATTGACATAGCTGGTTGTGGGTTTTTAATTAAATTGCATCTTTACATGATGTCCAAAATTATAATGTGCTGACTAGCACAAAATACCATCGGCATCGATTTTAATCGCTGAAACATAAAAGGATAAATCAATGGTGGGGCTTTTGCCTTTAGCTCCACACCATGATTAATTACAATATTTACATCATATACATTTAATGCAAACGGGGTCAAAACCGGGGTGTTACAACAAGCCAAGCTCCCCAAATCATAAGAACTTGTAGAGCACTATGGGCCTTAAAAGCATAATTGTTCAACCATTTTTGAAGTGCAGAGTTATTCTTGTCTCCTTCCCATATAAAATGAATACCAATTACCGGAGTCACATATATGCACCTTCCAATCATATATGGACAACTATTGAACATATGATTGACAAATCCACCTTCAAGTATGCAAGGAGAACATCTACTTGGGCTTGCTCCAAATTTCATAATAAGATTCTCCCATACTAGGACTTTTCCTGCCAATGATAGCCACATGAATAGTTTAGCCTTGAGAGGATAGTTAAAATTCCAAATTTGCATATTCCACCAATCAATTGCAGGATGATCTTCTTCTTCTTGGATAACATGATAACCCATATTTGGACATTTTTAGTCCATAAAAGGGAATTCTCCTCCTCCACTAGTATGATATGACTATCCTTCAAAGATTTAATATAGCAATCCCAATATACTTTTCCATCGTCTCAAACTCCATAACATCGGAGGGTAACCATGATTGATGTAGAGGAGTAGAATTAAGATGAGCATGAATATGATACAGGGAACAAAAAAAACAAAAAAAACCTTTGTCAATAAGAGATTCAACCATATGATCGGGCAGTCTGTGTGCATTCTTGCAGCCAATCCATGAATCAAGACCAATTATAATACTTCTACCATTACCTACCTCACACAACAAATAATCACCAATAACATCAAAGGCTAAGAGATGGCCCTTCCACATAATAGATACAAGTGAGGGTATTTACTCTATTATTTTTGTTTAGTATATATATTTAATATCAATAATATAAAAGTTTGGATTGACATTTGGGCAGATCTTTAAAATTAGTGGTTAATAACAACACCCACTTGGGTTTAAGTCCTGCAAATAGTGAAACTAAGGATCCCCACCTCCAATTTGTGGATGAAACCATGTTGCTCGCTAAAGATTCAATTATGGAGGACCGAAGCCTAAAGGCTTTGCTTTCTTCTTTCCTCACTGCTTACGACCTTTTCCTCAATAATGAAAAAATTGAAATCTTTTCCTTGAACACTCCAATCATAATGCAAATACGCATAGTGAGACTTCTATATTTTAGAAAAGGTTCACCGCAGTCGACATACCTAGGGACTCCCCTCATTATGACCTCAGTTGGGCATAATACATTGAGGCAACTCATAAGCAAAATGGAGAAACAACTCTCTAACTAGTCCTTTCGTTCTCTTAACATTGAAGGTCGTTTAGTGCTTCTAAATTATGTCCTTAGAAGCATGGGGGAAAAGCTGTTCTCTATATTTGTTGTTCCAAAAAGAAATCCTGAATGAAATCAAATCATTGCAAAGAGCATTTCTCTAGGGAGGGAAAAAGGAAAAGAACGAAAATGGACCATGGCTGCCTAGGGAAAAGTCTACAATCCAAAACTTTTGGGAGGCATGGGCACAAGGGACCCAAAAACTGAAAATAAAGTGATGAATGCCAAAATGTGGTGGAGGTGGTTAACTTCACCAGAAGCTCTTTGGGATAAAATACAGAAGAAAAAATATGCCACAAGAATTGATGACCAAAACCCCATCAGAATGCAGGACAACCATAGTGGATCTTTGATTTGGAAGGTCGCATGGAAAAATCGTCAAATCATCCAGGAACATGCCTTTTAGGAAATATGTGATGTCCAAACTACCCTTTTATGGGATGATGCGTTAAAACAAAGGGGAAAACTTGGTGGGCTTGATTCCATACAACCTCTCCAACATATCACTCTTTCCTTAAACAAATTTTGGGTCTTGCATTTTTTGGGACATGGGGTCAAATGAACTGCACTGACGTAATTGGCAAGTAGAACGGGAATGGTTCAACTGCATTAAGGAGGGGTCGTGGAACCTTTTTTGAACGATCTCCAATCTTGTAAAATCACCCTCCAAGGTGGGAAGGATATCTTACATTGGGGGCAATAGAACAAAGGAACATTCAACATAAAGGAGGCATATTCAATCTTAGAAGATTGCATATGGGATCACCAAGACAACATATGGGCCAAGATATGGAAACAAAACCTTTGGCCAAAAGTCTCAATGTTCCTTTGGCTGGTAGCATGGAAGAAAATCCTCACCATGGATCGAATTCTCAAACAAGGTTTTAAAGGTCCCTCAATGTGTTATCTATATAGATATGGAGCTGAGGACTCTAAGGACCTCTTAAACTCATGTGCCATGAGCCAACAACTTTGGGATAAGAGGGAAATGCCCTTCAGACAAACACATCACAATGTCACCAACATCAAAGAAACCCTTGCTAATTGGAGAAAGCAAATATCTAGTAACAACATCATAAATAGGTCCTAGCAACTCTTCCCTAGCTTCTTGATTTGTGAGAAAGAAACAAAAGGATCTTCAACAACACAAGCTTGTCCAACCATCAAATCTGGAATAATATCGAATTGGATATTCAAGAAAAAACCTTTCTTCCAAATGGGAAGCTAGATACTAGGATGACTCCCCCCTGGATAAAGACATCTTCAAGGTCTGGAACCTTGTTCAGATTTCATAATCTCACAATGGTCCATGCAAGCAGAATGAACCAGACAACCTGAAAGATTAGATCCCCTTGGACTTCGAGTTCATCAATTTAAACTTTGACGGAGCTAGAAGAGGCAACCCAGGACTAGCGGGTTATGAAGGAGCCTTCAAGGATCATACAAGCAAGATTCTTTAGAATTTTGCTGGTTCACTAGGAGTGGAACGTATTAATGCAACGAAGCTATTTTCCATGCTAAAAGGAATCATCATAGCCAAAGAGGAACACTACAATAGGTTAGTGGTGGAGGGAGATTCAAAATTAATGATATAGATCTTGTCATAAACAAATATTTATCCTAGTTGGAGGCTAGCCTCTAAAATGGAGGCTTTAGCTGCAAATCTTGATAACTCCCTAGCAATCATTCCCCACCATGTCATGAGGGAGACCGCAACCACATCAATCAAAAGGACAATGCCCCCCATGGTTGGTGTTACCATCATGGCCAAGCAAGAGGGAATGAGTGATGGGTGTGCATCCATCCGGTCCCATACATGCAGGGAAGCGCGTGGCATTCAGGGCATGAATGTCATTACATATCGATGACTCCTCGTCATTTCAAATTACGCTTTGAGGTACGATCTCAATGATAGTGTCGGGTACCAAGATGTATTATTTGTCCTTCTTCATGTGCAAGCCTTTAATGGCCACCCTAGGTAGCTCTTGTAATGATTTTGGAAGGATAACCAAAACTATGTAAAGGCCTGGGTGACTATATCGTCGATGCATGTTGTTGCTTGTGGAGGCGACCTGGGAAAGACTATCTACCATTGAAGGGGTGCGAATTGCGGGCTTACAAGTTAACTGGTCCACTCTTTAGATGCTTAAAGGTCAGAGCAGGGCTCTCCTCCTAGGGCCTGGAATAATGGGTTGAACAAAATCCACCAGCAAATGAACAATTCATGGTCCCAAGAGAACTCATATGTCGTGAGCTCTTAAAGAATTGGGGAAAGTGCAAGGATTCTTTGAGCAGGAGCTCCATCCTATGACTAGGGCTCAGGTGGAATGTTTAGAGAGGATATTGCAGAGAGGAAACATGCCTCTGGATGTAGTGCAGTTGACTCAGAATTTTGGTGTGTTTGCGAAGGTCTTGGGGTATGCTCGTACCCGAGAAACCCATCACACTAAAAATTTGACCATATTTTGGATTGTCAAATGCCTTATGAGTATGGCGATGGATGCCTGTATTGAAGGGAATTTGAATGAAAATTCAAGCGATGTAATATCCCCAAGTGATAAACTTTATTTGTAATATTTTTTAAAAGACTATTTTATTTTGAATGTGATTAGCAAACCTGGAGTATGCCAATCGGTCCTTGGAGGACACATGTAATTGAAACATTATGCTTGTAATAAAAATCTGAATGATAGGGACAACCATGTTGAATGAGGAAGTTATGCATGCGAGAGTGGGGGACGTGAAGGGTCACTCTCAGGGAAGTTGCACTAGGCGTGGGAATGCCAGTATGGCACTGGACCCACCCTGGGGAATCAAAGAGGTAGTGGAGCGGAAATTCCTGGGGGGAATTGGCCGTGAGCTGCAAAAGACCTAGGAAAAACAAAAAAAACTATAAAGAAGAAGCATATGCTAGGAGGCAAGATGCCACTGAGTATGCTAGAACAAGGAATAGTTGTCGTGTGAGCATTCTGTATTAGGCAAGTGATTTCTCTTTGAAGAACTGGACTGAGTTTGACTGTCACCACTCTCGGCATGCACAGTTTAGCTCAGGGGTGATTGAGGACAGAGTGATCTGTGCCTAATCTACAGTTGGGTGGAATGTGGTTGTTCCCTTTTCATTGTGGCTCGTTTTAAAACAAGTTCCATTACTAAGTATTGTTTTATGCAAACCTATAGAGCTCAGTGTATGTTTGGTTATGTTAAAAATGTGTTTTAATATCAATGAAATGATGAAATATTAGCTTAGATTTACTGATGCGAATGACGCTTATGCACTAGTGTGCTCATACAATGTTTGAAATGATTGTGCCTTGCATTTGGTAAAAATGGCAACCCAAGTGGTGGATTGTCGTTATGTACAGAGTTATTTGCCTACTGCATGAATTTTGTGATTGATGAGCTTAGGGCGCGTCGGTGGATGTTTGAATGTATGTTTTTCCATGTTGTTGTAATGATAAGAGAATGCCTTAGGTTGCTAATGAAAGTATCATTGTTAAATGGGTGTGTGTGCTCATATAAGTGTTCTATGGTTGTTCTTAAACTCTGCAATGTTTGCTTACAAGCGTACTGTGCTTGTGATGCCATACCCATTGTATACAGTCTTTAGATAGCCTGATACATGGGTTAATCGGCCATAACTTTAGTCAAACTGCTAAGTTTAACCAGCCCGGCCTATGATCCATCCAACGCTTGATGAAGAGCGGACTTCAAGTTTGTGATGAACCAGATTTCACAAGAATTCTGCGTCCAACCTTTGCTGTTAACTCACCCTCTAGTTAGATCAGCGGAATCCTAGAGGACCGTCAGATTTAGATCGATGGTAGACCCTAAATACCATAAGGCAAATTTTATAAAAGTTCTGCGCACACTAAGAGTTTATTAATCTGTGCTTGTTGAATCAGCAAAATCACCTAGTGCCGTTGATCCTTCTTCGCCCAAATCCAAACCGTTGAAATATGCGGCCGTTTTAAACCATCATGCTCTATAAAGTGACTTGCTTACCTCCAATATTCGAGCGCGATATCCAATGGGGAGGGGACACGCCATTTACGCATATTTCCTATCGGACACAACAAACTTTTATTTATCCACGCTAGTTCTCCTAACGAAATCGTTGTTGGCCGTTGATCTCCTCCAAAACCTATCTCTGACGTTGATCATAAAGGTGCTTTGTCCACGATCACTTCTGGTTCTTAGTGCTTAGCTTAGGCGTTATCTCGTTCAACGGATTTATTATCGATCGTTGATTTGATGATCTTGACCTTAGATCTATCAAAGACGTATGTTCTTTACACTCTGTGATCTTCGCCGAAATTGATCATTGGAAGGATCAATTCCCCCTGCAACCCGAAGCTTGTCGTTTCTTTGCCATGGATTAGAGTTTATCTATCAAGAAGGCTTATAACATTGTTGATACCCTGCTTTGAGTTTTGTCATTCTCAGGGGGAGGTACTCTTGGACTGTTGGGAATGGTTATGACTGAATGGAATGCACCTGCTCTGTCTTTCAATCCGCTGTAACTAGTAGGATTGTTTTAGTTATGGAAAGAGCTAAAAATTCTAAGGCAAACGTATGGTTTCCGCCATGGGAGTCCGCAGCAAAAGGCGGAAGCCGGGAGGCAGAAATCAGAAGGAGAAACAAGGTTGAGTGTGGCTTTCCACGATCTAGAGTCCGTATGCGAAAGGCAAAAAGCGGAAGGTGAATAAACGACTTTGTCATTTGACAAGTTTCTGATTCCCATAGTCTGCAGTGGAAGGCAGAGATGTGGATAAATGACTTCGTCGTTTGTCAAGTTTTCGATTCCCGTAATTCACAGTAGAAGGCGAAAAACGGAAGTATGGATGGACGATTTCATTGCGTGTTAAGTTTCCAAGTTCCATAGTTCGCAGCGAAAGGCGAAAGGCATAAGTGTGGATGGATGATTTTGTCACATGTTAGGTTCTGATGTCCGCAGCGGAAGGCAGAATGCAGATGGTAGAAGTGTGGATAAAATATTTCGTTGGATGTTAGGTCTTTTATTCTCGAAGTTCGTAGAGGAAGGCAGAAGGGAGGAAAGCGAAAGTTGGGAAAGCCATTTTAAGTGTGGAAGGCTGAATTGTTCTTGCGGATTTTCATGTTGGTTATTTTTTAATAAAAACTTAAGGATGAATGTTTACGAAGGTTATAGCTAAAATTCATGTGAAAGAAATTATGTTTGTGTTTTTTATATATATGCATTTTGTAGTTTATATGGGTATGTTACATATGGTACCAGAGCCACAGGTTTCAAGCCTGTCACCCTTTGGGGAAAATCTAGTTCCGTTGCACTATTAAAAATTCCTTGTTCTAAACATTTTTTTTGTTGGAATGTTTTGTGTATGAATGGGGGAATTGTTTTGTAATAGGACACGGTGATGGCCTCACAAAATGAACATGGGTACCTACCTGAAGAAGGTACACCGGTACCTCACCCAACGAAGCCAGAACTAGAGCGTTTTGAAGCTATCTAGGTACTTGAAACCGTGAAGAATCTGATAGTGGAATTATAGAGCTTCAA
Organism: Pseudotsuga menziesii; assembly: GCA_001517045.1. Taxonomy (NCBI): domain Eukaryota; kingdom Viridiplantae; phylum Streptophyta; class Pinopsida; order Pinales; family Pinaceae; genus Pseudotsuga; species Pseudotsuga menziesii. The sequence continues at coordinate 847,731 of LPNX010348769.1, forward strand.
AGCAGAAAATGAATAGCTGAAAAAGAACAGGAGCTCAATGAAATATTATTGCAAAGCTTGCAGGAGAGGAACAATGGGGAAAAACCACCAGCAGAAGCAGGGAGGGACCCGAAAGTAGGGGAGAGTGTTGAAAGAAAAGATAGTTCCTCCTAGGAAACTCAAAAACCTGGGAATCAAGTCCGGACAACAGGTAAGAAAAAATGTGGACCACCTGGAAGGAGAATCAAGAAAATAAAAGCCACCAATTTTGACGGGGAATCAAGGACTAGAGAAGAAGCAAAATTTTGGTTGCTGGATATTAAAAAGTACTTTCAGATATACAACTACTCCAGCAACATGAAGGTAAGGATGGCAGTTTATAACCTGAAAGGAAAGGCCAATATTTGGTGGGAGGACCTAAAGATATCCCATGGTTTAAAAGATAAGAACCTGGAATGGGTAGAGTTTAAGAAACTCTTCAAGAAGTAGTATTTGTTAGAAAGCTATTATGAAAGGAAGACCAAGGAATTCTATGAATTGAAACTTGGTCAAATGACCATGGAGGACCTCATCAATAAATTTGTAGAGCTACTACGTTTTGTGCCATACATTAAAGAAGAAAAGGTAAAAGTCCAATGATTCTTACGCTGCTTGCCACAGTCCTACAAAGATAGCATTGAATTTGATAACCCTAAGACTCTGGATGAAGTGTTAAGAAAATCAAGGCTATGTTTTGAGTAGTATAAACAAAGGAATGATCTCTCTAAATCCTGGAAGGACAAGAAGCAAGAAAATTTTAACCAGTGGAAGAAGGGCTTCCAGCCACCACCTTTCAGGAACATGTCGAGGAATCCTCAAGGGACTCCCTACAACATAGATGGACAGTTTCAGTGTAAGGACAATAAAACTGTGCACCTTGGACCTAAAGGGGCTGCTGGAACCCAAAAGGAACCTCTGAAGTGTTGGGAATGCGAAGCTCCCTACTTACGAAGGAACTGCCCACCCCTCAGTGAATCCAACAAGACTATACAAAACACGCAAGAATATTCCATTGTGGGGGAAATTGGAAAAATCTTCCACCGGATTAACGCAATTGTTGAAGATCGACATGTAGATCATCAATCTGAAAACGTAGAGATTGAAGGTACAATCACTCCTAAAATGATGGAGATTTGTTAGCTCACCAAGGTAAGGCATGCAAGGCCCTGGTCAGTCCAGCTGGCCACTGGAGAAAAAAGGAAGGTAACATAGTTTGTTGCTAATTGTGAAATTTCAATATGGGATCATGTAACTAGGATCAATTTGAATGTGTTGCCTTTAGGGTCATATGACATGATTATTGGCATGGACTGGTTAGAAAAGTATAAAGTAGTACTAAATTGCTTTGATAAAACCTTTACATATGTAGCTGAAGATAAAATTGTTAGGAAGGTAAATGGTTTTAGCAAGCCTATTTCTTTAAGGAAGATATTTGCCTTGCAATTAAGGAAGTGTTTGAGGAAGGGCTGTAAGTTCTATGCTGTAAAGATTGCTAACCTACTCCTTAATGAACACCCAACATTTGTAAGGGACCACCAAGTTTTAAGGGAATTCATGGAGGTGTTCCCATAGGAGATACCTAGACTGCCCCCTCCACGAGAAATAGATTTCTCCATTGAGGTTATACCTAGGTGTGCTCCAGTATCCAAAGTACCTTATCGAATGAGTATCCCCAAGTTAACAAAATTGAAAATCCAATTACAAGAACTACTAGATAGGGGTTATATTAGGCCTACTGTATCACCTTGGGGAGCCCTGGTTTTATTTGTTAAGAAGAAGGATGGGACCTTAAGACTATGCATAGACTACAAACAATTACATTAAATGACCATTAAAAACAAGTATCCTTTGCCTTGGATTAATGACTTGTTTGATCAAGTAGGGGGAGCAAAAGTATTCTCCAAGTTGGATTTGAGGTCTCGTTACCACCAGATCAGGATTAAGGAAGAATATGTTAACAAAATAGCCTTTAGGACCCAATATGGGCATTACGAATTCGTAGTAATTCCTTTCGGCTTGACCAATTCCCCTGATACATTTATGTGTTTGATGAATAACATATTTAACAAGTACTTGGACCAATTCATGTTGATTTTCATTGATGATATCCTGATCTACTCAAGGACAGAAGAAGAACATCAACAACACTTGAAAATCGTACTACAAACCCTAAGAGACCACCAGTTGTATGCTAAATTAGAGAAGTGTGAATTCTTCAAGAAAGAAATTCAGTACTTAGGACATTGCATCTCAGAAAAAGGGATTGTGGTAGATCCACATAAGATAAAAGCAATTATGGAATGGCCTGTGCCTAAGGACGTCGCTGACATTCGATCTTTCACGGGACTCACCCGATACTACAAGAGGTTCATCCAAGAGTTCTCATGGATAGCCTATCCTATTACTTCCTTACAAAGGAAGGGAGTAAAGTTTGTATTGTCTGTGAAGTGTGAGGAGACCTTTAAAAAAATTAAAAAGGTTGTTGACCACGGCCCTGATCTTGAAGGTGGATGACCCCTATAAAGACTACACAGTATGTACTGATGATAACAAGGAGGGATTGGGGGGAATACTATCTCAAGAAGGGCATGTGGTATGTAACGAATCTCACAAGTTGAAGGATCATGAACAAATTTATGTAGTGCATGACCTAGAATTGGCAACAGTAGTACATGCCTTAAAGATGTGGCGTCACTCACTGTTAGGGAAAAATTTCTTTTATTGACAGATAACACCTACATGAAGGATTTGTTTACTTGGCCTGGACTCAATGCTAGACAAGCACGATGGATGGCCTTCTTAAGCGAATTTGACTTTGAAGTGAAGCATATCAAAGGTAAGGAAAATAAAGTGGTTGATGCACTCATCTGAAGAACTCACGAGGTGTATGAGATCACTGTGATTCAACCAGAAGGTGATCTGTTGAGTAGAATAAAAATAGCTAGCATCCATGATGTTGAATATGGGAACCTACTGAATAAACTACGGACAGAAGAGGTAAACTTGAATGGGACAGAATTCAAAGTAGACCAGAAAGGATTAATTTGGTTTAAAAGAAGAATATACATGCCTAATGTTGCAGATTTAAAACTGTTTATTTTGAATGAAATGCACAAGCCTCCTTATGCAGGACACCTTAGTTACCAAAAGATGATAACAACCCTCATGAAGCAATTCTTTTGGCATAATTTGAAGGCAGATCTAGTTGATTACCTGTCTAAATGTTTGGAATGTCAACAGGTGAAGGCTGAACACCAACATCCAACAGGTTTGTTACAACCTTACCAATTCCTGAATGGAAATGGGAGGTAGTATATTTGGATTTTATCACAGGTTTGCCTTTGAATAAAAAAAAACATGAGTCAATTATGGTTGTAGTTGATAAATTAAGCAAGTTTGCTCATTTTATACCTGTGAAATTGAATTATAAGGTTTTCAATGTTGCAGAAATATTCCTGAAGGAGATATTTCGAATTCATGGAGTGCCAAAGATAGTAATTTCTGACTGGGATGTCAAGTTTACATCCAACTTTTGGAATTCATTGTTTACAGGGTTGGAAACCAAGATAAACTTCAGCACTAGCTATCGCCTTGAAACAGATGAGAAAACAGAATGAACAAACCAAGTCATTGAGGACATGTTAAGGATGTATGTCATATAAAGACCCACTAAGTGGGAAGACTATCTGCATCTAGCAGAATTTCTATACAATAATGGCTACCAGGCCTCTGCTAAGATGATTCCATTTAAAATCCTGCATGGATGGGAGTGTACTACCCCTGTTAGTTGGGATTGCCCTGTGGATCGTTTGATGATAGGACCTGAAATGTTGCAAGACATGGAACAAATTGTTCGGGAAGTACAGAAGAATTTGAAGGTGGCACAGGATCGCCAAAAGAGTTATGCTGACTTGAAGAGACAACATAAAGAGTTTTCGGTCGAAAACCATGTTTACCTCCGGGTCAAGCCCAAAAGAGCTTCCTAAAACTGGGAAGGTACACCAAATTAGCACCATGGTTCTATGGACCCTTTCAAGTCTTGGAAAGGATTGGACCCATGGCATACAAGCTGGCTCTTCTAGCACACTTAAGAATTCATAATGTTTTTCATATTTCATTACTAAAGAAATGTGTATATGATTCCACTCACATCATTGATTGGAATGTGATACAGGTGGAACCAGAGGGAAAAATCTAAGTAGAAACTGTGCGCATTCTGGATAGGAAAGAAACTGTTCTTTGGAACTGAGTCGTCGCTTGGGTTAATGTGCAATGGAAGCACTTTAGTCTGGAGGAGGCAACCTTGGCGTTAGAGGATTTCCTGCAAAAGAAGTACCCAGGTATATTCCCAGGAACTATGGAAGACAACTAAGAACACTGTGGACAATGTTACAATAAGAGGGAGAGGATGCAATATCCCCAAGTGATAAACTTTATTTGTAATATTTTATAAAAGACTATTTTATTTTGAATTTGATTGGCGAACTTGGAGTTTTCCAATCGGTCCTTGGAGGACAAATGTCACTGAAACATTATGCTTGTAATAAAAACCTGAATGATAGGGACAACCATGTTGAATGAGGGAGCTATGCATGTGAGAGTGGGGGACGTGAAGGGCCACTCTGAGGGAAGTTGCACTAGGCATGGGAATGCCAGTATGGCGCTAGACCCACCCTAGGGAATCAAAGAGGTAGCGGTTTGGAAATTCATGGTCGAAATTGGTCGTTAGCTGCAAAAGACCTAGGCAAAAAAAAAAACTATAAAGAAGAAGTATATGCTAGGAGGCGAGACGCCGCTGAGTATGCTGGAACAAGGAATACTTGTTGTGTGAGCACTCCATGTTAGGTAAGTGATTTCTCACTGGAGAACTGGACTAAGTTTGACTATCACCACTCTCGGCATGCATAGTTTAGCTCGGGGGTGATTGATGATAGATTGATCTGTGCCTAATCTACAGTTGGCTGGAAAGTGGTTGTTCCCTTTTCATTGTGGCTAGTTTTACAACAAGTTTCATTACTGAGTATTGTTTTCTTCAAACCTATTGAGCTCAAGGTATGTTTGGTTATGTTAAAAATGTGTTTTAATATCAATGGAATGATGAAATATCAGCTTAGATTTACTGATGTGAAAGATGTTTATGAACTGGTGTGCTCATACAATGTTTGAAATGATTGTGCCTTGCATTTGGTAAAAAAGGCAACCAAAGTGGTGGATTGTTGTTATGTACAAAGTTGTTTTCCTACTGCATGAATTCTCTGATTGATGAGCTTAGGGTGCGTTGGTGTATGTATGAATGTATGCTTTTCCATGTTGCTATAATGAGAAGAGAATGCCTTAGGTTACTTATGAAAGTATCGCTGCTAAATGGGTGTGTGTGCTCATATAAGTGTTCTCTGGTTGTTCTTAAATTCTACAATGTTTTCTTAAGAGTGTATTGTGCTTGTGATGCTAGACCTGTTGTATATAGTCTTTGGATAGCCTGATACATGAGTTATTAGGTCCTAACTTTAGCCAAACCACTAAGTTTAACCAACCCGGCCTATGATCCCTCCAACGCTCGACGAAGAGCAGACTTCAAGTCTGCGATGAACCATATTTCACAAGAATTTTGTGTCCAGCCTATGTTGTTAACTCAGCCGCTAGTTAGATCAGCGGGATCCTTGAGGACCGTCAGGTCTGGATCGACGGTGCACCCAAAATACCATACAACGGATTTATAAAAGTTTCATGCAGACCAAGAGTTTATTAATCTGTGCTAGTTGAATTAGCAAAATCACCCACATCCGTTGATCCTTCTTCACCCAAATCCTTGTCGTTGAAATATGCAGCCATTTTAAAACATCGCGCTCCATAAAGTGACTTGTTCACCTCCAATATTCGAGCGCGATATCCAATGGGTAGGGAACACGTCATTTACGCACATTTCCTATCGCGCCCAACAAACTTTTCTTTGTCCGCACTAGTTCTCCCAACGAAATCACTGTCGGACGTTGATCTCCTCCAAAACCTATCTCTGCCATTGATGACAAAGGTGCTTTGTCCACGATCACTTCTGGTTCTTAGTGCTTATCTCGGGCTTTATCTCGTTCAACAGATTTATTCTCGACCGTTGATATGACGATCTTGACCTTAGATCTATCGAATACGTACGTTCTTTACACTTTGTAATCTTCGACAAAATTGATCATTGGAAGGATGAATTTCCCCTGCAACCCAAATCTTATTGTTTCTTTGCTACAAATTAGGGTTTATCAATCAAGCAGGCTTATAACGTTGTTGATGCCCTACTTTGGGTTTTGTCATTCTCAGGGGGAGGTACTCTTGGACAGTTGGGAATGGTTATGACTGAATGGAATGCACCTACTCCATCTTTCAATCCACTGTAACGGGTAGGATTGTTTTAGTTCTAGAAAGAGCCAAAAATTCTAAGACAAACATATGTTTTCCACCCCCGGAGTCTGCAGCGGAAGGCGGGAGGCAAAAATTAGAAAGAGAAATGAGGCCGAGCTTGGCTTTCTATAATCTGGAGTCCATCTATGGAAGGCGGAAGGCAGAAAGTTGAAGGTGAATAAATGACTTCATCATTTGACAAGTTTCCGATTCTCGCAGTCCACAATGGAAGGCATAAATGCGGAAGGAGGAGATGTGGATAAATGACTTCGTCGTTTGTCAAGTTTCCGATTCCCACAGTCCGTAGTGGAAGACGGGAAGGTGGAAGGCATAAAGCGGAAGTATGGATGGACGATTCTGTCGTGTGTTAAGTTTTTGAGTTCCACAGCAGAAGGCGCAAGTGTGGATGTACGATTCCGTCGCATGTTAGGTTTTGATGTCCGTAGCGGAAGGCAGAAATGCGAAATGCAGAAGGAGGAAGCATAGATAAAATATTTCGTCGGATGTTAGGTCTCCGATTCCCGAAGTCCACAATGGAAGGTGGAAGGGCGAAATGCAGAATGCGGAAGTCAGGAAATTCAATTTCAGTGCAGAAGGTTGAATTGTTCTTGCGGATTTTCATGTTGGTTATTTTTTAAGAAAAAATTTAGGATGAATGTTTACGAAGGTTATAGCTAAAATTCATGTGAAAGAGATTATGTTTGAATTTGTTTCATATATACATTTTGCAGGTTATATGGGTATGTTATAGAGCGGGACCTCCCTGTCTGGGTGTATAATGAGTTTGGAGGAAGGGTTATGGGTGTTAGCTTGGGAGCAAAAGTCGATACTACACTCATCAATGCAAAATTGGCTGCCCTGGCCAGGGCATTGATGGGGAAAAATTTCAGCTAACCTTTGCCCAACAAGCTGGATGACACTCAGCTTCTGTTTCGACGATGCCTAGAGACTGTTCAACAAGCAACCAAGCATGAAAACATAGGTGTTGGTCCTTCACATGTTTTACTTTCTGATGATGATTAATTGGTGTCTTTGATTAGAGAACTTAAAAAAAATGGTGCTATGTAGAAAACTTTGTTATTTAAAAAAAAAGTTCTATGGGCATAACACCTAGTCAGTGGGGGATTCATACTCAAGTTATTTCAATTGGAAAATTCCAGTTAGAGATTGTTAGGCGGGGGGCTTCTTTTAGCAATCAGGAAGTAGTTTTGTTTAGATCTTATAGTTTTAAACTCTTGATATGTTGGGGACATCAATGGATATGCTCTATAAATATTTATAGTTTTTGAATTAATATAATATACGAACTTTACAACAACAACAACAAAGTGTGGATTGTACAAGAAAAATGATCCACGAATAATAAAGTGTAATTCAAAAGAATTTAGATATTAGTGAGATATCAAAACCACTTTGTCTTTTTACTTGCACAAAACTCAATAAATTAAATTAAACAATTTGGATCATTTTTATGACTTGTTTTGTAATAATATTCCTTAAAATCCAATCGAAATGGTTGGAATAATAGATATAAGGTGTTGATATTACACCATCGAAGCGTAACATGGGTTTTCGAGGGTGTTGAATCTATTTTTACAATAAAAAAATAGATTATAAATAATGAAAAGCTGTGACATGACAAAAAATTAGATTTCCAAATTCTATCAATATTGATAAAAAAGTCAAAACTATCTAATCTTTAAACAACTACATAAACTATTTTTTTTAACCAAAACGATTAATATTTATTTTTATTGATAAAGAATTGGTTGGGTCTTCACCCAATTACATTTGTTTTGAAATAAGCAGTTCCTCGAATCCAAAACGTATCACAAGATTAAGGAATGGGATGCATCGAACAAGGACCTTCATTCAAACTTATCATTCCTGGAGGACGAAGGCAGTCCCGATTTGCTTTGTAATCTGCCAGCTTATTCAGATCATGAAGATTGTGATAAGAGGTAACAAAAGCACAATCTATCAAAATTAAATGCAACCTTTACATGGTCACGTTCAAATAGAGGTTGTTGAACTTTTAATCAGAGTTTAAAACTTTTATGATGATTTCAGAGTCTCCAAATATTTGAATGTTGTTATGTCCCGTTGCCTTTGCAAGTTGACATGCTTTTAGAAGTGCATATAATTATGCTTGGTTATTTGTAAGTTGTCCTACTCCCCAGCTGAAGCTTGTTTCTAACTTTCCTCCTGGGTATAAAATCAGTCCCCCTGCCCCTGTTTTCCCCGTATTTCCTTTTGACCTCCATCAAAGAAAGATTGAGACTTTAATTTTCATTTGCCACCATTCTGAAAATTCCTTTTCCGAAATTTTAACCTGCCAAATTGGTTTAATAACAGGCCTACTCCAACCAACTGATTTTTATCCGCTTGTAGTGATCCAAGCCATTTATGCTTTGCTTCTAGTTTAATTTCATCAATTTGAGAATTTCCCACTACTTCCAAAAGAAAAGCCTTAGCTTTTATTGCTACAATTTCTGGTTTCGAGACTTTGCTGTTAAAAATCGAATCATTTCTTGCCAACCAAATTTTCCACCATAAAAATTTTGGAATGGCTTGCCATATTTTCCTCCATTCATGACTGGTTGGAAGAGTGCCAAGATACCTTGATTGCCAGTTTTTATAAAGAACGACAGGTTCAGAATTTAAAGGAACAAAAGAATAAGGCAACCCATGCAAGAAATGTGCCCAAACTTCCTGACCAAAAATGCATCCAACAAAGATATGGGCTGAAGTCTTGGCAGCTTGAAGACAAAAACAACATCTAAAAGGTCCTAAGAAACCTCTTTTTAAGAAATTTTCTTCCGTTAAAACTTTTTGGTGCATAAGAATCTAGGTAAAGAAATTTACTTTTAGAATGCTAGGAGAATTCCAAAGCAACTTCCAGAAGGCTGCATTGAGTGAACCAGAGGAGGGCAACGATGTGATCTGCGTTGAAGACTGCAAAACCCTGAAGCCGTCAGCAGCAGAGTATAAACGAGAGGGGCCCCATCCGAATGCGTCCTTACATGATAAATGGATGGGTTCCAGTCCAGACAGTTTTTCCAGCAGCGAGTTCTGTTGTGCAAGTAGAATTGGATGGTCACGATCTGACAATTTTAGAAAGGACCATGCATCCCAGTTTCCTTTTCTATCGCAAGAAATAATATATGACAGTCTTAAGATGCCTTTGTTAACCAACCAGAGCTTAATCTCATTGAGAGATACATCAGAATTTAGAGGAGTGTTTCCTTTTATTTTGTCATCCCACAAAAAAGTATGTCTGCCATTTCCTGCAATACGATAAAGATGTGCAGTAAAAAATTTGAGACCTCTTCTACATAAATTCCAAGTAATAGAACCTTTAGGAGTATTTTCCATTTGTAGATTTCTTAGAGTTCCTCCATGAAGATATTTTTCCATAAAATTTGACTAACCGGATGCTTTTTATTAAAGAATAACTACCATAGCAATTTGCCTCCCATAGCAAGATTATCCAATACTGGATCTCTAATTTGCAGTCCACCTTCAAGAACAGGTCTTTTTACAATTTCCCATTTAACCAGATGCATACGATTCTGATTTCTTTTTCCACCTCTCCATAGGAAGTCTCTGATCAACTTAGATATCTGATCCATAATCGCTTTTGGAGCCAGGAGAAGAGATGATTGGTAAATAGGAAGAGCTGAGAGAATTGACTTAATCAAAATAAGCTTCCTTGCATTCGTGAGCCAGTGGCCACCCCACGAGGAAATATTTTCTTTTATCTTGCTAATGATTTCCAACCTGAGATAAGGGTTGTTTAGTACCAAGGTTAATGGAAGACCCAAATATTTAACCTTGTCCCAACAAGCATATCCTTCAAAACCCAGAATCTGTGAAATATTTGCAACTGTCGATTGATCTACATTCCAACCATACACGTCACTCTTACGGTTGTTAATAAGTGCCCCCGAAATAATACAAAAATGATGCATATTTTCTGAAAAAACTCTTGCCATTTTTAATGAAGCCCCTCCCAAAAGCAAAGTATCATCCGCAAAGAGGGCATGGCTAATAGCTTCAACTCCAACTGCTGAAGTTATGTCCGGAATGATCCCATCATTTTTTCCTGCTGTTTACTTTCTACTGAAAGAATCATCCATAAGAATGTACAAAAACGGCGAGAGAGGACAGCCCCGACGAAGACCCCTGGTAGCCTGACAACAGTTTGTTGGTATGCCATTTACTAATGGCGCTATCCAAAGTTTATCAATACAAGCTTTTATCAAATTTATAAAGGCAGGGCTAAATCCAAAAGAACAGAGAACTGAGTAAATAAAGGAAAGCTTTACCCTGTTAAAGGAATTTTCCATGTCGAGTTTAATTAGCACGCCCTTCTCCTTCCTTTGAAAGTTGGAATCCATGGCTTCCTGAACTTGAATTACATTGTCCAGAATATGTCTCCCTTTTACAAACCTGCCTTGAAGAGGAGAAATCAACTTCCCATGCAGAGGTTTGATCCTGTTAGTTAAGAGTTTAGAGTAGATTTTATAAGATGCATTACAAAGTGAAATAGGTTTGAATCGATCAAAAGTAGAAGGATTGACTTCTTTAGGAATTAATGCAAGTAATGTGGAATTTGTGCATCCACCCTTTTGGCTTTTAACTGAAATTCTTTTATCGTCTGGAGTAAATCTTTCCTGATAACAATCCAACAAACTCGATAAAAATGAAAGGAAAAATCGTTAGGGCCTGGGGCTTTATCTAGCTCCATATACCATATAACATCAATAATTTCTTGCTCTAAAAAGGCTTCATTAACTCAACATTTTCTTCCTCACTCACCATAAAAGGAATGTTGGACAAAAAATCAGAGGTTAAATTTGAATCAGAGGAGCTATCTTCCCTAAATAGGTTCTGAAATTGAGAGTACTAAGCAAGTGTTTGATAGAATGTTAACATTTCCAATCCAAATCTTCATGTGAAATCCATCTTGTGACTTGGTTCCTTCAAAGTTGGGCATATGCTGTCTTTGTTTCGAATGGTAGGTAAATAATTGTTTTTGGGACTTGTCATTAGGTCGTGGAGGACAAGTTGAGAAATTTAGATCGACAACCCCTTTCTTCTTACCAATCCGCCTTTGCAAAGCAATTGTTCTTCATGCTCTAGGATTTGTACATGATTCCTTTGCAAGGCATGCATATGATATGCCTCATGACACATCATGGGAAAATATATTTGTGTTCATTAACCAAGAGCCATCCAAACCAAGAATTAGTTAATATAAGAGACCGCTCTCATTAATAGTGAAAGCAAATTCACAATTTCAAAAGCCACGCTATTTATCATCAAGCCAGAGTCCGACCAACAACCAAAAAGCTACATGGCAAATAAGCCCATGCACGAGCCATGGATAATACTAGCATGCAAAGCATATCTCATTCACTTATTTAGGTATCCATCTCCTTCACTTTTATTACATATTAATTGAATAATATTTTATTAACAATTAAACATAAGTTTATAAATGATAATAATTACATAACATAGTATAATAAAAAATTTTAATTGAAGTTACCAAATGATAAAATAATACATTTAATTCATTTAAAAAAAACATATTACAAATCATTCCAAAAATATTTTTAAAAATTCATATAACAAATCAAAATTAAAGTACTTTCTTCTTTTGAGAGAAAATAATATCTTTTCAAAAAAATAAATTGATTGTGTATAAAAAGAGAAACTATGAAAATAACAAATTAGTATTTCAATAGTATTTTGCTTAATAACAAATCTGACTTTAATTGTGAATTGGAATAATGTGTATGAATTTGTATGTACAAAACTCATTCTTTTAATCTTCAAGGGAATGTGGGACACGTAGAAAAAAATTAAAAAATATCTTTCTTATTTACAACGATGAAAATACAAGAATTTAAATATTATTTGTTACTAAATATACACTTCTCTTTGCTTGTCGATCCTTAATCCTCACTGGGAATGTGGGAAGGATATATAATAGAAAAATTCAAATCTAGTTAAAAAGATAGAAACAAAAGATTATATATATATTCAAAAATACAGTAGGAATAATATACGAAACACGAATTTATAAACTCAGTTGTTAATTTCATAAACATTGCGGTAATGAGAGCATATTTATGCTAAGGTAGAGCTTGAGAGTGATATTGACTCTGTATGGACTGAAATGTAAGGCCGAACCCAAAATGCAACATTTGTGAAACCATAGGAAACATAAAATCATGAAATTAACATGGCATTTGGAAAGACGCGTGATACAGATGTAGCGTTCGTATAATACTTAGAACACCTTTATAATAAAAAAAGCCCATAGCTATGATGGTCTAATGCACCCTACTTCATCATGTGTGAAGTCATATCCCCTACACCCCAAACTATCATAACCTTTGTATCACCACCTCACTTGGAATATAGGCGAATCTTGTCAAGGAGAAGTTCCACTTATGTAAAACTAGAGCATTTGAAGCCATTAGTCTCATTCACATCGTCATTCACATGAAGCTCTCGTTCTCTATGTTGTCAATTCCGATCTCCAATCACTTGCATTGGAGAGAGCGCTTGGTATATGCATTACCACATGGTGTACATGTCTTCCTCCATCTCTCATCACTATTATTTCATTTAGGGAAAAATATAATATAATAATTGATTAAGATATATTTAATCAAATTTGAATATATATATATATATAATTGTCCACTCGGCGTAGCTCGGGTGGTTGGAAGATTTGGTTATTGCGCTCTCTACCTGGGTTTGAATCTTGTTGGGGACATTTGCTCCTTGGGACCCCTTGTATGTAATGAAATATTAGGCTGGTGAGTCGTTTATCGTGATTAATGATACCTAAGTTCATGTATACTTGCCTAGTGAGTATAAGATATTTTCCCGAGTGAACGTAGCCATGGTATTAAATTGGGCTTCCATGGTGAACCACTTTAAATATATAATAATAATAATAAAATTTAAATTTTATAAAATAATGCTAAATTAATTATATTTTATATAAAATATTCGAATTAAATATATTATTATGAATAAATAAATAAAAAACATTACATCAATAAAGTAACTAATAATATATATATATATATATATATATATATATATATATAGAGTATGTTCAAAGTCTAATCTATTGATTCAAAATAATAGTTCATGCNGCTAGCAGTTCTATGAACTGAGTGTAGCAGAATATAGTTTAAAGCCTGCCTCTCTTGGGAAAACAAGCTTTTAACATCAAACATATCCTCCATATAATAGCGAAAACAAATCAAACTGAGAACATATTAAGTAGTATTGAAACAAAAAATACTGAGTTTTGCTACTGCAAAATAACTGTGAAAACAAGACCCAGTTTGACCATATAAAATAAACAAAACCCTAGAAACTTGAATTCAATGCTTGGGAAGCTTCTCCTCCTTAATGAGGACACCAGAGCTGCAACCAATCTGTGAGTGCGCTTATGGTCCACTTCAGTTAGGGAGGCATGAGGGTTGAAAGAAGTATGGCCTCCATCTTTTCTAGGGCTTTTGGAGTCGCTGCTAGTGTCCTCCTCGCTGCTCATTTAGTTGGTGTTGGAGGGTTTCTTCTTGATTGGGAGCAGTGCAGTTTTCTTGTAATCCACGACTATAGTGGTGGCAGATTTTCCCTGATGAGTTACAGAGACAATCCTCAGAGGGGGAGGTGGCATTTGCTCAGTATCAATAGGATCCTTAAGAGGAATCGAGGAAGACACCGGAGGATCGGTCTTGGTACAAATAAGATGAAGGATGAGCTTAGACAGGAGGTTCCTCACCACCCAGAAGTTACGTCTACGCAGAATCGTCTTGTTAACCGCGGAGGGGGAGCCCAGAAGTTCGTCCTCCCAATCGTTCATAAACTGGCCCAGATGGTCCAGAATTTCGACATCAAAACCATCAATGTTTACAATTGCAGAGAGCGTCTTGGCCATTTCGTTAACATTTTCGTGTCCTGCATGCCCACAACGTGGGGTGGCTTGCAGTCTGCAAGACATTTTGAGATGAACCGAAGACACTGAGTGGAGTAGGTACTGGATATTGACGGGGGGAGCAAGAGTCTAAAAATGATGACAAGCACGACCAACAATCACCAGGAGCTCAAAGGAGCTGGCGAGCTTCACTGAATTGTGCGAGGGGAAAGGAATGGAAGGGAAAATGCTAAACACCCAGACCATGTTAAGTCTGTATGAAATGTAAGGATAAAAAAAATCTCTTGGGTTGCCATTAATCTGTAGAGCGGAGTGTAATACATCATGATGATGGGGGTGTCACCTCCCATCGAGAGCCTTAAATGTCCTCATGGTTCAAGAGATGTTGACGTTGTCTGCATTAAAGTCATAATGATGGATAATTTGGGGGGTGGCATCGAGGGACAATTGTGCTTTCGGGATGCTACTCCCACACGTCCTATGTGCCACGTTACCACCTGCATCTAGGTAAGTTAATATTAATAAAAAATAAAAATAGGGATTGTGTGAGCACTCTCAATGTTATGGAATTTTCATAGGAAAGGAAATCTGTGGTGGTAATTTATGTTCTCGATAATTTTAGACCTCGAAGCAGGTCTATCGCCAGGAGAGGCTTCCTTGAAAGTCTTCACGAAGGTAAGCTAGCTCTTTTAATTTTTATTAATATTTGTTTATTAAATGGACAAGGGTTTTGACATTGTCGGTTTTTTCATTAATGAAATTCATTTTCTCAGTTGTTTATTTTATTATTATTGACAATGTATTTTTTAGCTTCTTTTTTAATTATTTAGTTTATTTTAATGTTAAATAATCTCCTTTAATTACTTAAGATCGTTAGTTTTGATTTATTTAAAGTTTCAAATTAATATTTCAAGGTTTATTAATTTAGTATGTTTTTAATTCACAGTTTATTGTTGTGTAAGGTTTTTAGATACAATTGTTTTTATTAATTAGTTAGGTAGTTTTTAGATGTAGTTGTTTTATATTATTTTTAATATAATAATTGGTTAGGTAATCTTTTTTATAAAATGTTGTGGTTAGTATTGTTAATTATTTAGTATATTAGGTATTTTTGATAAAATAATTAGTTTGGTAAATGTTTAAGGTATTGTGGTTAGTAAAGTTGTTAATTATTTAGTATATTAGGTAGTTCTTTTTAAATATTATGGTAAATAAAGTTGTTAATTATTGAGTATATTAGGTAATTTAAAAAATATTATGGTTAGTAAAGTTGTTAATTAATTAGTATATTAGGTAGATTTATTTGAAATTTTTTTGAATTGAAATTTGTTTGTCTTAGATGTTTTAGATTAAAGTTAATGGGTTGTCTTAAATTTTTTCAAGTTTTCTAGTTTTGTTTTTAAGAATTTCAATGACTGGTTTCCAAGAGTCGTTAAGTTTTAGGCCATCGTCTCGGTTTAGGTTGTTAGGGTGTTTTTCAATTTCAAGAGCCTTCTTTACCTTTAGCTTGAAGTGGTGGGGTACAGTTGCAAGTACTTCCGCTTTTTCAAGATGTATATGGTGCTTGGTGTCATACGAGTGTTGTGCGGTGACAGAGTTCTTAATCCTGCGCTGGTGTATATCAACACCATGTTCTTTTAATCTTGTCTTGATGGAGCGACCAGTCTCGTCAATGTAGACTTTATCACAGGAGCAGGATATGGTGTAGACTCCTTAGAGTAGTGATATGGTGACATAAAAAAACATAATTGATATACATGATATGAAAAACCACAATTAATATAATATTTTAAAATGTTTTTCTTTGATATATAGCATTTTTAAAGTTGAAAACAAAATCATATATTATATATATCCAAGCATACACACCATTTGAAAGGTGTGAAGTAGATAAAGAGTTAGAAGTGGAGATCAAAAGTAAACCATGAGATAATTTTTTTTTCTTTTCCTTTTCTCATATCTATAAGTATAGATTTTGTTATATTAAGATTGTAAAAATAGGTAATCGTTAGAAAATTGCAATTATAAAAAGAGCAATTCTTTATGAATTGTAGTTGACACTTATATTTTAAATAATTTCTAGCTAACATGTGTCACCTATACCTCATTCTAAAAGGAAAAATATGAATACATACAAAAAAAACATCTAATATAACATATTTTAAATTTAATTGAAAATAATAAAGAGGGTTAGAGACCTCTTGTTAATTTTATATGTTTTTCCTAAACTATATATCTTATTTGCATAATTTGGTTGAAATTTTTCAAAATCTAGGTTACAACTGTCAAGTTTTGGAATTTTGGATGCGCCAAGGCTTTCAAAGGGTGCTGAATTCATTTCTACCATCAAAATTGGGATTAAAACTCAATTAAATTTCAATTTTTCAAAATAAAAAACAACCCATTGAAGGAAAAAATGGTCTTCTTGTCCAAATTGTTGAATTTTTAGACGTCTCCTGTATTATTGACATATAAATGTTTTATAGATAGTGGATAGTAGTAAGTATAGTACATCAATATTTAAAAAGATTAACTCCTTAATAGTATAGAAATTCATTGTATAGATTCTCTTATTTTTTCCTCTTTTCATATGTCTATCTATAATCATCTAATTACAAGTACACATTTTGTTTGCTTTTAGATGGCTGCTAGGCTTAGTGTAGAGGCACTCTCTTGAAAAATACAATTATGGAAGAGGGTTCACTATTTTTCCTAAATGACAAATTGTTTTAATATATTATACATTAAATATAATTGAACAACATGTCATCATTTTTTCTATGCTACTAATAAGACATTTATAATTTTTGTTAGCATCTCCATCCTAAATGACTTATAATATAACATAATTTCAAATTAATTCACAATAACAAAGAATGTTAGAGATACCTTGTTTATTTTATTTGTTTTCTCTAAACTATATATTTTATTGGGATATAAATTATTTGTGGATATGTCAAAGGTAGCATGCTGAGTACATCAAAATTCAAAAATGAAATTTGTTTAATGAAAATCTCAACATTCATATAAAGGAATAACAATTTTTAACTTTTATAGATATTGTGTAATACACTTAAACTCATTACTATGAGAGAAAGAGAGAAAACACAAGAGAGAATAGATAAAATCAGAAAAATATATGTAGTATCAAATATATGCAAAATAGAGAACAAAGCTCCAAATACATTAACATTTTTGGACAAAATATTGCATAGGGTTGATTACTTAAAGACTATTATTCAATAAAGATGGCCCTTTTACATCAAGCCACTACCCACCTTAAATTATTAAAAGAAATAGTTTAACATAAGACCAGTTATACAAATACTTATAATATAACAAAATTTCAATGTGAAATCAAATAAAACATTGATATTTATTTCATCAATTGTTTATGATCATCATCAATATATGATCATTATATGATTATAAACAACTAAGAAAGACACAGTTTTATTTCATCATTCTTCTAGGTGAGTCTTTCCCACCAATCCTTTTCTCCATTATTTTATTTTAAGTTGGATAGTTTCTCCATTCCCACTGGTAATGTCTTCAACAAAGGGAAATCAATGAATTCCACAATTTGGAGTTGAGATCTTGTGTCTTCATTCCACTCAGAAGGTCCTGTTATACTCTGTAAATTGTCCAGTTCATCCAATTCTAACAACTCCAGCGTTGGAAAACCGCCACTCCCAATGTCCAACTCCATGAACTCATTGCACACAGTCATTTGTAATTCTTTTAATTGAGGTAGCTCCATTATCAGCAATAATTGAAGTTTGGACATCGTTTCTTCAATCCACACATCATCAGATGGCCCTGCAATTTTCTTTAATTTTAGTAAGTGTTTCAGAACCAATTTTTATAACATTGGAAAAGAGTTGCCTGCACTTTCGCTCCTAATCCGATCCAATGTAGGAGGCGCCTCAGACTGAGAAGAGTCATCTTCACCTTTGCCTCTGATCTGGTCCGAGGCATGAGGCACCTCCGCCTGAGAAGAGTCACCTATACCTTTACTCCTACTTTGGTCCAAGGCAGGAAGCGCCTCCGACTTAGAAGATCCACCTGCACTTTCGCTCCTAATATGGTCCAAGGCAGGAAGCGCCTCCGACTTAGAAGATCCACCTGCACTTTCGCTCCTAATATGGTCCAAGGCAGTAAGCTCCTCCAAATGGTAACATGAGCACAAAAGTAACAATTTCATATTTTGTAACTTACAAATACTGTTGGGTAGTTAATGAGATGAAAATTCTGCAACTCCTTCATATTCCTCATCTTTTGAAGAATAACATGCTCAAGCAACACCAAATTTGAACTATATCTTCATTTTCATCATCCTCATATTCTAATGTTAAGTTCCTCATATTCTGGCAAGGGATTCATATCGGCATCATCTAATTTTACAACTATTGTTAACTCCACAAGATTGGAGAGATTTGAGAGATCCTACTCCACAAGATTGGAGAGATTTGAGAGATCCTTCACGCTCATAGCACAAGTAGACTCCATTAATGGCCATTGAAGTGAGTTGAGAAAAAATTTCTGAAATTTTCATTAGCCTAAATCATGCATCCAATTTGAGATGGTTGAGACTCTTAAGCTCCACTATCTTATCCGACAATATTTGCAGATCTTAACAAGAATTAAGAGACATAACCTGGAGACCATATAGTTTACGAAGGTTGTCAGGAAATGTTCTTATGGAAGTGTGCAACAAATCCAAACCTTTAAGATACGTTACACTACAAATGCTGTCAGGAAAATCAATAAGCTTGGAGAAACCATACAAGTTAAGAAACTGAAGTTGCGTAAGTTGCTCCAATTTTGGCAATGTTGTTATTGAAGTACCTGAAAAATCCAAAACCTCAAGAGACCAGACATTTGAGAAAAAATCCTTCTAGAACATTTTCCAAACGAATATTAGAGGCTAATACCATACTCTTAAGTTCTTCATAGTTCAAATCATTTGGAAGATTACGAATAACATTATGGCCAACTGATATTCGTTTGCAATCCCTGGGAACTACTTTAGTCGGAAACTCTTGCAACTTTTGACCTGCTTCAAATAAGAACTTCTCCCTTTGGCCTATGTTAATTTCCATGTCACGAAAAACTTGATGAATATTTACATACTCCACAGTATGATAGTCGTCATCAATAATAAGTTTCACATATTCCACAAAGCACCTACTTATGAGTACATTTATGGATAATACGATAATACGGATTAACAAGTCGTTCACTCTGCTGAATCTAGTATGGACAACTGAGAGTTCTTTCTCCAACTTAATAATACGATCCATGTTCCATTTCCAATTTGGATCTTGTGAAATAATTTTGATCAGCAAGTCAAGAATGTTGCTTATGACTCTCGTCCCAAAATCCACCGCCATTATGGACTGACAACAGTACTTGCATTTCGTAGGGGCCAAGAATGGGATCAAATTTGAAGGGCAGGGTCCCATTTCGCTTTGAAGGGTTAGTAGATAGTGAGCCCTTCAATGCTGACATGCAAAAATAAATCATTCTTTTCATTTGAAAATGTAATAGTAAATCTATCGGTCATTATTGTTTTTACTAATTCTTTATTAAATGTTACCAAAGTTAATTTAAAAAAAATCAAACGTCATTTAGTAATCAAGATTTTATCTTAATTAAATTTTATAGATAAATTCATAAATTCTTAGAGCCAAGATTTTATCTTAATTAAATTTTATAGACAAATTCTTAAATTCTTAGAGCCAAAAAAAATATTTCAGAGGGTTACACGTTACAATTTATAATTCCTGAGGAAAAGAAAACAACTTACTTGAGCCAACTGTAATTGTGGAAGCAAGATAGCTTAAGACACATCCCTGAAGAAGAATGAACCCTCGCCCCATAACAACCATACCTGCAAATGCCCAAATCAAACCAAACCCTAAAATATCTAAGATAAAAAACTCTTAAAAAAAACTACTACAATAGAGTTTACCTCGAGTTGCCATGCCGAAATTATCAAGGTTGCCATGCAAAAAAATATTGAACCACCCAACTATACAAAATCCACCATTCCACATTAACACCAAGGAACTGCAGCCAGTGAACGATGAATGCAACATTAAATTGGCATTGTAATTTGCCAGTAGAGATCGAAATTTCCAATCTGTGACCTGCCCATTCCATTTGGTTTTGTTTTTTCTAGCTCAAAGCTCAAGAGTCCAGGCAACAGGCTCCAAGCTCCATTCCAATTTCCACTTCCCTTTTCACAAGACTCCAGGCGACCAGCTGTCCAGTTCCATTCAAAGTTCTCATAAATGCACTGAACACTGGTTGGCAGTGATCAGACTGGGCAGGACGCGATCACAGATTGGCATGGATGATCACTTAAG